>BSBK01000974.1:1842500-2442500 GCA_027943335.1 Chamaecyparis obtusa | reverse complement strand
AATTTTTGCCTAGTTTGGATTGGAGCATGATAATTTCTGGCATGTCTTGGCCCTCTTCCACCCCTATGCAGAACCTAACATAGGTGAGGCAGCTTTTGGAAACAGTCACTAGATATATTGAGAGTAGGGTACCAAAGGATCTGGCTATACCTTCGAAGACATCTTCAACCTAGAATTCCAAAGGGAATTATGGGAGCCTTACCCACACCATGGTTTGGACGAAGAAAGAATGATTGAGATCTAGCTTTGGAGTCCATTTTCGCAACACTAGAGTAGCCTTTCCTATAGACCAAGTTCCCTCACAAAGCATTTTGTCTAACTCTTCTTTACAAGAAAACTCAAAGGAAAGAAATCCCTTAGCCATAGCCGTGACAAGGACTTGCCCCTTTAGCTCCCATTTATTTTTAGCAAAGATTATCACAATATCTATGTTAGATCTAGACCCCATAAATTTGCCTACCAAAGTATGGTCCATTGAGGTGATATTGTGATCCACCAACTCATCAGGAATCTCTATGATAAAATTACCTTTCCTCTTCTTCCTCAGCCTTGAAGACTCAAACAAGGGATTAGGGCGGTAAAGCCATATATCGTCGGTGGTCAACTCTTTGAAAGATATTATTGAAATATATTCAAATTGATTATACTAATAATTAGTTTTTTAATAATTAATTTAGATTTTTTGAGCAATGATTTCTCCTAGCATTATTCTTTTTTTCTATGTCCAGGTGATTGGTGGCATAATTTTAGATTTAGTTATAGAAAAATGTGATATTTTTATTGACATCCTTGACTTTCTTATCACTTTTTGGCATATCAAGGGTGATTCCCAATAGTAAGGGTAGGTCTAGTCACAACCTAGATAGTGTAGGTTACTCTTGATAGACATTTTGGTCTAAGATTGTGTGGATAAGGAAGTCTCTATATTGTCTTCTCATTTATCTGGGTTAGGAATTTGACATTTCAAACTATTATTTTCTTTGCACATTAGAAAAACCTCCTTTCTCTTCAATCCCCTTTCACATCTTGCATCTCCTCATTCCATATTCCTTATAGTGAAGGATAACCTTTACACTCCTTCATCACTTGATCCCTCTTAATCCTACTGGGTTGTTCTCCTTCCTAATGTAATGTGAGTGAAATAGGGTGCAAGCTTTCCTGGTTTGACATTTCATCCCAATGATTATCCTCTTCCGATATTTGCAACATATTTCCTACCTTAGATCATTCTATTAGACTTGCTTATGCATTGTTCACATGAAGTGCCATTATATAGAGGGGACCTAATTGGTCCATGTTATGTGATATACATTCTTTATTTTCCTTCTTGTTATTCAATTTTATAATTTTATTTAGCTTCTAGTGTGGATTAAAATGAAGTCATCATGTTATTATCACTCTTTAAGTATCATGTCTAAATATTAAAATTAAAACTTGTGTTGAAGAATACAAGGTTGTATGGTGTAATAATGGGTTGTGAGAAATAATCTAATAATGAAATATACATAAAAATGGCATAAATAAAACTAGTTTTACAATGTGATCAATCCTTTGGAATTTTTTGTTTGAATATATCTCTTGAACATCCATTTTATTTATAATTATTGAACACATCAAATGAAATTTGGCTTGCATTATAAAAATCTTTGGGGAGATTTATGAAACAAAAGTTGATGAGCTAGAGAATAAGCTCATAAGTTTCAGTCCTATTTTTTTATTCTCAAGAGGAATTCTTCATCAAGTTTAAATCACTAAAGTTGCAATTTAATTAGTGTATAATGAGGAAGAAAGAGGATAATTTAGTTATGTCTATACCATTTAATATAGGTCTTTGCTACTCTATAATTGTGTCTACCTTTAAGTCCAACAAAAGGGATCTTGGGATAGTATGGAAGATACCTTCTCTAGAAAATTTTATTTTAGACTTGACTAGGGATAATGATAATTTAATAAAAATGGGTACATTGCAGTCTTCAAAACCATAAGAACTCTTTACTAGGAATGGGAAATAATAGACTTCAAACAAGAAATGGGAGAAGATAAACTTGTAACTATAAAAGGACCAAGGAAGACGAAAAACAAAAATCCTTCAAAAGAAACACTAAAACCTCTTCAAGTCAAGAGAAACCTAAAAATAAACTATTATATATTCTATATTGCAAGAAAATTAGGCATGATGAGAAAAATATGTGAAGAGTAGATTAAAAAATTATTACATCTTCAAGAGAACAATAAATTAGGCTTCATAAATTTAATAATGAATCCTCATCAACTTAGGAATTTACTAAGAAAATGAAAATGAAGAAGATATAAGGGTGTATCGTCTTAAAATGGAAGCACTTCCATGCTAAGAATTTTAATCCCTCTGAGTAAGCGGTTTGCGGTTATGTTGAATGCCTTGAATGGGTACTCAACTTGGATCTAGCTTTTTCCCCTATTCTGCCCCATTTTTCACTTCTTCCTGGCATAATTCTTCCATCCTGAATTGAGAACCTAGGATTCTTGACCTTAGGGTCAAGGTTGACCTCTTTGGTCAAGGTTGACCTCAACCCTGACCTAGGTCAAGGTCTACCTTGTCCTTGACCCTGGGGTTCAGGATCCTTAGGGTTAGCTTCCAATTTCGGGGCTTCGCCAAAATCTTGTATTTTTCCTCTTCGAGGCCACTATTTCTTGGGTTGAGTGTCAAATTCTCAAATTAATATTTGAGGTGGATCTTTCTCGATATTTGTGTAGGATTCCTAATTTATTATTGGAGATTATCCTTTCTCAATTTTTGTGCCTAATGCTCAAATTTACTTTGGGGTTGGCCTTACCTCAAATTTTGTGACAAGGCTCTTAAATAATTATTTTTATTTCTATATTAAGGGTGGTCCCCTTCTAGATTTTTGTGTCAAGAATTTAATTTAATTTCCTCTCCATGTGCACCTCTCTATATTTTTGTTCCATGGGCCCTTAATTATTATTTTCCATGTTGGCCTCTCTAGGGGTTTGTGCCCTAGATCTCTATAAAAGGGAGCCTTCCTCTCTCATTTTATCCATCTCATATCTCACATCTCATCTCACAATCTCTCAAGCACTCTCAAGAAAGAAGATCAAGAATTCAAGCATTCAAGCCTTCAAGCATTCAAGATCCAATTCATCAAGGAGATCCATTAGTAGCCATTGAAGGATTCAAGCTCTATGGAGCCCTCTTGTTCAAGATTCCTCCATTTCCAATCAAGCCTCTTCCTAATTCAAGATCCATTCAAGATTGGTGTTGAAGATATAAAGACAATTGGTTTGAGACATCCTTCATTCAATTCATTTGGAGCATCCATGCTTGTGGATTCAAGGATTTTGAATCCTCCACAAGGGTTTTCAACATAAGCAATGTGAATTGTTTCATTTACTTTGTTTATCTCTACAATTTCAATTCAATTTCAAGGTTAATTCCTAAATTGGGGTTTGACTAAGGCAAACCCCTCCCCCCTGACAAACAAAACCATATTTCTTGTAGGTACAAGTGCGGGACAGTGAATTAAAGTGCAAATATGGATACTCTTTTCGGTGAACTTTCGTGATCCACAAACAAAGTCAACATCGACCTTCAAAATCTCAAGGTAGTCTTTGACCTTTTATCGGGGTCAAGGATGACCTCCCTCAGAATTCAAAATGATTTTTGGGTTTTTGTAGATATCGCAGTTTTGGTTCCAAATCACAAAAATCAATAGTTTTTGAGATTGTTTGGCAGGGTTTTCAGCCGATTCTTTTTCAAAGGTAAGTACCTTTATTTCTTAATCTCAATATTAATCATCTAAATTTACTTTTCATATCAATATAATTTCATTTAAGTGTAAAATATTGGCTTTGGGGTCTCTTTTATGTGCAAACCATTGTTCTAGGACCTCATCCATATTTTATCCTTTACAAAGGGTAAGGGTTCATCTACTATTACTACATCATTAGCTTCATCTTTGATCATTGACTCAAGTAGCTTGCACACCATAGGTTCCTCACATGTTTATTTTTATTGCGAAGAGCCTTATGGAATGTATGCACTCTAACTTTATGTGATGACACTATGGTGTATTAATTATAGAGAGATAGTATGTTGAAGCTAAGTTTAGGGCATTCATAAATGTTCTAAGTGTATATTTTCTTTTATCTAATATCATATTATTCTCTAATATTATACATAGTCAAACATGAAATATTATCAGTTCACATATGACCGATACTTATTAAAAAACTTGTAGAGTAGAGAGATTATTATAGTTGTGATAGTTTTTGATTGCAGGAAAAAATAAGTTTTAAAGGGGACCCGAAACCCCATGCAAGTAGAGAATAAAAGATTTAACGTTAAGCATACTAAAGAGAAATAGGACTGGGACCCAATCCACCAGAACCAAAACCAATAGAATAAACCTCAAAACCAAACACCATCAAAAGAATGACAACCAAGGAGAACCAAAAAAGGATAGCACCAGGAACCAAGAACACTAAGAAAACTCTTTACGAGTTTCATCCACTTCCTTCTTTGCCTCAGAAATCTTTTTTATGGCCACATTGAAGTTGGAAAACTCTTGGATTCTATCTTGGATCTTTCTCCTTTTAGCAGACCTAGTACATTTACCTGGGCCCTCCTCTCCCATATCCTCATTATCCTCTTCAAGTTTCTTGCCGGGGGAGCTCACATCTAGCTCTGCTTTGATGGTTAGAAAATAGTCCATGGTCAAACCCATGAACATGTTATTATCCTGCATATGTTTCTTCATGGAATTCTCTAACGTATCCATTCTAACTTGCATTTCCTACACCTTCTTATCCCTATCATTGTTCATGTTTCCATCCAAAGTATTTGAACTAGACTCCAACCTTTCCTGCAGGGAATCAACCTTAGTAGAAATAGAACAACATTTTAAATTCAAATTTTTTATTTCCTGAGAGACCCATTTCAACAAACAAAATGAGTACACAGAAGCTACCTTTGCAGTCTGGAGAACCCCAAAGGGAGGGTCAATTTTTTCGTCCATATCTTCTTTGAGCAGTTGAACATTTCATTCCTGCATATCAACAGTTTTGACAAAGGGAATGTTCCGAGAATAGGCAGGGACATTGACTTTCTCTGTAGTAGGGGAAACCATCTCTGCATCAGGGGAAACCTTCTCCACATCAGGGACATCCTTCTAAATATCCAAAAAGACCTCCATGATAACCTCTAGCTTAGGGGAAATGAGCACGTCATGTTCTTTGGAACTGTCATACTCCACTAAGATGGGGACCTATTGACCACCAACATCCTCCTCTTTCTTGTCATCATCATTGTTATTCTTGATCATAGAGGTATTCCCTACCTGCATAGTACCAATAGCCTCCTCATCTATGTTCTCATAATCCCCTGAAGCCGTATTTGACATTGAAGTTGAAGCATCACTACCTTCCTCAGTCAAATTAGCCATGTCCTCATAACCTTCCACACTATCAGCAATGGTGTCAGTATCCATACCAACATCCTTATCCTTTTTTAAAAAATTTCCAGAAGGATTCTCCTCTTTAACAACCATCTCCCTAATACATTTCTTAATTGAGTCAAAGGTTTTGGGTGAAGAAATGATAGGCCTAGAGATAGTAGTTTGCTTAATGTATTCTATAATGAGGAGAATAAGCCCCTCATGCAAGATGGGTTTCTTCTCTTTCTTTATATCCTTAGAAATACTAAGGCAGATGGACTGAAGGATATAGTAAGGCAAAGACACCCTAATCTTGTGACAGAAATGACAAAGCAACACAAAATGGTAGGAATGGGCACGTTTATACCTACCGTCAAGGGTAACATATTTCATGATCGTTGTCATAACCATCGTCTAGATTTCCTTGAAAGTAGCAACACCATAGCAGTCGCTGGAATCTTTCACCAAACTCTGCACTTCAACCTTGCTTTTGGGGAATCATCGAATGGACTTTTACAAAATTTTATTATCTCTATAAAATTTGATGCCCTTGAGGCTCAGTCCAGACACCTCAGCAATAAGTTCCTCTATTATGTTCATAGTGAGACTAGCTATAGTAACTACCTCATCTTTCTAGGACTCGGCAAACATTTTTGTAGTGATGTCTTTAGTCCCATGCAACTATTCCATATAGGTAGTTAGACCTCCCTTTCTAAGAATTTTCCAGACCTTCGACATGTTTTTCCATTTCACACAGTCCTTCGGTTCCCTTCAATTTAGCCCACCACCCATGATCTCAAAGATAGCAATGATAGTAGCATAAGTAGAGAAAAACCAAATGTTGAAAGAAAAGGCAACTTTTAAATAAACAGAGATTAACTCATGTCTACAATTACTAATCTCAAGAAAGGTGCCACTTTCTATAATCATATTAACCTGTTTCACTAAAATGTGTCTTATCATCATAATTTCTTGAGATACTCCCAATCCACCCTTTTTCTTTAAGACCTGTCAAAAGCCAACTTGGCTTTCATATCAATGGTGAGATTGCTACATCCATGCCAAATCATGATGTCCTTAGCTTTAACTGCAAAGTTGGCCAGCTCATCAACAGTATAGTTCACTTCTCGATAAGCATGAGAAATAATGACTTGCTTAAAAGACTTAATAATTATCTGGGATTCCTTGATTATCACCTTAATGGACCATGATGGTTTTTTAGTTTTATTGATGTACCTTAATATATTCATTGAATCTCCTTCAATCCATACATTCTGAGCCATCTATTTTTTAATAATTTTTAGAGTTTGAAGAAGATCCATGACTTCTACAACATGATTGGTTTGCACCCCAATCAGCATCGCCATGGCAGCAATGCAATTTGCCATGTCATCTCTTATGAGCCCACCACAACCCATTGGGCCCGAGTGGCCCTTCGCAGCACCATCGAAGTTTATTTTAATCCATCTCAATGGGGGAGAGATCTAGATGGAATTCTCTCTTTGATTTGAGGTTTTATTTATGGGCCCAGCACTGAAAACACCAGCATTAAAGTTCAACATCATACTAGTTGACGAGTTGTAGTTTTTCCTAAGACTTCTCTTAATATTTTCAGTAATCACCATAGTCAGGAGTTCATTATTCTTGAAGAATATATCATTTTGTTCTCTCCATAACTTCCATATCACGTGGGGTGCAATAAGATTCCACATCTTCTAATCCATGGGGACCTCCGCTTTTCTCCATTGCATACAAAATTTTTCCATATTATTGGGAAAAAACCAGTTAATCTGCCAGCATTGTAACAAAAGACACCAAACTTCCCAAGAAAAGTTGCAATCAATAGCAAGATGGAAGACCGACTCTTCAACTTTCTTACAAAGGAAACATCTATTACTCAAAATCATACCACATTTCTGGAGGTTATCTAGATAGTAAGAATTTTATTCTACAAAACTAGCTAGAAAAAAATATTCATTTTCAGAATTAATCTTTTGTCCCACACCTGAGGCCAAAAGGGGAGAGGATTTGCCTGCTTCAATCAGAGCTTAGAGCAAGAGGCCACAATGAACACATTAGAAGGAAGAATACCCCAAAACAACTCATCTTCTCTAGATGACTTAACCTTCCAGATCATCAAATCCAGCATCAAAGGCTTAAGTGCTTCATCCACTAAGGAGAGGTCAATCCATGAACTATTCCTCCAGTAGTCCTTGACCCTAGACCCAAATCTTTGAATATAGAAGTTAATGAAAGGCTGAAAGGTAGAGACAAAGCTAAGAGGACAATCTTTGAGCCAGCAATCATCCCAGAACATGATTCTTCTGCTATTGCCTAGATACCACTTAGTCCCTTTAAAGGCCACCTCCTTAGCATTCTGGATACTATTCCAAATAGAAGAACCCTACACTTTCAGATCCATTTTCCAAAACTCAGAGATGTGGGAAAAGGAAAAGAGATACTTTTTATGGATGATTTCATTCCATTCTCTCTTTTCCCCAAAAATTCTCCAAGTCTGTTTGGCCAGAAGTGCCACATTGGTCACTCTTAGAGGGAGAATGCCCAACTCCCCCCCCCCCCCCCACATTTTTGGAGAACAAACCTTGTCCCATGCCACAAGAACTAGTCTCTTTTTGTCTTCCACTCCCGACCACAAAAAATTTCTCTGAATTTTTTCAATAATATGTACATGTTTACCAGGAATTTCAAAAAGACTAAGAGCATATATGGGGAGGCTCTACAAAGAGGTCTTCAAGAGCTAAAGTTTACCTACTTGACTAAGTAAAGCACCTTTCCAACCAGCCAACTTTCTATTAAATCTATCCACTATACTAGCCCAAAAAGAATTAGGAGGTTTAAGAACTAGAGGAAGGCCAAGATAGGTAGCGGGAAAGATATCAATTATGCACCCAATAATTCTAGAAATTCTTTTCTGCCTATCCTCAATTGTATTGATAAAAAATAAGGAGCTCTTATCCCAATTGATAGTTTGACCAAAGCCTAAGGAATAAGTGGTAAGAGCCTATTTGATAACCCTAGCTTCCTGGATAGATGAAAATCCCATGATGATAGTGTCATCCATGAATTGTTCATGAGAACAAGGTCTAGAAGCTAATGAGGGGGAGAGACCTTTGAAAGAACCAGTGGAGACTAAATTCTAGAGATAACACCCCAGACATTTAGCCATGATAGCAAACAGGATAGGAGATAGAGGATCTCCATGTCGAAGCCCCCTGGAACATTTGAAAAATCTAGAGGGGGGTCCATTAACCATAATAGCAATAGTAGAAGTACTAATGAGCTAGAAAATCAGTTTGAGGAAATGGTCACCAAAACTAAAAGATCTCAAAACCTTGATCAGCAAGTCCCAGTCCACTCGATCATAAGCCTTCGAAAGATCAAGTTTCAAAAGAAAGCCAGAGTTAAGAGAAACCTGAGTGGAGTGAATAACCTCAAGAACCTTCATACTTGTGATAGTTGATCATGCATATTCTTTGAATTCCCTCTCACATTTTGATATAGATGATATTTTTGTACCTATTATTAGTCATTAGTCATTCATCTAGATCTGATCACATACCTAAGGAGAAGTTGGGTCTCTTGAATAGGTATATTTACTTTCATCCACCTTATCGAGCATGAGACTTGCATTGAGGTTCAATCTCCTCCAACTCTTACATATTCAAAATCTAATACAATCCAAAATGATGTTTCTAATATTTCAATGAACTGTATTTAGACATTATTCTTTTCCAAATACTACATTATTTTTTTGAGTCACACATTGTAGATATGGAAAACATAGTTGCTAGTAATATTCATAGTCTTCTTGATGTCAATTCTTATGGATCTATAGCTATCATCTTCTTATAATATTGTGGAGGATAATCTTGACCCTCTTGTTCCTTCCTGACTATATCATTTACTTAAGTATCATAAATAGGTAAAAACCTATTTATTCTAACACTATTAACCAATCATTATGGTATGGTCTAAAACCCAATAGACCCAGATGAAGTCAATACCTAATGCTTGTAATCATACAACACACATTAAGGGTACTAAAATAATCACCCAGATAATACTTTGATAATGTTATAAATGCGTCATAGAGTGCACCATGTAGATGCTAATACAAAAATAATGATGGTATACACAATCTAAAGTAATCATATACAATATCACTATACAAATCAGATTTAAAAATAATAATGAAAGAACACAAACATGAGAGACATTACAACTAATGTATACTACATTTTTATTGAACAATACCATTGGCATGAGAAGAACTTGTAAATATTGAAACATTAGAAAGAAAATGTTATTAGATGCAACACCTGAGGAGGAACATAAATTAAGCACATCAATAATGAATGTGAGTTAATGTTGAAGTACAGCTAATCTTAACATGCAGTATTTCCTTAATAAATAAATGCTCAGAGAAATAATTATAGAGCATAATTCTTATGAGTGTATTCTTCATGTATATATTTTATTCATGATTATTGCACCAATAATTTTACGCTCTCGTAACATTATACAAAATTGAAAATATCTACATTTCTACATTATTAAACCTAAATAATAATATTAATTTCATTAATAATTTTAAATGAACAATGGCAATGCCTATAAATTTTTGAATTTTTGTAACTTCCAGAAAATATCTGAAACTTGTTCTGCTATGCTTCTTTCCTCTTCTCAATCTGCTGTATCTATCCATTCTTTATAACTATAAGAGGTGGTTTTTTTTGTTTTGTTTTATCTTATTCTTTCTTTTAATTATTTGTTTTTAAAATAGTTAACAAATTTTTAAAAGAATTTATAATTTCATATAAAATAATAATTATTTAATATTCATTCATATGCAAACTACTAGTATAAAATTGATTATAATATCAAGTTAAGAAAAATACCTATTGTTTAATGTCATCCATGTGTAAAATGATAACATAAATTTTAAGATAAATATCATGTTAGAAAAGAGGAATTAATTTTGTCTTTCTTAAAATATTTATTTAAATTAAAATCTTGTTACTATGAATTTTGCTTCTTTTTTATTTTATTTTGTGGGAATAGAAGTATTAGTAGTAGACTTCATGCTCCTACCATACTTGCAATATGAACCTCTATCTAAAAACACATTTTGTAATTATTATTATCATTATCATTTTTTAATAATCAATTAATATTAATTTTTCAATGATTAACTATTTATTTTTATTAATATATATATATATATATATATATATATATATATATGTATATATATATATATATATATATATATATATATATATATATATATATATATATTCCAATTTTTAACATTATTAAATATAAGTTTTTAAAATTTTAGAAGGATTTATTAGAGGATGAGTAGAATTATATCTTGTGGTAGACTTTGAATTCAAATTTTAAAGTATTCTTTAAAGTCTTATTCAATATTATCATTGATTGTTTTGATTCACTCTTGTCTATAAACAACCAAAATCAAATATATAGATGTATTCCAAACCAAAATTAATCTCTCCTACCTGGGTCTCCAAAACCAACCTTTTGACTCACTCTCCATAAATCAAAATGTCTCATTAATCTGAATTATCATAATCTAAAGTCAAAGTATGTCATATTTGGAAATAAAGTGTCTTATTGACCTAAAATATCATAGACAAACCAAGAAGATAGCTCAGATAAAAGTGTCGTATATATCATAGAGGAACCAAAGAGAACAACCCAAATAAAATTCTATTATAATTTTGCAACATCTAATACTTCCCAAGTTTATACATTAGTGATTGGAATGAAGATCTCGAATTGGTCAAAAGCCTAAGGAGGTTACTAATTGACTAGATATAATTATAAGCAGGTGACTAATTGATTGCGTATAACTCTTGAAAGCTAATTGATTGTGGATAAGTCTGGAAGGCCTATATTACTATATAAATCAAAAACTAACTGAGAGATTCCCATAATCAGATTTATTTAGTCAATCATTAATTCCACAATATCTATGGTGGCTTACAGGCAGGCCTATGTTGCAGCAAGAAATGGCATTCCTAAACAACAGAGCCTACTTCTATTTCCGCTGCCTCCAGATCCTTTCTCTGGGTATCTCTTACTTGAGGAAGAAGATGATGATGAGAATGGTAACTCATGTTGTTGGGGATTCTGCCAGGGTTACATTCAAGAATTGTCAGTTCTCCAAGTTAAATGTCTGATAATCAAGTACACTAGACACCACATGGAAAAATGAAATGAATAGACTATGATAGAGTGTATTTTATTCCTATTTGGGCCTGCCCATCTCCTCCCATTGCTACTATGTAGTTCAAGCTGAGGGAAAATGCAAGGGGTGAAAATAACAACTTTCACTTTTCTCTAATTTATTACCTCTGTGGGGTTTTCTTATAGAATTTTTCCTTTTTTTATTGAATGATGCATCTATTGAAATGGCTATATTTATCACTTAGCAATGATACTGAAAGGTATGTCATCATCTAATATCCCTACATTATATATTTCTTGGAGTATTGAATCCATAAGTATGGGTAATTAACAGTCATATAAATACCTACTTACCTGATAATGTGTTGATATTGGGGATACACTAGTGGAAACATGCTCTACTAAAGAAGACATACTGATATTTTGTTGTTGTAGATGTGTGAATGATATTCATCCTAGACCTTTTCAACCCACCAATCCATATCAACAAATGCAAATAATCAGTAAGAGGATGTCTAGATTTACAACAAAGTGTTTGGCTACCGATGATTTCCTCTCTTGATTCCTCCGTAGGAAAGGTTGGCGAGTGGTAGCCAAAGACATGTGTGGAAAACATGGCAGATTTGTACATGCTGGAGGGGAAAATACTAACCTTAGAAGACAAGCTCCCCCATTTGATTTCTCTCTATTACAGAAGTCACTCATTTTTATGGAGAGTGATATTGCCCATTTATCTTTATCAATGAATTGGTTACCAGATTGGAAGATCCTAAGATTTAGCTCATGGAATGTCCTTTCTACAAGATGGAACTAGAAAATTATTGGGAAGAGATATACTCTACTCAAGGTATGAAAGAAGCATATGTTGATGTGGAGAAACCCTTATAGGTAGAAGAAGGGCTATTATTTAGAGAAGAGGTAACTAGGGAAATTAGAGATAATGATGGAAGTGTTTTCTTTAAATGTGTAGGGGAAGTAATCAAAACATGCTATTGCTGTGAGACTTAGCTGGCCCATAATTTTCAAAATGAGGAAAGATCAAGATAGGTATGGATTTAAATGGGGAGGAGGAGATGTAAGGGTGAAGAAATCATTTAGTGGCTTTGGACTGGGAAGAAAATTTTCCTGCTATGATCTAGTGAAAAGATATGTGTAAAAAATAATGGATGGGAGAATTGTCCTTATGCATTCATAAATTTGAACCAAATCCTAGGGAAGTGGGAAGTGTGAGGGGGAAAAATTCATTGTTATTATCAAGTTTTCCATTCTATTAGATATATGTTATTTTTACTCATCAAGGAACTATTTTATTTCATTATTCTTGCAACATGCATTTATGGGAGGATTCTTAACTTGGCAATAACAATAAAGAGCAACAAAAATAAGTTGAACAATTAAGCATTAAGTCTTATGCAATCATATGTTACCTATAAGATGTTTAGGAAAATAGTTAATAAGAATCATTGATGGGAAAAAAAGATAAAATAATACCATTTGGTTGTTCATTTATAAATATTGTCTCTCTCATCCACATTTAGTTATATAGAAAAACTTTTAAAAATACTAAGACATAGGTGAGGCACATTAGCTTTTTTGACGAGATTGTTCACATTCTTTAACCTCACACAATTGTATGCTTGTAACAAAGCAAAGGTGTGTGGAAATGCTTCCTACGCTAATCTTAAGAGGACGGTTATGCAAATTTCAACTTAAATATCTCAAAGATCTCAAGAAATTCACAATAAAGCATAAACAAAATAACAATGAACACATAACATAGTGATTACTGTGGGGAAACCCTTTCGGGAGAAAAACCCCACCCTCCAAAACCCACACAATATATTACCAAATCAAGATGATTACAATACACTTGCAATGCAAGTTCTTACAGGAGCGCATCACCACAACTCGAACTCGAAGAGACTCCTTCTAGCACCCAATCTTGCAAACAAAACTCAATGATCAAACACCTCCCCAAGCCCTCCTTTTATAGTGATTTTACAACCTAGAAACCACTTGTGGTTTTAAAAAACCATGGGCTTAACCACCATGCCACATGTTGCCCATTTTTTACATTTACATTTCCAAGATGAAAAACAACCAGGTTAAAATAGCATTTTCGTCCAAAACTTTGTCCCCTACTTTAGACCCTCATAAAACTCACAAAATGAGTCATCAAGGATCTAAAACTAACCCACCTATATTCTACTATGGACAAGACTCATTTTTGACAACTCATTAACCATTTTCCAATGCATAGACATGTGGAAAACTTCCAAAAAAAATATTGGACTTATTTGAAACAAAAACTGCAAGATCGAGACACATGTTTCTCAACATTCTCCCACTTGTCGAACACCTTGCAAGAGTCAGGGGATCCAAAATATCATGGACTTAATCACTAGGGGTTGAGAGGCCCATAGACTCTAAACACCATCTAAACTTCTTTGTGCTCATGAGCTTAGTTAATGCATCAACAACATTCACCAAAGTTTCTACCTTCTCTAGCTTCACCTTGCCATCCTCAACCATATCTCTCACAAAAATTAAATTCAAGATTGCAATCATTCAACCCATCAACAAGGTTCTTATTTTTCAAGCGTAGACCCTTCTCACCTATGTGGCCAAGTCTCTAGTGTTATAACATGGTCATCTTTGTAGGAAAATTTGATTCGGTAGATAGAGCATCGTTGGGTACCCAAAAACTATGACCATCAACTGTTGAAAGAGAAACCCTCTCCTTTTTCAATTGAGTAGTCTTTTTCACAATCATATTAGAAGTACTATTACACTCAACTGTGCATGCATCAAGCTAGTACAGTGTACCCAATCTGCTTCCTCTTGCTATTACCATAGCACCTCTCACCATTTTTACACCTGCTTTAGAAAATTGTACATGTACACCCGCATCTATTAGCTTGCTAACAAATAAAAAATTCCTTTCTAGTCCTGAGATATGTAAGACACCATCAAATCTTCTAATTCTACCATCATAAAATCTCACATGAATACTTCCATGACCAACAATATCAAGAACTAAGTTATCACCCAAATACACCTTACCACCATCAAAATTTGCATACTTACTAAACTAGTTTCTATTAGGAGTCATGTGGAAAGATTCACCCAAGTCAATCAACCATGCATTGTCACCTGTGTGAGTGACCAAGGCTGCGATGAAATAATCTCCATCTTCCTTCTTGGACTCAGAATCAAAATCTTGCATCTTCTTTTTTTTCTTCTCCTCTTTGCAGTCCTTTCGGAAGTGTCTAGGTTTGCCACAATTCCAAAGGATTGCCTTGGACTTACTAGGAGATTTTGATCTCCCCTTATTCCTAGACTTAGAATGGCCATGCTACTTTTTGTTCTTGCCTCTTTCTTTTAGTCTTCCTCGAACACTCAAAGCCTCTTTGGCATTTAGAGACACCTTCCTTCTCATCTCTTCAGAAAGTAGAGAACCAACAACATCCTCCATCTTCAAGATGACTGAAGTGCTCCCTATGGCCATGACAAGGTTGTCCCATGAGTCTGGCAACGAACATAGCAAGATTTGGCATCTTTCTTCTTCATCCACTGGCACCCCTACTAAGTTCAACTAAGTCACCAACATATTAAATCTTTCCAGATGCTCAGAAATTCATCCACCTTCTTCCATTCTCAAAGAATACAATTTCTTCCTTAAGAAAATCTTGTTCACAAGTGATTTCGCTTGATAGATCTCACTTAGCTTCTTCCAAAGCTTCTTTTTAGTAGATTATTCATGGAAATTTATCATAATAGAGTCTGCAAGACACAATCTAATGAGACCTTTAGCTTTTCTATCAATCATGTCATACTGTGCGGCTAAAGTCAAATTTGCAGGCCTCTGCTTATTCTCATCAATCGCATCCAATAGATCTCGATCAATCAACAAATCTTCCATCTTCAGCTTCCACATCTCAAATTTTGTGCCATAAAAATTCTCTACATCAATCCTCCCCAACATGCTTTCCATCTTTTCAATCCTACAATATAGAAAAGAAATACTCTGTAAAAAGCTCCCACTCAAACCTTGATTAGCTCAAAAAACCATGTACCCAACAAATAGAACCAAAACTGGTCAGGCTCTAATACCACTTGTAAGGAAGCAAAGGTGTGCAGAAACACTTCCTACGCTAATCTTAAGAGGATGGTTATGCAAATTTCAACTTAAATATCGCAAAGATCTCAAGAAATGCACAATAAAGCATAAACAAAATAACAATGAACACATAACATAGTGATTACTATGGGGAAACCCTTTTGGGAGAAAAACCCCACCCTCCAAAACCCGCACAATGTATTACCAAATCAAGATGATTTCAATACACTTGCAATGCAAGTTCTTATAGGAGTACATCACAACAACTCAAACTCGGAGAGACTCCTTCTAGCACCCAGTCTTGCAAACAAAACTCAATGATCAAACACCTCGCCAAGCCCTCCTTTAATAGTGATTTTAGAACCTGGAAACCACTTGTGGTTTTACAAAACCATAGGCTTAACCACCATGCCACATGTTGCCCATTTTTTACATTTACATTTCCAAGATGAAAAACAACTAGGTTAAAATAGCATTTTCGTCCAAAACTTTGTCCCCTACTTTAGAGCATCATAAAACTCAAAAAATGAGTCATCAAGGATCTAAAACTAACCCACCTATATTCTAATATGGACAAGACTCATTTTTGACAACTCATTAACCATTTTCCAATGCATAGACATGTGGAAAACTACCAACAAAAATATTGGACTTATTTGAAACAAAAACTACAAGGTTGAGACACATATTTCTCAACAATGCTTGTATATTAATGTTCAAATGAGCTTTTGAAAAGGCTTTGGAAATATTTAAGTAGCGCAAAAAAACATCTTAACTACTTGGTTTTGAATCAAAACTTTGTAAGAAGGTATCGATGCTCATCAAAGCATAATTGAAAATGTAACTTTTTTTTATGTTAAATGTTATAATTGTAAATGTTATTTTCTATCTCTAAACCTATGTGTGAAATTCAATAAACAAAAACTTATGTACAAAATATGTCTCGAATAATTTTAAATTGTGATCAATGTTGTTTGTAGTATTTATTGGGTGATGAGATTTAAAATTTCTTGTAGTTTTCTCATGTTAGGGAGAAAACATAGCTTCTTCTTTTTTAATGTTAAAATCTAGTTATTGGTTCAAGAACTAGACCAAAAGCATGCTTTCAACCAGAGTTTAAGGAGAATATAGTGAAGAAACTACTAATGAGATTACTTTAATAGAGTATATGCTATACAAGTATAAAATATCTATCCATAGCCTAGCAGTCTTATATTGCTCTACCCTTACTACCACAAAATAGAATATTATCATAAGTATCATAAAAGGGCTGGAAAATTACATGTCTATAACCCCATACATTACAACATAAACATTTTTTACAAGCCTAAGCATTAAAATCAATATCAACACAGATATATCCATATACAGTACATTCACTCAATACTCATTTTCCATTGCCAACCTACCTTCTACATAATACTATCTATCTGATCCCTTCTCAATGAGAGTCTCTTTGATATCTTCCTAGATCAATATCGTTATCCCTTTAACTAATTCCTTGGTTAGAAATCTAGTTAACAACCCTATTGCTCTCCTGCCTGATATGAGACAATGTGATCACACTAAAGACTTGAGCAATGAACGTAGCTTCCTCCAATATTGCATCAAGTTTCTAGTTGTAAGTGACATTACCACTAATCAAATCACTAAGCCCTACCATATAAATATAGCCCATCCCATTGTGATCTGACAATGCTTCTCATCCCCAAGCCCTTGGTCACCTTACGAAAATTGAACTAATTATATTATTATTTTTTAATTAAGTAAAACAAGTTTTACAAGGATCCTGAAACCCACAATAGTGTAAGATAAAAAGATAAGCATGAAAACCAAACAGAGTATAATAGTTCAGAGTACCAAGGAACAGGCCACTATAGGGCCAAACAAGAAAAAACAAAGAAATAGTCTAAACAAGGCAAAAAGAAGGGCACCAGAACAAGTTATGCCAAGCTCCTAAGCATGACAGCCATGTTTCTTTCGAGGACCTCCATCAAATGAATAGTGTCTTTCACGTTCTGAACTTAGGATACTTGGGGATCAATTTTCTCCTTGTTTTTCCTGATTCTTGCCCTGGTTCTTTTTCATGGTCCTTCAGTGGGCTCCTTCTCATCCTCCCTTGTCCTCTGATCAGCCGTGGTTTCCATTTTTTCTTCCATTTTTTTTATTAACAACTTCAAGTTCTCATTGGACATTTTGAGGATATTAAATTTTTTCTCGACTACACCCTTAAGGGTTTTTTCAAGGCTTATCATTTTGGATTCTAGGAGCTAGACCCTGGTTTCCAGGCTTAGCTTTTTCTCTGTGGTGTGTTCCTTGTTGTCCGAGCTCTAAATTTTTTCTTTGAGGTCCTCAATCTTGTGGTAGAGCCATTTGAAAGATCAAAACGGATCTAGCATGTTGTTCTTGGTGTTGTTGAGGAAATCCATATCCATTTCCCTGGCTTTATCACTAAGAACAACTAGTACTGGGTCTATCAACTCTTCCTTATGGACTTTACCTTCATTGTCCTCTAGAATCTGAGGGTAAATGGCCTCCCTAATTATTCCCATTCACATTGTGTTGATGTTGAAATTTCTCCAGACCTTTTTGCCTTTCCCAGTATCTGACTGTTATACTCCCCCTAGAGGCATCATTAATTTCATCTATCCTTATAGGTGACTGGTTAGTATCCTTATCGTCATTATGATCTTCAGTAATAGGGTCATGACTCTTAATATTGGTGCCATTAGGGGACTGGGGAGGAGGGGTTTTTTCCTTGCTTATTGTAAGATCAACTGACAGGCGGCCCGAGAAGTCCTGCCTTGATTTGGGGATTTCCTCTTTGACCTGTTCCTGCATGTCTATAGCTTCCATATTGGGATTACCCTTATCATCTTTTGTATCCATTTCTTCCTCCTTGTTATTGTACTCTTCCTCCTAGTAAACCTCCTTCCTATCCTATTTTTTTGAGGCTTTTTCAATTTTGATGACTTCTAGGGGTCGCTTCTTGGAAGGGGATCCCTTGTTCTATTTCTTATTTTTGACATCCTCACTATTATCCAAAAGATTGCCCACAGAAGTGCCCAAAGGAACATAATCCAACCCAGAGTCATCACTATTAGCTTTGTTATCCCCAATAGCCTTGCCCAAGATTTGGGCTTTAAAGAATTCATAGATCAACAAAAGCAATCCTTCATGCAAGGCAGGAGTAGAAATTTTATTATCTTTAAAACCATTGATATTCTTGTTTATAGAAGAGAAGAGATAAAAAGGAATGGAAATCTTAAAACCATGCCTAAAATGATTCAGCAAGATGAAATGATAGGTGTGGATTCTGTCAAACCTGGTGTCTAGGGTGACATAAAAAATGAGGGCCTTCAAAACATACTAGCAAAGCATCTTCAAGCTCCCAGGAAGGTAGTAGGTGCCCAACTTAACTATGGCTTTTGTCTCCTTGTCATCCCTCAAACTTTTTGACAGCAACGTCAGATAGTTTTTGGTCTCTATAGAATTTTTTTCGGCAATGGGAATGCCAATGAAAATTGATATAACCTCCTCTATGACAATGAATGACTTTCCCTCAATCTCCACCATCCCTTCATTCCAAGTTTTGATGAAGATTTTAGTGATATCCTTCCTGCAACCATGGAGTCTTTCAATAAAAGTTGTGATATCCCCTTTCTATAAGGCATTCAAGACTTTTGTACGCTTCTTCCATTTCTCCTTGTCACTCTCTGGCTCCCTTCTTAACCTTTCCCCAACCATGCTTTCATGTAGGCTCTATTTTTCCTTTGGTTTAGCCAAAAATTACTGCTTGCCTTCTTTCTAACCTCATCTGATGACTTTCTAAAATTTGGCTTTATGAAATGATTACAAGATTTGGGGAAGGGATCCCTAAGTGCATGTGGAGGTGACATGTTATTAAAAATCATGCAAATCTACCCCATCTCGACATGAGTGAAATAACTCCTCCAAACAAGCCCTTTGCAATAATAATTATCTTTAATTATTGCATCTATACTTTGAAGATCGTCTCCATCTAGAGAATCTAGCTCTGCTTGATGGAAAGTACTGGCATGGGTCCAGATGATGTAGGATTCCTTGCTAGCGGCCAGAAAGGCAAACTAGTCATCAACCTAGTTGGCAACAGAGGTGAGCATGTAATGAGTAAAGTCAGCCTCAGAAATATTGGTTTGTATAACAACAAAAGTGATGACTAAGCCAAGAAAATAGCCACATTTGTGACCCTAGTCTAGGGAGAACCAGTCATTGTTGCCCCGATGAGTTTCAAATATGGCTATCGCTTCATTTTTTATTGCTATAGAGAAGATTTGTGAGATGAGAGGTCTTCGTATAACAATCTACTTATGTGAGCTGATGAGCTCACTGGGGCCGTTCAGAGTTACTAACATTTCTTACTAGGGATGTAGGTAGCCTGGATGGTTTTCTGGGTTCCATCTGCGATATTCCTGCTAGCTTTCTCTTACCTTATCTGACTAGCTTTCTTTCTACCTAGGGATTTGATTTTAGCCCCAACGTCTACTCTATTTCTGCTCCTACTAGCTAGAGGTGAAACCAGAGAGGGGTCTCTACTTTTGGTTCTCTTTTTACTTTGAACCTTTGTCCAGCCCTCTTTTTCATATTTGTATTTGGCAAAGAGCTCCTCCATCTTGGTGAGTTGCCTTGGAGAGATTGTTCCCAGAAGAAAGTCCATTTATTGGACTTTGTTTGAATCTTGTGTCTCTGGGCATAGGTAAGAATCTGGGGGGGCCACCAAGTATGACCCTAGCTGAGCTTGAGAAACATTCTTCCAATGGGGATTCAAGGCAGTCCGGGATGAAGGAAATGAAGATAGAACCTGGGCATGATTCGCCTCCTTCCCCCAGACCATTGTCTATGGTTTCAGTCATGGGGTCTTGTTGAATGTTGACTTCCAAGTCTATGCCTTATGACTAGGGAGACACCTCTCTGAGTATAGTGCTTTCTTGGCTTGATTTGGTATCCTTTTGTTCCCCTACATGAGGATTTTGCTTAACTTTTGGTGAGTCAAGAATCTCTTAAGTGTCCTCTAGTTTGTCCTTTTTTACCACACTCTATGAATCTTGACATCTGGGTCAGATTGTGGAATGTTTTTCTCCCTTTGGAGGCTATCCTTTTCAGTGGGTTTACCTAGCTTGATCTTTTTAATAGCTATAGCTTTCCTTTCTTTTTCCAAATTCATGCACATTGGACACAGTCTGGATCTATGTCCCACTTTCTTATAGTGGAAGCAAGAAAAAGGGACACTTTCATAGTCCAACTTTTGTAAATGTTTTCCCAATTTGGATTGGAGCATGATAGTTTTCGGCATGTCTTGGCCCTCTCCCACCCCTATGCAGATCCTGGCATAGGTGAGGTGGCTTTTGGAAATAGTCACTGGATATATCGAGAGTAGGGTACCAAAGGATCTGGCTATACCTTCGAAGACATCTTCAACCTAGAATTCCAAAGGGAGTTATGGGGACCTTACCCACACTAGGGCTTGGACGAAGAAAGAATCATTGAGATCTAGCTTCGGAGTCCATTTTCACAACACTAGAGTAGCCTTGCCTATAGACCAGGTGCCCTCACAAAGGATTTTGTCTAAGTCTTCTTTACAAGAAAACTCAAAGGAAAGAAAGCCCTTAGCCATAGCCGTGACAAGGACTTGCCTCTTTAGCTCCCATTTCTTTTTAGCAAAGATTCTCACAATATCTATATTAGGTCTAGACCCCACAAATTTGTCTACCAAAGTATGGTCCATTGAGGTGATATTGTGATCCACCAACTCATCAGGAATCTCTATGATAAAATTACCTTTCCTATTCTTCCTCGGCCTTGAAGACTCAGACAAGGGATCAAGGCGGTAAAGCCATATGTCATCGGTGGTCAACTCTTTGAAAGATATTATTGAAATATATTCGAATTGATTATACTAATAATTATTTTTTTTAAAATTAATTTAAATTTTTTTAGAAATGATAAAAATTGATTACTTCTCAAGAATTATTTCTGTTCATGTTTATTATAGATTTTATATTATAAAATTATCTATCCATTGAATAACATTTTTCTAATTTATATGTTTTTCCAAACATTCATTGAAAGGCAATTATAACTAGTTTTCTAATTTATATATTTCTCCAAACATTAGTTGAAAGACAATTAAATAACCACTGTTCAGATCCATGCAGGATGTGTAAATGCCTTAGCTCCTCTTTATGTCCATTTCTTTGTAATTCTAAATAAATAAATAAACATGAATGCCCTCACAATTCTTGAATCCTCTAAACTTCATCAGTTGAAAATGCCTCAAGTAGAGCTTAATAAGTTCATCACTGACTATTGATTGTGTCGACACTCCCAAGTCTATGAACAAGAGAGAAAGATATGTTGGAATTAGGAGAGATAGGGTACTGAGAGGGGAGGGGTGAATCAGTGCCCTCAAAAATTTTAACTCTTCAACCTTTCAGATCTGAACTAGTAAACAATGTAACCTTCCAAAATAACTTGTATCAAATGCATATATCATTCATTCATTTAAATTGTGAAAGTAAATAACATGAAATCAACAACATAACAATCCATAACACAAGTATTTTGGTAACACAGAAACCCTTGTTAGAAGGTAAAAACTACGGTGGGGATGACACCCACAAATTCTTCACTATTGCAGATAGAAAAGGTTTTCCTGTTAGGGCTACAAGTTTTGATCACTTCTGGTGATCTTACCCTGTTAGGAGTAACATATCAGATCAAATAGATCTACCTATTTATAGGATTTTAACAACACTAATGAAGTGTGCACTCAGTTAAGAGATTCACAAAAGACTATCAAGTCTACTCTGTTAAGAGATTTAACCAAAACTCTATTACAATTGTTAGAAAGCAATAGGTGACTATCTTCTAAATGACAACTTGATTATCTAGTATAGATCAATAAAATACTAATAAAATATCACCTTCACTGTGATGAATCTTTTCTCTGAACTGCTCAATTAGCTTGCTCTGATTCTACTCAATCTGATTTCCTCTCTATATTGTTCTTCTCTATCAACTGATAATCTTGAAGTTAGGAAAGTACTTCAAGTGCTTCTTCAATCATACATCAGCTCATTCCAACAATGATACAAACATACAATTATATAGCATACTACTTTATGCCACTTACAAAATTAGGTTTACAAATCTTAGACAAAACCCTAAGATCTACGATGTACAAAAATGACCTAGATCAAACTATTACTTAAGATATACATTGCATTAAATGAATATCTTTGCAATAAAGTCTCCTCGATCTTGGTAAAACATTTTTTGATCTATTGTAACTGTTTGCATGGAAGAATGTGTCATTCTTGATTACTATGTCATTTCCTATGATCCTCGGTAAACACTGTATAAACTACTCGGTGTTCATTCTGATGCTCAATGTTTACTGTCACTCGGTATCGGTCTCTACTAATGCTCAGTAAAATCAATGATGCTTGGTGTATACACTTTTACCGACTGTCCTATTTTGCTTGTAGTTACCGACTGGCTTAATATAAGTAACTGATTGATACCATTGATAACCTTTGATACTAATGACAACCTTTAATGCTCAATAGAGATAACAAGATATTGTGGCAAAGTGTAATCTATTGCAGAACAATTTGTTCCTACTAATGGAAGAACAAGAGAACCTCTTAAAATAATTAAGCGCATAATAAGAGACATATTTGTTTGATCAACCACATCAACAATATGAAGCATAAGATTTTCTCTTCTTATTGCTCATGAAATTCTTGAAAAGCCTTCTTACTCAAAAAAATTGTAAATTGGATTGTTATACAGAAACCAAAGTTTAAATGAATCATTAGTGACAATAAACTAAAGAGGGAACATCAATACATAAGAGGGTGATACCAATCAGAATAAACACCATGAAAATTCTAATCCATGGAATAGCAATTAATATAAGAAATCGCTGCTCCAGAATACGGCCAAACAAGACTCTGAACACCAAATGAAGGAAAATCTAGAATAAATGTGGTTAATGCATCGAACGAAGTAAAATTGCCATGTTAACCTGGTGTAAGGACATAGAGATATTGTGGAAATATTTTAAACTGGCATCAATATGTACCCACCACAATTCCTCAATCTAAATATTACAAAAACACACCTCCAAATATAAAATATCACAAAAATGGTATTTCCAATTATAAAATATTTCAATAGACCAGGTACAAATTCAAGCTTGAAACTCAGGGGCGAGGGGAAAATGAGTTATGCTCCACAAATAAATTCACCATCTTCTAACAAAAAGACTATCGTCGACGTGAAAATAAAAGTTATCTTCCACAAACAAAAAAAAAATGAGTATAAACTTTGCCTCTCATACTTCCCACAAAATGGAAAGTATAAACTCTACTTCTCATACTTCCCACTTACCCTATTTTTTGGTCAAATCTCTGAAAGAATAAGTGATTTAGATGCTCCCATCCATTCGTTTCAATACATATCTTTCCACTACAATGAAATAGGAAAATTTTCCCTCTATCCCACTACCACTAAATGATTTCTTTACCCTTACATCTCTTCTTCCTTGTTCTAATCCATAATTTCCATCGTGATCTGCCCTCATTTTTTAAAGAAATAGAGTACTAAAAATAAAATAAAATATAGAGCATGTATATTAAAGAAAAAAATAGAGTATGCAATCAACACTATGCTACAGCATATAGATCAAATCTTATTGATTTAAAAAAGAACTTGCTAATACAAGTGTTGTACGCTATAACATATAAGAAGATTCTATTCACAGAAAAACTCCCACACTAGTCATACCCAAAAATGCATGTATATAGGGAGGATTACAATCAATAGTGAGCAAAGGCGGCTTAATTACTTGCACTATACGGCAAGTAACAATCAGATTTTGGGAAAACAATATAAATCAAATTTCCTACAATCAGTTATTTGAAACAGTAGGAAATTGAAGACAAAAATATATGCTGCATACAAAATAAGATTTTCTCAGAATCTTCTGGCGGTGACAAAGCTTGTAGTATAAGGCAAGCACCAATCTGATGTTGCACAGAGAGGATAAGAAAAATTCATAAAGAAAAAAATTATAAAGATAAGCACAAATCAGATGTTGTGCATTCGGTAGAAGGAGTGAGTTAGCGGTGGTAGGAGGATAAATTACAATTATCTCCAATACTTCTCCTTAATTTCTACCATGTATTCTTAAGTAGAACCGATATTACATCATATAAACACCAATATCTTCTCTATGAATGTCGAACAGATCTTTTTCCAATGGTTTTGTAAATATATCTACATATTGATCTTTTGATCTACAAAACTCAAAACAAACTTGATTTCCATTTACCAATTCTCAAATGAAATGATACCTAGTATCAATATGCTTACTCTTCTTATGAAAAACATGATCCTTTGCTAATGCAATGGCAGATTTATTGTTACAATAAATCTGATTCGGCTCTTCCTATTTATGTAGCATCTCAGACAAAATCATCCTCATCCAAACAATCTGACAAGCTATTGCTATCACCGCAACATATTCTACCTCAATGGATGATAAAGTCACAATGGGCTTCTTTTTTTATGCTCTTGCTACTGCACCCGATCAGAAACAAAACACATATCCAGATGTGCTTTTCCTGTCATCAACACTACTTGCAAAATCACTATCAGAATATCTAGTCAATTTAAAATCTAAAACTGATGTATACAAAATACCAAAATTTGTTGTTCCAACAATATATCTTGAGATTCTTTTCCAGCCTGCCAGTGATAGAGTACTCATAGGAGACTCCATAAACCTGGATATTAAAATTATAGAAAACATTATATCAATCCTTGATGTTGTCAAATACATGCTTGACTTCCAACCAATCTCTTATATAAAGTCAGATCAACATTTGACCCCTGATCTTTCTTACTAAGTTTTGTACCAGTTACAATTGGTGTCGTAGCTGGCTTACAGTTCAACATCTTAAACCTTCTCAAAAAATATTTAGCATACTTAGTTTTACATATAAAAATACCATCTTCAGATTGAGTAACTTCAATACCAAGAAAATACTTCATCAATCCTAAATCAGTGATATCAAACTCTGTTTTCATAGAATTCTTAAAGTCATCTATAGAGAGATCTCTGGCAAAAACCAAATCATCAACATACAGGAAAACTATCAAAAAAATTCCTTCTTGATTTACCTTTGTACACAAGGTTGGATCACTTGGGACTCATGTTGAACCTTTTGCTAAATTCAAGTATTCATCAATCCTGGTATATCACACTCTAGGAGCTTGTTTCAATCCATATAACGCCTTATTTAACTTATAGACCTTATCTTCTTTGCCTTCAATCTCATATCCTAAAGGTTTTTTAACATAAACCTCTTCTTCCAAAAATCCATTTAAAAATGCAGACTTTACATCCATTTGATGAATTTTCCATTTATTTTGTGCTGCAATAGCCAACACCATTCTCATTGTGTCAAGTCTGGCTACAAGTGCAAAAGTTTCATTATAATCAATACCAAGATGTTGATTAAATCCCTGAGCTACAAGTCTTGCTTTATGTTTCTCAACCTCACCTTCAGCATTTAACTTAGTCTTATAGATCCATTTAACACCTATACTATTTTATCTTTAGGTAAATCTACAAGATTCCATGTGTTATTTCTCTCTATGGAATCAATCTCTTCATTCATGGCTTTTACCCAAACCTCTTCTTTTATAGCTTCATCAGAGTTAATAGGATCATATGCAATCAATACAAAATTTGAAACTTGATCTAATTCTTCATTCTGATCATATAGCTCTCTTAAACTTCTAGTCTTCTAACCTTTGATTCTATTTCTTAATTAAGCTAATGTGGGATTTGATGCATTACTAACCTCTGATTCTTTTTTTTGTTGTCCACCATGACCAGATGGTTCACTACGCTCTTGAGTTCTAGGCATTCTAAATAGTAAGGACCAGCCCTTGCAGGTTGTCTTTTTGTAGTACTTACTGGATGTGTATGTTCTTGTGGAATCATTTGTCCATCTTGTATGGCTTTCTCATTTACATCATCATCTCCATGAGATAAAACAACTCCCTCTGCAATAGATTTATCTATGCTTCCATCCCATGACTCTTTTTCCATGAACTCAACATCTCTACTGATAATAGACTTCTTGGTGATGGGATTATAGAGTCTATATGCCTTAGACTCTTCACTGTATCCAATAAAATTAAACTTCTCACTTCTATCATCTAACTTCCTTCTCATCTCTTTGTGTACATGTGCATAAGCCACACACCCAAAAATCCTCAAATGAGATATGCTACAATACTTACCACTCCAAGATTCTTGAGGAACATGGTTCTTCACACTCTTAGTGGGACTCATATTTAGGATATATACTGAACAAATAACTGTTACTCCCCAGTATTCATTTGATAGATGCTTCTCCTTCAGCATACTTCGAGCCATTTTCATAATGGTTTGATTCTTCCTTTCAGCTACTCCATTATGTTGTAGAGTAAAGAGAGCAGTAAATTGTCTCTTTATTCCATGATTTTGACAAAACTAAAAGTTTTCATTTAGCATATATTCATCTCCTCTATCTGATCTTATAATTTTAATATAGTTTCCACTCTCCTTTTCAACAATAATTTTAAACCTTTTGAATATACCAAAATCTTCAGACTTTTACTTCAAAAGATAAACCCAAGTCTTTCGGCTATAATCATATATAAAGGTTAAAAAATAACTCATACTAGTCAAAGATGGTGTTTGCATTGGTCCACACAAATCTATGTGTACAATCTATAATGGAGATTAAAAACTCTAGAAATAAATTTCTCTTTGTGATGTTTTGCAAGTATGCAACTTTCACATGAGTTTGTTAGTTGCTGAATACTAGGCAACCCTTTCACCATCTACTTTTTCTGCAACAAATCTAGACCACCAAAGTGTAAATGGCCATATCTTAAATGCCATAACCATTATTCATCTAAACTCTTAACTTTATAAGCATTCAAGGAGTTAGAAAGTTCATTTCTTATAGTGAGTGGAAACATTCTATTCTTAGTCATCTCTACTCTTGCTATTAGCTACTTTCTTGGATACTTATCAATGATTGTACATACCTCATTTTTTAAGAATACTCTATATATTTTCTCTATTAGTTGTCCATTGCTCAACAAATTGCATTTTAAACTAGGTACATAATACACATCATCTATTGTTCTTCTTTGACCACTCTTGGTATACACAGAAATCACTCATTTACCATTAACACTCACCTTGTTATCATTTCCCAACTTTACCTCAGACTGAATACTGGTGTCTAAAGTGGCAAACAACTCTCTGTTTCTAGTCATATGATTTCTACAACTGTTGTCCAAAAACCAAACATCATTTGAACTTTCTTGGGTTATATTACAGGTCAAAAACATAGGTTTCTAATTATCTTCATATTCCTCTGTAATATGTGTAGGCTTCTTACTGGTATCTGCTTGCTTCTTCCAACACTTATTAGCAAAATGACAATACTTTTTGTAATAAAAACATTGTACTTTTGACTTATCATACTTCTAGTTTCCTTGTTGTTAGTTTCTATTGTTACTCCCCCTCAAGTTAGAAGGGCTCCTTTGAAATTTCTCTTCAAATTTTGAATTAGTTCTATTGTCTCTTTGAATAACAGTTTTGCCTCCTCTTCCATTGTTACTAAACCTTCATTGGCCTCTGGCTCTACCTCTTCAATTTGGTGATCATTATTAAAAATATGCAAGTGATTTATATTATCTGGGATGCTCGGTCAATAAATCATCTCTATTTTGTAGGTTTCAAATTTAAAATCTAAATACGGGAGTAAGAGAGAAGCTGACACCACTAAAGAATCTGCCCTAGTATTAAGAATCCTAGGGATAGCATTAATTGAGAATGATTCAAAAAAATCTAGTTCATCCCATACTCAATTTTTGTAATGTTTTAATTTGGCATTCTTTGTTTCATATCAACTTCGAACCTAGTTCACAATAAGTTCAACATCTCCTTTTGCGATTAACTGCTTGAGTCCTCTACGTTTCACCTCCTGTAAGCCAAGCAACAATGCTTTGTATTCAGCAATATTATTAGTATTTATAAAATCAAGATTAAAGGAAATAGGGAAAACCTCCCTTGATGCAGATATTAAACCTACACCAATGCTTGAACTAGCACTTGAAGAACTCCCATCAAACTCCATCATCCAAATTTCTGAACTTTCTTCACCTAAAACTATAAAAGATTCATTTTTATCACTTGACATGATAACATAGTTCCTAAACTAATAGTCTTGGAATAAAATTTGGGCTTTGAGATCCTCTAAAGGGAATATGGTATACTTATTTTTAGGCTCAAGTTCAAGTCTTACTTTAGTTTTCCCTATAGGTGTAAAGGCTTTAGACCAATCTATCTTACTTTCCCCACCCATATCCTTACAGAAGGTTCTACTGAGCAACATGCCATAATTGGCCAGAATATCACCGACTAGGATGGTCAATTTTACTCTTTTATCAGGACAAGCGGCCAACACTTCTTGCACATATTTTATCTGACCAATGAGAGGTACTTTTTTACCATCCATAGAGTAACACTTACCAAAGGTCTTAGTAAGGGTAAGTCCTAAAGCCTTTGCAATAGGTGAAGGCATAATATTATCTGAGGCCCTCTAGTCTATTATACAATTAATTAGTTTATGACTGTTTAGCAACAAGGATATATAAAAAGGATCTGGTTTTTGTTCCCCCCCATTGGCCTTTAATAATTGAGAGGTTTCAGGTATTTTAGGTATCTCAGGGATTCTTCAAATACAAAGATGGAGGTACTAGTAGGAGGTATAGTTTCTTCAAAATGGTTAGTTTGAGAGTTTGAACCAATTTCACCTTTGATGAATTCAACCAATTTATTCAACTCTTTAGGATTTGACTTCAAATACTCAGTAGTGGAGATGGTTACAGTAGACTTTTTATAAAAATCTATCATATCAAATGAGGGAGGAGAGGTAGCACTCACCATATTTTTCTACTAAAATTTAACCTCAGCTCCCACTTTTGCATTAGACGAAGGTACATTCTTGATTTGTTTTTTCCCTTTGGATGTCATATTTGGTGTATTTTTTCCTAATGCAAATTTAGGAGCCCATTGGTTTCTAGTCAACATCCTACAAGTAGGATCATTTAGAGTGGTGAGAATATCCCTATTTTCCTCATCACCTGACTCATACTCCAAATAATATGAACCATGACTCACTGATCCATCAGGCAATTATTCTTCTACACATACTTCTCTGAGTTCATCTCTTGTGGGATTAATTTGTAAACATTGTAAAACCAGTTGGGGAAAGTAGCTCCATCATGATTGGTATTCAGATAAAAAGAGAACATGTTTTCTTTACTAGGTGTAGCTTTAATCTACAGACAAGGCTGTGGGTAGTTTAGGTTTTTCCCTTGAGATGTATTATACTGCTTATGACCCATGTCTTGATATGGAGTCTGGTAAAGAGGATTGATCTACCTCTATCTCTTTAGAGTAATCATGTCATTCACCAATGTTTGAACAACCAAATCAATGGTAACAGGTGATGAAGTACCCAGAATTTGTACGTCTCTTTTCCACTTGCCAACTGTAATGAGTATGTCTTCAAGTTGAATAGCGGATCTTTGAGCCTGTGCCAAATCTAAAACTCCTTTTTTTAAATGAAAACTTACTTCCAGATGTATAGCATTAAGAAAGTAACCTTTCTGATTTTTAGCACTTGGGCTAGAGGCACTAGGAATCCTTTGAAGGATCTTGTTAAACTTAGCTATGAACTCCCTAATGGGTTCATGTATCTCCTTTTTCAATTATGTTAATTATATTAAAAGAGTATATTCATCTCTAGGTGTCTTGAATTGAGCTTCAAAAACTATTATTATTTTAGCCTAATTATGAATGGAAGCTCAAGGAAGATGATAGAACCAGTCTGCAGTGCCTTTAGTGAGGGTTTGAATAAATAAGCTTATGGCCACATCTTCAATTGGCACATTAATTATACCACATGAAGAATGAAAAGTGCTTATATGATCATCATTGGAAATCATCCCATCACCATTGAATCTAGGTAACATGTCACATGATCCTTTAGGCAAAGCACCAAGATTTGCACCAAGGTCTAGAGGACTAGCTTGGTTTCCACATGGGTGGGCCATATTGGGAAAAATTATGTTCAAGAGTTGTAAATTAATGATAGGATGGACGAGAGTTCTAGGAGAGATCAAGGGTTGAAAATTTAAGGTGGTATGTATGACTTGAGGTGGGGAAGAAGGTCTGTTGATAGATTGGATTTTCTTTCTCCTCCTTTGGGTATGATCAAGAGAAAACTATAGTTTTCTCAACGTCTCAAAATCTTCGTCCAACAACCCTCTACTCTTATCAATCCTAGTATATCTTATTTCTACCAGATTGATATATAAACTTCTTTGAAAGAAAAATCGATTATACCCGGGCTATTCTATTTCACTACTGCTACTTCTTGTGCAACAGGAATTCCTCTGAGTTGTTCTCTGATCTCTTCTTCTTCTTCAATAACCCTTTAAACTTGAAGATATTTTTGGTTACTACGTCGACAATTCTAAGCTAGGGCATTCAGATAAAAAATTAAATCTTCTTGATTGTCTACAAAACCCAAATTTGGTTGAAGCACAGGTAATCCATCATCAATGTGTAAAACCATAGTCTTTGAGTATGGACACTAAAAGTTTCAAATGCTAGTTAGTCACTTCTTTGACGCCCTAATAGAGTTGCCAAAAATTTGTTAGCGAGCATATTTGTCTTCTTGAATTTCAATTATTGATTGCCTCTATTGCCCTAGATTTGAAGATTAGATTAGTTCACAACAGTTGGGTAGGCTTGATTATTAGCCTCCCTCTGAATTTCTTTAAGGTATAGATCCATCATTGGATATGCAATGAATCCCTAAACTATGAAGAATATGTTTTTTTAAACCCAAAAATAAGAAAAAGGACCACATTACTCATTCATAGATGAGATGCAACATATTGAAAATATTATGGTAGAATGAAAGAATCAAGGTGGTCACAAAGCCCTTCAAGAATTTAAATAATTTATAATTTTTTCAATCAGAAGGGAAGAGTAACACTAGAATTTACCGAACTATTATCTCATAAGATCAAATAGCTCATAGAAAGGAAAATCATTCCCAAAGTAATATCACACACATCAACCATAAATAACATAGATTCAAATTGAAATCATTGAGCTAAAAAATTATTATATTGATTCAAAGTTCAATCACAAAAGATCTTTCCAAAATAACAGATAGAAATTTAGTTTCTAGTATCATCATCTAGGGGAAAATACTACTGTTAATCCTAAAAAAGAGTAAAAACAATATTATCCTTTGTTCCCTTTTCTTCTAACCCCTAAAATAGTTTCATCCATCCAAATATATAGTTTTTAAAGTTAAGGAGGTCTCCCTGAAAACTCAACGTCCTTAACTATTAACCAGAGTAGTTAAAAATAACATGTAACAGTTTTAAAAGTAGACAAATCTCCTGAGGTCAAAGAAATATAAAGAGTGAATAAAAAGAAAACACCATTAAATAGGGGATTTTTTAATCCCATCTTCATCATGGTCCTTGGCATCTATCTCTACACATGCCAACTTCCAACTACGGTAGACACCTATGAACTCTTGCACCACGCTATGACTCGAATTCCTCAGACTCAGTAACTGGATCTTCTACATGTCGCAATCCCATTTCATTTTAGTAATCTATTTGGAATAACTTGGTAAATCTTTAATGTAGAGAATAAGCATAGATTCAATTTTTCCTACCTTTGTGAGATCTACAGGCATAAGATTGGGTTTTTCCTTCATAGATTTGAAATCTTCTTCAAAATATTTTATCAGAGGATCAATGTAAATGTTTCCTTCTTCATTTAAATTCATGCTATTGGGGGTTATGGTCAGTATATCCTTGATGAAATTGTTGTACATTTCCTTGATTCTTGTTTCCATGCTTCGTACTTCAGTGATGGCCGGTTTGTACACAAAGCATCTCCAACTTGCATTTTTTTTGACTATATACAACATGCTAACATCTGCCAATTTAAGCGGGTTCTCTTCCAGGAACTTCTCTACACCATATGACTCTACATCTATGATCTATGGAACAATTACAGACCATTTAGTTTCTTTTGTCTCCCAGGATGTGAGTTTTGGTCACACTTCACTCAGTAAATCATCAGCATCACTAAAAATAGCAGAACATTGTTGTAAGAAGTCTTTTCCTTTTTTAGTACATTGTTGACCCACTTATCCATAGCTACCACTATGGCCTTACCACATTGAACTTGATTCGTCAATCTTCAACTATCTGGTTAGTTAGGATCGAAGGACTAAGGGGTTTGAACTATGGAAAAGATACCATAACTATCCAAAGAACCAATGTATTCTGCCATAGAATTGATTACCTATTTCAACTCCCTCTTCTCTTTGGCATCTTTCTGTCATTGAGAAAGCATGTGTTTTGAAGACTTCTCTAAATAATATTCCTTGTTTTTTCGTTTCAACATCCCTAGACCCACCTTTGTAACTTCAAAATCCTCAACACTTAAGTCTTGAGATCCAACCTTAGGCTTGTATATAGAAATCTCAGCTATAACTTCTCCAGATTGAGCATTTGTAACCAATTGGGTAGAACTCTTTATCCTTTTGTTCTTCAAGGTTTTGGCAGAATACTTATTCACTATATCTTTAACTGATAATGAAATTGGTACAAGCCTCCTCTTCTTACTTATTGAGGTTGTAAGCCAGTCGGGTACTGATGGAGGTAAGTCATTTTTTCCCACATCTTTTGTTGGTGTACTCATAGTATCCATGACCAAATAAATATTGTTGAAGGTCAACCATATCTATGGTTCACCACCTATCATACTTGTGCCATGTTCTTTTTCAACATCAAGATTCACCAGTACTTCTCTCTGGGAAGCCATTTTTCTTTTCTTTGTAAGATTGGTCTTGGACCTTATCCTTTGTACAATAGGTTGACTTTCAAATAAGTCAAGAATCAAGATCTTTGAGCTCATGTTACTACCTACAGAATCAATGGAAAAGATAATTCTAACATCATCAGGGGAGGAAGGAGATCTTAGAGTTGGATCTTTCAATTGAACAAGAGGTATGACCATCTCTCTTTTGTGTTGGAGTCATATTTTTGTGAGTTATATTACATGAGTGGTTCTTTGTAGGATATTATCTTCTTCATGTTCATACCAATTCACTTGAGGCAAGGGCACCATGATATGTTTCAAGTATTCAAATTCAATTACTTCTGAACCATCTTCACAAACTCCCTTAATGTCTAACTTCAAATGATATGCAGTGATTTGTGTTAGCAAAAACTTGGAATTATCTTTCTTTTGAATCTCTCTTTCATTTAGACAATATTCCTAGTGGTCTCCTAGTTGAGACTAGGGTACAAACGAACCTTCCATTTCTAGGACTTTCCTGAAAAAACCCTTACTATCAAAATATTTTCTTTCATGATAAAATTTGAAATCAAAGTTACACAAATCTACTCTTATATTTATGGCATCCTCTAGGCTTTTACTAGAGATTCTTCCAAGTTTAAGAGGGAATAAACTATTCCATTTATCCTCAGGTAATTTTTTCTTCGTCACCACCACGAGCTACTAGCCCAGATTTCAGCAAGTATAAAGTAGTCTAAGGTAAACCTAGGTAATTTCAAGAGTTATTCATCAAAATCACCCACTCTAAGCTAGATGAACCTAGGAAACTGAATAAACATACTACCATAAACTTGTACCAGCTGCAAGGCTTCAGGAGAAAATTGTTTCTCTTTCATCCCAACTAGCTCAAAACACAATTTCCCAGAAAAGACATCATGAAATTTTTTGTAGTCATCTAGAACCTTATTTCTCTCCAAAAGAGGACAATAGTCATATATCAAGACATTTTGGTACCCGATTTCATGGGGTAGAGATGTCAAATCTTGAGTATAGGCCAGACAATATTCAAGATAAGAAGACATAAAGAAATATTTCTTAATAATCTATGCTAATTTTAACAATTCTCTCATAGAAATGGCTATAATTTCAGCCCAGTCTAAATACTTTTTGCCTGCCAAAATGATGTCAATAAAATGAAACATCCATTCTTCAAACAAGAGAGCCTCAGGTGAACCTTTGACTCTATGCAGCATGAATATTAAGTCGTGGACATGAGGTTTCATATGATTTCTGCTCAAACCCTTGGGGAGCCTCGACCCACCCTTATAAAATGTCTCAGTCCAATTGCAAGTAATAAATGACCAATTTTTCTCAGGGGTCTCTTTGAACTTGGCATATGACTGAGTAGGAGTAAAGTCCACGAAAGGTTCATTAGGGATTTTGAAAATAGACATCATAGTATCTCTAGAAATTAGGAGTAACACTTTACCATCATTATCTCTGATACACCAAGCTTTAATGTCATAGTGATTCACACATTCTTGGATTAGCTCAGGGGTTATAATGGCTTGAGGAAAACCTTCTGCTTGCAGTAACCCACTATCTAGAATTTTGGTTACATGTTCTTCTTCTACATTTTCTTGTAACCTAGTACATATTTCCCCTGCATCAACCCCCTTTAAATCTGTACCAGTTAACAAAGGACTCGTACAGTTCATACTATCGCTATTTCCAAAGAAATTGAGGACTTCATGTTCGTAACCACAACCAGGACTAAGCTTGCAGAGAAATAGTTTGAGAATTGAAAAGTGAATGAAAAATTTTATAAGAATTTACCTTAATTATCTACAAAACCTCCTACCAAAACACCAAAAGCCTCTATCTTTCCCCTTTCATGGCTTATACTTTAAACAAGAATGGACTTATTATTTATAAGGCGGACCCCTTTTTAAAATATTAAACTTGATGGCTAATTAATGGAAAAAGTTATGGGAAGATTGTCTCAGCCAAAATCATCGTACGACAAGGTAACTCAAGGTAGCTTTCCATAAATAGATGTCTTTTCACTTTTAATTTGATTACTCAATAATCATTACCTTCCCACAAATGAACATTTCATAGATTTATGTGCATGATCTCACGTGTCTATCCTCTTACTTCTTCATTTAATGATTTGAAAAGATGGTGGCTTCTCATGATTACTCCCTCATTAATTACAAAACACCCCTTTATTACTGACATCACCAATCCATCATGTGAAAATACTTGCTTCATTGTCAACCTTTAAAATTCTTTAGCAATTATTGACAGGCACGTCATCTGGGCTCCACCACTTGCCTCATGAACCTTTTCAAAATACTGAACCGGTTTGCACTACTTTGAACCACTTTGAACCAAGTGTAAAGTTGTTCAAAGGTATAAATCAGTTCAAAATTTTAGGAATGACTAAAGGTTTAAAGATTCAAAACTTGCAAAGCATAAGGCTTAGATCAAAAGAAAATGACTAAGGACCCAGACTGATTTGAGGCAACTTAGAAACCAGGGACAAAAGGGATTTTTCTTTGCAAGATCAAAGCCAATGGTTCAAAATAAAATAATATCAACTACCAAAACTATGGCAACTCTAAAAAATACTTGAACTAACAAACTTATTACCAAAATTCTTGTAGCACTTCATTATTACAAAATGCATATTAAGTTTTCCAATCTCTTATGCCGAGCTCCAATTTATAAAGGAATGACAAGGTAACACCATATGTTGTTTTGGAAACCATACACAAGTCCAATATAGATATGCAACCTAAATTGGTTCAACTCAAAATCCAACACCCCCCTTTATCTAATATGTCTCCATCTATGAATGACATATGCCTTACATGGTGTCATACATAAATTAATTGACTAACCAATCATCGACATCCAATTTGTCCTTATTCCTTCATGCATTAGGTGTTTCATGATAAGTGTTTAATTGTATACGCTAATAACTATATTAATGTAACCTCACTTTTATATGCCCTTACATGTCATAAGATCTCAACAAATCTAACCTCCATAAAGGTAGTCAATATGCTCTTATATTTAGACATGTGTCTAAATTAAGAAAAGGGGGTTTCTACATCATCATGTGAGGAAATAATACACTAAAATAAAAATAAAAACCATGCATCTCTAAAGTGGGATTTTAAATTTTTCAACTATAAATAAAAAATTATAAAAAGAAGAAATAACAATATATATGAAATAATAAGACATGTTAGGTTTGCATGGTTTAGATACCTGATCCCAACATTCTACCACTTTTTTAACACCAAACAAGAATAACTTAGGGAAGAAAATTAAATTTTCTAGATAAATATGAATTAATTTCTTGAAGATATGAGGCTTGTGGTCTTCTTACACTAACCAAACTTCTCTATGCTCATTACTTAGTGAAATATTCTTCAACATTCTATTATGGGTCTACTTTTTCTAACATGGCTCTACCACTCTCAGGACTTCTGTGACCCTGTTAAACTTTTGGCTAGGATTGAGTGCATTGAAAAAATACTAGAGAACCTATCTATATATTCTATGGAAGGCATGAAATCTTCTACCAGCAATCTTTGTGGGTTGGTTGATATGCTGGACAAGAAGTAGTGGGAAGCCATGCAAACACCCAACACCACTAGGAAATGACTAGGTGCCAGAACAAGAGCGAAAAAAGAATCAAAATACTTCTTGCAACAAGGAGATCATGCATCTCAAGGAGAATTTGAAAAATATGACAGAACTAGAGAAGAAGATGGAAGACTCCATCCAGACTCTAAGAGGATGTAGTTCCCTCTTTTCTTTGTTGTTTCCTTTCTTTTTGGTTTCCTATTTGGCTCGTTGTTGTTTGTTTGGGTTGTTCTTTTTCCCCCTTTTTGTTTTAGTTTTTCCTTCTAACTTTGATTATTTCCTAATCTGTATCTTTAAATCTTTGGGTTTCGAGTCCCTATAAAACCTTTTTTTGCTTAATTTTTAAAACATGGCTCTACGACCCATTTCTTGAATAAAGTAATACTATACAATAGTATAATTTGTGTGAGTTTGATACATTCTTTTTTTACTCAAACATATGGAAAATCTAATACTCACATTGGATTATCAATTATTTACACTAAAAACCAAATAACTAGACACAATCTCTCTAACCATATTAAATTTCTACAAGTATTTTTCACAATCAAATAATCTACCTTTGTAATGGACAATACATAGATACAACACTTTATTTTTCAATTCAATTAATTCACCCTCTAAACAAAGTATAAACATAGCCGCATATGAGCATCATACAATCTAGATCATCAACTCAATTGAAATCAATAAAGCTATGCAAACCAACTATGTTCTCAACATTAGTAGATCCTTGATAATAAATGCAATAGTAAGAAGTCTCGTGATATATTTAGAAATCCTTTTTTACATAGCTTTAATGTTCTTTATCAATATTTTCTATAAAAATTCTAATAACTCACACTTGTTGGAAAATATCAAGTGTTTTACACACCATGGAATATACAAGACTTCCTACACATAATCATATAGAATATATACATATAAATTAAAGTTATTTATTTTTTATAATGTTGATCTATAGATATCCTATTACCAACCATAAAAAGGAATACCAAGTAGTTTACAATCATCAATGGAAAAATATTGTAAAATAACATGAACATGCTTCTTTTGTTTTAAAGTCGTATATTTTTGTTAACCTAATCCTTAAAGGTCTCTATATCCAAGATATTTTTTAGCACCTAAATCTTTTTTTATCAGATTTACTAGATAAATGACTCTCAAGTTCCTCAATTATCCACATATCATTATACACATATATACATGTATTTTACATTTATACATATATATACACATATGCATGTATTTTACATTTATACATATATAAAGAAAATGTGCAATCCTAATAAGAAAGGATTTACCTTTCAATCAAATTATGTTGTCTTGTGGACTTTGTAGGAGGTATATTAGATACTCTTTTTGGTCCTTATCAAAATTCAATTATGAACCTTCTCCTTCATCGAATTATCCATCTTGTTGTTTGTTATGTCCTTGTATCTTTCTAATTATCAAAAGTTAACTCCAAAATCTACAAAAATTCACGAGGTTGTTTATCATTTTAAAATTTCCTATTCTTCATAAAAATAACATATTTAAAAACATACTTTCATTGATAGAAAATATCAAAACTTATAACTCTTAATGATTTCATCATAACAAATAAAATATTTAATAAATATCAACTCCTAAATCAAGCTTACAACATTTTCCCTTAAGATTCTCAAAAAATATCTTGCCAAAAAAACTTATTTAAAATATTTAAAATCAATAGTTATTTACTTAACCATACCATATAACTTAATTTATCAAGAAGAATAATCATAAGATACCCACTAATTAGTAAATCATATAAACCACATCAATACAAACACTATTCAATCTTAATACTAATCATATTCCATAGTCTATTTTGTTCCTAATTAGAATCTATCCAAAACACTATTCAATGATTTCTCTTTCTAGCATACATTCAAAACACTTAGTAGCTTGTCAAGCCATGAAGGAATCAATATAGCTAAGATATTTATTGAAACATATTGATGATGTTCAAACCTTATTTACAATGTTGAAATGTGATCATCAATAGTAATAACAAAGAATTCAAATTATCATCAAAGAACTAAGCATATTAAAATACACTATCATTTTCTTCATAATAACACTAACAAATATCCATGCAAATAGAAGAATGTGCAACAAAGTGATAAAAAAAATGCATTACCAAAGATATTGTCAAAATAATTGTTCAATTTTATAATATAGATTTAATTTCCAATAATTTAATTCAAAAATATTGAATTAAACAAAAATATTAAAAATAAGAAAATAGTTTTACATTTAGAAAAATAATTAAATATTTATAATGTATATTAAAAAATTATTTTATAATATTATAAATGAATGATATATTTCAAGTTATTTTTATAAGCTTATTCTACTACGTGGTCTATATATAAGACTTAAAGTTCATGAGGGATCTTACTTCTCGAACCATTTTTGTTACATGATAATTATTGATTTGAAATTTTTTCAAACATTAAAATATACCTTATTTTAAATAAAATCAAAACATGCACATATTAAATGATTGCTTAAAAAACATTTTTTCATATGATACAATCTTCTTAGAATTTTAGTTTTATTTTGAAACCGACACATGAATACAGCCATCAAATTTAAGGCTTGCATATAATACTACAGTTTCTTACCTTGTGAGTAGAGTGTGAAATGATAATGAATTCATTTAAATCAAACACTTTTCTCCCTCAATTCATCTTAATTAAACACATTTTCCTCGAGCTCCAACAAGGTTAGGGAAACCTTGTCAACGACTAACGTCATCTCATTAATATGTTGTTCTTAAAAGAGATGAAAAGGCTTGAAAAACCTTGTTTGATCCTAACATAGGTTTTAGAACTTTAGAAAAGTGCTAAAAACCAAAAACTTAGACCATTTTCTAGCACAAAGAAGAGGCTGGAGAAACAACATTAAAAGTTGATGAGGTTATGAGAACCTTATTGATAAGTTAATCTTGATAATGAATTCTTCTAACGTGTATAATTGACGTGGAGGAGAAAAAGGTAAGAGAGGAAAGAGGAATTTTAATAGATAAGCCCATCTAATAGTATCTTGAATCAGTTATAAACCATGTGCTGGAACAAAGATTAAAAAGTAAAAGTGGTTCAAGCTAATTTCACACAAAATAATTAAGTCTCGACGGGTACTTTCAAAATTGGAGTTCTATATTTCTACTTTCCTTATAGAATCCACAAGGTAAATTTAGTAGTTTTCTTAAATGGAATCTTAAAATGAAATATTCTAGTTAAATTTTATAAGATTGATAAAAAAAATTATGTTATCATTAGAAAAAAATTAACAATTCATAAAATTAAGTAAGTTATTTGATGTTATTGACTATTTAATTTTACGTTGATATATAATAACTAAAATGGTGATATACATTTGAAAATGAGAATTAGTTTCATGGATCTATAAAATTAAAGGTATCATCCAACATAAGGAAACATTAATAAATAAATTACATTTTTAATAAAATCAAGGTGTTATCATGAAAATTGATGACAACTCTAGTCATTCTTTACTTCTATTGCCTTCCCTAATTCATTTTTCAACAAAAATTATCCCTCTTTAGACATGTTATTCATAATTGTCAAGTTATTGGAACTCAAACAAAATTAATTCTTGAAAATTTTCACTTGTTTTTTATTGCAGGAAAAAATAGGTTTTAAAGGGGACCCGATCCCTGTACAAGTTAGAGAATAAAAGTTTTAATGTTTAAGCATACTAAAGAGAAACAAGACTGGGACCCAGTCCGCCAGAACCAAAACCAGTAGAAAAAACCCCAAAACCAAACACCAACAAAAAATAACTACCAGGGAGAACCAAAAAAAGGCCAGCACCAGGAACCCAGGGCAGTAAGAAAACTCTTTGTGAATTTCATCCACTTCCTTCTTCGCCTCAAAGATCTTATTTATGGCAGCATTGAAGTCAAAAAGCTCATGGATTCTTTCTTGGATCTTTCTCCTTTTCACAGACCTGGTGTGTTTACCCAGGCCCTCCTCTTCCATGTCCTCATTATCTTCCTCAAGTTTCTTGCTAGGGGAGACAACATCTAGCTCCGCTTTGATGGTTAGAAAATAGTCCATGGAAAAACCCATGAACATATTATTATCTTGCATATGTTTCTTCATGGCATTCACCAGCATATCCATTCTAACTTGCATTTCCTACACCTTCTTGTCCCTATCATTGTTCATGTTGCCATCCACAGTATTCAAACCAGAGTCCAACCTTTCCTGCAAGGAATTAACCTAACCAAAAATAGAACAACAATTAAATTCAAATTCTTTATTTCCTGAAATACCTATTTCAATAAACGAAATGAATACATGGAAATTATTTGCAGCCTAAAGAACCCCAAAGGGAGGGTCAATTTTGTCATCCATATCTTCTTTGAGCAGTTGAACATTTTGTTCATGCATATCCATAGTTTTGGCAAAGGGAATGTTCCGAGAATTAACAAGGACATTAACTTTCTCCGCACTAGGGGAAGCCATCTCCACATCAGGGTATATCTTCTCCACATCAGTGGCATCCTTCTAAATATCTAAACAGACCTCAATGATCACCTCCATCTTAGGGGAGATGGGCACGTCATGTTCTTTAGAACTATCATACTCCACCAAGATGGGCACTTGTTGACCGCCAACATCCTCCTCATTCTTGTCATCCTCATTATTATTCTTGATCCCAGAGGTATTCCCCGCCTCCATAGTACTAGTATCCTCCTCTTGTGTGTTTTCATTTTCTCTAGAAGCCGTATTCAAAACCAAAGTCGAAGCATCACTATCTTCCTCGGTCAAATCAGTCGTGTCCTCATAACCATCTGCACTATCAGCAGTGGCATCAATTTCCATACCGACATCATTTTCCTTTCTTAAATTTTTTCCTGAAGGAGTCTCCTCTTTAACAACCGTCTCCCTAATATGTTTCTTAGCTAAGCCAAAGGTTTTGGGTGAAGAAATGATAAGGCTAGAGATAGCAGTCTTCTTAATATATTCTACAATGAGAAGAATAAGCCCTTCATGTAGAATGGGTTTCTTCTCTTTCTTTCTATGCTAGGAAATACTAAGGAAGAGGGACTGAAGGATATAGTAAGGCAAAGACACCCTAATCTTATGACGGAAATGATAGAGCAACATAAAATGGTAGGAATGGGCATGTTTAAACCTACCGTCCAGGGTAACATATTCCATTATCGCCATCATAACCGTCGCCTAGATTTCCTTGAACGCAGCAACATCATAGAAACCACTTGAATCTTTCACCAAACTCTTCCCTTCATCCTTGCTTTTGGGGAAGCATCGAATGACCTTTTACGATATTTTCTTGTCTTTATAAAATTTGATGCCCTTGAGGCTAAGCCCAAACACCTCAGCAATGAGTTCCTCAATTATGTACATGGTGAGACTAGCTATAATGACCACCCAATCTTTCCAGGACTCTACAAACATTTTCATAGCACTGTCTTTAGTCCCATGCAACCATTCCATATAGGTAGTAAGAACCCCTTTTGTGAGAATTTCCTAGACCTCTGGCATTTTTTTCCATTTCACACATTCCTTCGGTTCCCTTTGATTAAGCCCACCACCCATGATCTAGGAGCTAACAATGACAGTAGCATAAGCAGAGAAAAACCAAATGTTGAAAGAAAAGGCAACTTTGAAATAAACAGAGGTTAACTCATGTCTACAATTATTAATCTTGGGAAAGGCACCACTTTCTGTAATCATATAACCCCGTTTCACTAAAATGTGTCTAATCATCATAACTTCTTGAGATATGCCCAATCCACCCTTTTACTTTGAGACCTGTTGAAAGCCAACTTGGCTTTCATATCAACGGTGAGATTGCTACATCTATTCCAGATCACAATGTCCTTAGCTTTAACCGCAAAGTTTGCTAGCTCATTAGCGGTACAATTCACTTCCCAGTAAACATGAGAGATAATGACTTGCTTAAAAGATCTAATAATTACCTTGGCTTCCTCGATTATTGCCTTAATGGACCATGATAGCTTTATCATTTCATTGATGCACCTTAATATATTCATTGAATCTCCTTCAATCCATACATTCTAAGCCATATCTTTCTTAATAATTTTAAGGGTTTGAATAAGGGCCATGGCTTCCGCCACGTGGTTGCTTTGTACCCCAATGGACATCGCCATAGCAGCAAGGCAATTAGCCATGTCATCGCAAATGAGACCACCACAACCCATCGGGCCTAGGTTTCCCTTTGCAACACCATCAAAGTTTATTTTAATCCATCTAGGTGAAGGTGAGATCCAGATGGCATTCTCCCTTTGAATTGAGTTTTTATTTGTGGGCCCAGCACTGAAAACACCAGCATTGAAGTCCAGCTTCCTACCAGTTGATGATCTATAGTTTTCCTTGAGACTTCTCTTAATCTTCTCAACAATCACCATAGGCGGGAGTTCAATAATCTTGAAGAATCTGTCATAGCATTATCTCCATAACCTCCATATCACGTGGGGAGAAATAAGATTCCACAACTACTGATCCAAGGGGACCTCTACTTTTCTCCACTGCATACAAAAATTCTCCATATTGTTGGGAAAAAACTAGTTAATCTGCCAGCATTGTAACAAAAGACACCAAACTTCCCAAGAAAAGCAACAATCAATGGCGAGATGGAAGACCGACTCCTCAGCTTTCTTACACAGGAAACATCTATTACTCAAAATCATACCACATTTCTAGAGGTTGTCTATAGTAATAATTTTATTCTGCAAAACCAACCAAAAAAAAATATTAGTTTTTGGAATTAAACTTTTGTCCCACACTTGAGCCCAAAAGGGGAGAGGATTCAACTGATTCAATAAGAGCTCAGAACAAGAGGCCATAATGAAGATACCAGAAGGAAGAATACCCCAAAACAACTCATCTTTTCTTGATGACCTAACCTTCCAGATTATCAGATCCAACATCAAAGGCTTAAGCACTTCATCCACTAAGGAGAGGTCAATCCACGAACCATTTCTCCAATAGTCCCTAACCATTGACCCAAATCTCTAACTATAGAAGTTAATGAGAGGTTGAAAAGCAAAGACAGAGCTAAGGGGACAGTCTTTGAGCCAGTAATCATCCCAAAACCTGATCCTTCTTCTATTGCCAAGATACCACTTAGCCCCTTTAAAGGCTACCTCCTTAGCATTCTGGATACAGTTCCAAATGAAAGGGCCTTGCACTTTCAGATCCATTTTCCAGAATTTAGAGATGTGAAAAAAAGAGAAGAGATACTTTTTATGGATAATTTCATTCCATTCTCTCTTTTCCCCAAAAATCCTCCAAGTCTGTTTGGCCAAAAGTTCCATATTGGTAACTCTTAAAGGGTGAATGCCCAGCCGCCCCCCCCCCCCCCCACTTTTTAGGGGTACAAACCTTGTCCCATGCCACCAGAGCCAATCTCTTTTTATCTTCCACTCCCAACCACAAGAAAATTCTTTGGATTTTTTCAATAATATCTACATATTTACCAAGAATTTTAAAAAGACTAAGAGAATAAATGGGGAGGCTCTGCAAAGAGGTCTTTAAGAGCTGAAGTTTACCAGCTTGACTAAGTAACACACCTTTCCAACCAACCAACTTTCTATTAAATTTGTCGACAATACTAGCCCAAAAGGAATCTAGAGGTTTGAGACCAAGAGGAAGGCCAAGATAGGTAGCAGGAAAAGTATCAATTCTACACCCAATAATTCTAGAAATTCTATACTGCCTATCCTCAAGAGTATTCATAAAAAAATGAAGAGCTCTTATCCTAGTTAATGGATTGGCCAGAACCTAAGGAATAAGTAGTAAGAGCTTGTTTAATAGCCTTAGCTTCCTGGATAGAAGAAAAACCCATGATGATAGTGTCATCCACAAATTGTTCATGAGAACAAGGTCTAGAGGCCGAAGACGAGGAGAGACCTCTGAACGAATTGGTGAAGACTAAATCCTAGACATAATGCCCCAAACATTTAGCCATGATAGAAAATAGGATAGGAGATAGAGGATCTCCTTGCCAAAGCCCCTTGGAAGGTTTGAAAAATCTAGAGGGGGATCTATTAACCATAATAGAAGCAGTAGAAGTACTAATGAACTGGTAAATCAGTTTGAGGAAATTTTCACCAAAGCCAAAAGATCTCAATACCTTGATCAGCAAGTCCCAGTCCACCCAATCATAAGCCTTCAAAAGATCCAATTTTAGAAGACATCCAAGGTTAAGAGAAACCTGAGTGGAGTGAATAACCTCATGAACCTTCATAATTGAATCAAGGATCTACCTGCCAGGAAAAACATCGCTTTGCTGAGGAGAGATAATCTAAGGAAGAATAGCCAACAAATGAGAGGTTATAACTTTAGATAAAATTTTGTATACAGAGTTACACAAGCTAATCAGTCTAAAGGAATCCACCAAATCAGCACTAGGCTTCTTAGGAATTAGAGCGATAAAAGTAGCATTAATCTCTTTTAACAAAGCTCTAGCTCCAAAGAATTCTTTAACAACATTGCAGATATCCACACCAATAATATTCCAGAATTTTTCAAAGAAGAACATAGGGAAACCATCTGGACCTGGGGACTTATCACCTTCAAAAGAAAAGATAGCAGACTTGACTTCTTCCAAAGAAGGGATAGCAGTTAGAGCTTTATTGGTAGTATCATTAACAATAGTAGGAATGTAATCAAGAAGAGTATCTTGATTATCCAAATGAAGATTCACATCTTTAGATAACAAAGAAGAAAAGAAGTCAATCATAGCCTCAGAAATATCTTTATCGTTGGTGACCTCCCCATCCTCCACTTTAAGTTTGGAGATTTGTTAGTGGATGCATGTTTGGAGGAAGATGTGAAAGAATCTAGTTTTCTTGTCCCCCACTTTAAGCCAAATTGACCTAGATCTCTATCTCTAATATTCTTCCTCCTTGGAGATAATATTATGAGTTTTGGCAAGGATACTCTCCTCCTTATCCCTGAGCTCCAGAGTCATCCCAGAATGTTGAATGGTATCTTGAGTAATGTCAAGGTCCCTTTTCAGCTGAGTTTTACATTTAAAAATGTCACCAAAAGCATCTTTGGTCCACGACTTGACATTCTATTTAACACTAAGGAGTTTTTTAACCACTCTAAACATAGCGGTACCCTTAGTATTGACATTCCACCGATCTTTAATCTTCTAATCAAGATCCGGATGATTGATCCACATCTTTTCAAACCTAAAAGGCAGGTGACCCTTAGTAGTAATCGGATCAACACTAAAACAAATCGGGAAGTGATCAGAACCAATCTTTGAAAGGGACAATAAGAAACAACCAAAGCTTTTGAGCTAGCACCCAATGATTAGTGCATGGTCCAGCCTCACTTGGATGAGGTCTTGACCAATCCTTCTATTTGACCAAGTGTAATTGACCCCCTGAAGCTCCATATCAAAAAGATCTTGATTATTGATAAATTCCATAAGCTCCACTCTACCATCAAGTTGACTCTGATTATCCACCCCACCAAACTTCTCATTATCTTTCAAAGGATAATTGAAGTCACCAATAATCAACCAGGGAAGATCTTGGAAGGAGTTTCTATGATTTTTAGCTTTTTTCTAGAATTGGGATCTATAAACTTTAGAGTTGGGGACATAAATAGTAGTAGAAACCCATTCAAAATCCAGCTTAACATGAACAAAGTTAATGCTAAGGTAGTTTAGATTCTCCATAATCATAGTCCCCCTAGCATGATTCGAATTCCAAAAAACAACAACCCCTCCCGAAGCCCCTTCAAAGCTAAAGCCAACCACCCCATTATTTTTAAAAGTTCTAATTTTTTCCACCTTATCTTTCCCCATCTTAGTTTCTTGAACAAAAATAATATCAGGTTTATGGTTTCTTACCAGATTCCTAAGAATGTCCTTCTTATGAGGGGCATTCAACCCTCTTATGTTCCAGGAGATGAACTTTATTTCTTGACCAAAGTGCAGACTCCCTGGATAGTAAGTTGCATGTCATCTGCAATATCCTTCTTACTTTCTCTTTCTGTGATCTCTTTGTTGGTATATCTTCCTTGGGTTTTTTTCTAAGATCCAACATCTGCCTTTATACCCTTGGATCCCCGATCTATTTTACTTCTAGTAGTGACGCCCTTGGATCCAAGTGTGACAATTTTACTCTCCTTTTTTTGTTTCTTCCCCTTTTGAACTATCTAGGGTTCCTTATTTTGATCTACACAGGGATCATCTCCAACAACAAGATCTTCCTCACTACTCCCCGATAGAGTGTTAGGAACAAAAGAAGATTCATCTTCATTTGATTTTACGTCCTCAACAAGAACTCTATCAACCAGAGATCCACTCTGAGAGTCATTATTTATATTTCCCAAAATAGGAACCAGCACCACCATAGGAATAAAATCATCTCCAAAAAATCTAGTACCCGAATCCAAGAAGGGATTCTCAGGAGAATCTGAAAAAACTAGAGCAGGAGGGTTACCCTCAGTAGAGATAGCTTCCATGGAGGAGGTAGCAACAGAATCCAATACATGGGAAGCTAGTTCCACCATTTCCCCTTCCTCCAACGCTGGGATAGTATTAGAATCCATGTTCTCAACCGAATTTTCACTTGTTGACTAGTACAGAAGAAAATGTTTATTGTATGTGGCACTAAGAAAAAGTTCCATGATCATTAGGGGATTGAATTTTTGTCTTAGGCTCACCCATGTAAAGGTAAATATTTTTGAAGGATATGGAGTACTTGTGTATTTGGACCTATATTTGGAAAGGATATGGAGTTCTTATGTATGTGGGCCTATATCATCAATTACTTTAATATCTATTTAGAGATCAAAATAAAGGTAGAAAATTAGATATTGTAGATTAACTTAATATAGTTTAAAGTGATCAATGAACATTTTATGTCATTCCAGTAAAAAGATTATTCTTAATATATCCAAACATGGTTAAAAAAATCATTTCATAAGAGTTGAGTTTGTTATGATAGTGTCTAATCTCAATGAGTGAATTCATACCATTTCTATTTATATGGAGTTTTTTTTAATACTAAAATCTACATTATTATTAGTAGTTTCTTTAATGGTGATCCATAAGTTGAGTCTATTAGAAGGGGCGATTCTAATAGAAACATGTATTAGTTTATATTTATATCACGTTTATCTTTCAAACCAGCTTTACAGTCTAAAAGTGGTTTAGCATATTTATTACTTATATATAGTCCTAATTGTCCTAATTGTAAAACTATTGACTTCAACAAGACATCTATGATTATCTATAACACGACCCTCTATGTATGGTAAAACCTATATAAGATAGTGTGTTCAACAATATGTAAAATGAATTTAACCATAAAGTAATGTATGTGATAGTAAATACAAGCTTGGAAGGGAGACTTGACAAGTATTTATATCTATATTTTACATGGTAGAACAAGTTGAAGCCGCATAAATATTTTATAATGAAATTTGTTAGTTTTGGAATAGAAAAATAATTACATTAACATAAAAAATTTATTGCATATTAATATTTCAAATAAAAAAAAATTAAACAATGCAATTATTGACATCATATTAAAAGAAAGTATTATAATTGTTATAGAAAATCATAATTAATTTTTTATAAATAATGTAAAAATACATTATATAATTGTTGCGACAATGTGTAAAATAAATCTTTATGAAACAAATGTAGATCTATTTTCAAATCATTGTAAAAAATGAAGAAAAACTAATACATATGAATATTACATGATAACTTTAAATACTTAACCTTTAAAATTAAACACTTGGTCATATTCTTGTATGATGGTACGTTGGTCTTTAATGTAAGAGGCTTGTGATAAAACCTTGATTACAAGGTTTAGTTCATAGTGAAATTCATGAATAATAGAAATAATAGATAGCTTGCATCTCACCCATTCAAAATTCTTCTTAGATACCTCATCAAAGATATCACTTATTTCAGTTACGTAGAAAGTAGAGGAGAGGTTTTTTTTTCCTAAATTAAAAAGGAAACTTTTTTTTCAATCCAATAGTTATGCATAAGGGAGTCTTACCCTATATTAAAATGGTTAAAAAAAAGAATTATCTAAAATATGAGGGTGCAATAAAATTAAAATGTTGCTTCTACCAACTTATTATCTCAAAAATACTTGTAATCAAAATAACACAAAGAGGGAGGCTCTTATTTGTTTTAGTCCATTTGTATTTATCTCCTTTGATGATGACCTTAATATCATTTGTTTCTTAGTTTCGATAAAGCTGATCTTTGTTAAATTATAGGGTATATGCACAAAGATGGGGGACCAAAAAGATACCACTTTTCTTTTTGGTCCCAAATCACGTATAGTGCATATGCACTAAAGGGCATGTGCCCTATAGGTGCACGCCCTATGGCTTGGATTGGCCAAGCCTTAGGCTTGGGCAATCCAAAACAAAGCGCATGCACCAAATAGGGCGCACGCGAAATAGTGTGTGTGAAAAATAGGGCGCACACACTTTATAAAACCCCAAAATTTCCAACCCCCATGCACCCTATGCAAAGCCACAAAAGTGTAATCCATATTCTTACATAGCACATGCACGCTATGAAAAACTAGAAACAGAGAGAGATAAGGGATAGAGAGAGGATGATAAGGGGGGGAGGAGAGAGAGAGAGAGAGAGAGAGAGAGAGAGAGAGAGAGAGAGGGTCATTTCTACAAATATAATATTTAAGTATAAGTTTGATTTATTTAATTTCTTATACTTTATGTTATATTTGTATAAATTATAAAATATAATACTTTTAGGATGTTTGGGATAGGCTCCAACTTCATAGGAGTTAAGATGCAGATTCTAGACTTGAAAAATTTCAGACTTAGCCAAATTTCAAGATTCAGCAAGCCTTCAACAGGGTTACCTCCCATAATCCATCATGGATTTCTAAGGTCAAACTGAAGCTGCCAAAAGGATTCACAAAGGGTTTTGACTTGTTTTATCACAAATCACTTGGTTTCGTCCCCATCTCTACAACATACTTAGCTTAGCTCTCACCCAAATCTCTCTCTCTCTCTCTCTCTCTCTCTCTCTCTCTCTCTCTCTCTCTCTCTCTCTCTCTCTCTCTCTCTCTCTCTTTGACTATTTCTCATCACTATATAAATTTGTCTTACATATTGCACACACCCTATATTGTGCATGCCCTATAGGGCGTGCACACTATGTAAATCTATGACTTTCATAGCACGCACACACTATGAAAGTCATAGATTTAAATAGTGTGCACATGTTATAGGGTGTATGCCCTATAGGGCATGCACGCTTTGTAAAGCATTTGAATTTACCATTCCTAAGGCTTGGATTTTCCTTGGAGATCCAACCCAAAGGCTTGGATGATTGAAATAGGCCTAAGATGTGTTTTCCAGCAGACATACAAAAAAATGACATCTTTTTTTTGTGTGCTCCCCGTCAGGTTTACTCGTGGCTCAAGAATGTAAAAATCAGATGACGTGTTATTGCAGATCTCTCTATTAGCTATCTAAGCATATAATTTATTTTGAATTATGATTATGTTAAGTTTTTCAACTCTAATTTCTTTTGTGTGTATGTCCATTTTTTGTAAAAAACCAACATGCAGTATTTTGGGCATAGATTTTGTCTCGTTCATCAAATTTTGCAACAAGTTACATTTTTAGAAACTAGACTCCATTCTACACACTTTAAAATAAAATAAAATTTGATTTTTGATTAGTTTTAAATGATTTCTAGGGGGAGCACATAGAAATTTCATGTTTTTAGGATGTGTGCACATTGTAAATTCATCAAAAATGATACGTTCATAAAAAAATTACCAAAAAAATCTAGGATAAACTATGTGGTGTTAGCTAACTTCTCACTGGAGTGATTAAAAAAATTCAAAAAAAAAGTTAACATTTTAGGGGGAGCACACCAGACGCTATGTTATGTTTTTGGACAAAAAATAGGACCAATTTTTGTGCTCCCCCTTTTTGAAGGCCTTAATCTGCACCATTTTCAAAATAAGTTAGTAGTTTAGGAACTAGATTCAGAGTATTACAACTCTTTTTTTTGTCGCATTTTAAAATTTTGAGTCTAACTATCTTCAATTTCTTGTTGAAGTTTAGAGTTTTATGATTTCAAGAAAAAAGTGGCATCTTATACCCCCCTTTTGGTCCCCCATCTTTGTGCACTTTCCCTATAGCTTCGATTTGATTGACTTATATATTAGAATGGATTATATTCATCAGATTCGATATGCTAGAATGAATCGACTTTAGCTGATTACATATAATACATTTAACATATATTGGATCGAATACCATATATTCGATAAACTATCATTACAAATGAAATCGACCATAGTCGATACCAATCAACATAGTGGTTATTATATGTTACAATAACTATCATATGATACTTATGCGTAACATAAACACTGCCACAGTTTACATATATATAAACAACGATTAATGAAAGCGTGTGTCTATGTAAAGATATGACCTTACGTGGCTTAAGCCACGTACGGTCATGTCTCTACATAGATATGACTCTTATGTCACATATATATACTATCGTATGTGGCTATGGAATAATATCAATTACAGTGTGCATGTCATTACCTCAACAACATACAAAATACATATCTCTACAATTATAATTCAGTATAATATAAACATTGAATCCTCTCTACAAAAGATCTTCATTCCTAACCTAACATGGTATAAGAGCCTCTCTAGAGAAGAATCAATATAAATAAATTCTGAATTATATCAAATCCATTATTAGAATATAAGAGGAAAATAATAATGGCCAATCGCATTAAAGTGGAGGACAGACTTGAAGGTGCTACAAACTTCTTATCATGGAAGATACGAATCCTAAGATTGCTTCAGGAACTCAAGTTAGATTCCTATGTTGAGGAGGATAAAAATATTCCTGTAGATGAAGTTGATAAATCAACTTGGAAAAGGTGTAACAACAAAGCAAATAAAATTTAATAATCGATGTCATTAAAGACCATATTCTTCCCTCTATAGCAAGGCTAAAAATCACTTATAAAGTATTCAAAACCATTAAAGAGACATATGAGATTAATAATACAACTTGTAGATTACTTACTCTCAAACAACAACTCTTGAATTTAAAGATGAACAAAGGGGAAACCATCACATCTTACTTCCTAAGAATTTCCAAATTAAGGGATCAACTATATACTATTGGAAACAATATTGATGACATGGAGTTAACATTAATAGCTCTTAGAGGATTACCTATCTCATGGGAATCCTTTATTCAATGTACAACTAGACATCCTTCTCTACCTAAGTTCGATCAATTAAAGAATGACTTCACTCAAGATGAATCATGTTTAATATCAAGAGGGATCGGGCCAAACAAAGGAGGAGAGATTCAAGCTTTACATACTCATTCAAACTTCAAAGACAAAAAAAGGAAGTTCAAACATAATAAGGGAAACTATAGAAAAAATCACAAAAATAGAGATTTCTCCAAAGTACAGTGCTATAAATTGATAACTTGGACATATGCACAGGTTTCGTCTAGAGAGAAAGAAAATTCAAGCAACAATAGCCGAAGTCAAAGAAGCAAAAATATCCCTATTCTTCTTGGCCTTATCAAGTGAAGTAAATTCAAACAAAAACATTTGGATAATCGATAGTGGAGTATCACGACACACAACTAGATTTAGAGATCAATTTTAAACTGGAGAAGAAAATTCCTCTGAAGAGGTTACAATTGGAGACGGCTCCAACTATCCAACGAAAGGAATTGGGACCTGCTCAATCAAATTGAAAATAGGGGTAACTCTACAATTGAAAGATGTTCTCTTTGTACCAGGCATAAAAAGGAACTTGGTCTCTATTTTAGGCTTAGTCAATCAAGGCTATCGAGTCACATTCCAAGAAGATAAAGTGCTAATATGGCCTAAGAACACTAACATTAAAAATGTTATTTCTATAGGGTATAGGGATGGAAGCCTATACAAATTATGCAATAGTCACAAATTATCACTATGTCATGAAGTATCAAACTCTAATGAACTCTGGCACAGAATATTAGGAAATCTTGGATTTAGCACCCTTCCTTCCATAAAGAAAATCACTACAGGTATACCTAATCTAAAATCAAATCATATTAGTACTTGTAAAGGGTGTGCTCTGGGAAAAAATATCAAAAGATCCTTCCCCTCCAGTGAACATAAAACTAAAGTTGTATTAGAACTCATTCACACGGATTTGTGTGGACCTATGTCAACTCTCTCACTAGGAGGATTTTCATATTATATGATTTTCATTGACAATTACTCTAGAAAAACTTGGATCTATTTTATTAAATTCAAAGAATCAAATGAAGTATTTCTAAGACTCAAAGAATTTAAAGTATTAGTGGAAAACCAAACCAGGAAGAAAATAAAAACTCTAAGCTCTGACAATGGAGGTGAATATATCTCTGAAAACTTTAAAGAATTTTGCACTTCTGTTGGGATTAAGAGGGAGTATATAGTACCTTTTAATCCTCAATAGAATGGAGTAGCAGAAAGGAAAAATAGAACCATTATTGAAGTTGTCAAGGCTATGATGCATGATCAAAATTGTCATACCTCATTTTGGGTTGAAGCATCTAATATTATAGCTTATAATCCTCAACAGAATGGAGTAGCAAAAAGGAAAAATAGAACCATTATTGAAGTTGTCAAGGCTATGATGCATGATCAAAATTGGCATACCTCATTTTGGGTTGAAGCATCTAATACTACGGTATTCATTCAAAATAGGTGTCCTCACTTGATCCTAGAAAAAATTGCACCTGAAGAAGCCTTTACAAGAAAGAAACCAGATCTAAGTCATCTAAGAATCTTTGAATGTCCCATATATGTTCACATTCCTAAAGAGAAAAGAACCAAACTAGAACCCTCTGGAAAGAAAGGAATATTTGTTGGTTACAATGAAACTACTAAAGGATACAGGGTCTACATACTAGGATAGAAATCTATTGACATTAGTAGAGATATCAAATTTGAAGAAGATATTGCTCTTAAAATCTCTACACTGACAGAAGAGGGATCAAATGAGAATCAGAGGGAGAATATTATAGAAAATCATGAAATTGAGAATCAGAGGGACAATTCCTTTCAAGATGATGGGAACTACATTACTAAGAACCAAAGAGAGAATATAATAGAAAATTATGGACTCCCTTCATCTAGCCTTGAAGATGTTGAAATTCCTAAAAATAAGAAAAGGCCATTATGGGAAAGAAAAATTATTGAAGAAAATAATTTTGAACCAGATGAAATATTTAAAGAAAGTAAAAGAACAAGAAATCAAAGATGCTATCTTTCACTTATGGCAGAACTTAAAAAATCCAAACCATCTAATGTTAAAGAAGCTTTTACATGTCAAGTCTGGAAATATGCGATGATCAAGGAATATCAGTCTATTATAAAAATTGATGTTTGGGAAGTAGTACCAAGACCTAAAGGGAAAATAGTCATCTCTTCAAGATGGTTATTCAAAATCAAATATGCTTCAGATGGTAGTATTGAAAAACATAAGGCCAAATTTATCACTAGAGGTTTTTCTCAAAAGGTCAGAATTGACTACGAAGAAACCTTTTCTCCAGTTGCTCGATATACTTCTGTAAGGACTATTATTTCCATTGCAGCATCCAAAGGGTGGAAGATACATCAAATGGATGTAAAGATAGCATTTCTAAATGGTGTTATTGAAGAAGTATACATAGAAAATCTAGAAGGCTTCACCACTCTTGACAATAATAGTTATGTCTACAAATTGAAGAAATCCCTCTACGGCCTTAAGCAAGCTCCCAAGGCTTGGTATGAATGCATATACATTTATCTCTCCAAGTTAGGGTACTCCAAAATGAAGCTAATCCTAATATATACTTCAAAATATTTAAAGGTGAAATGGTAATTCTAGTTCTTTATGTGGATGATTTATTAATAACAAGAGAAGATCATCTTATTGCTAAATGCAAAGAAGATTCACAAATGAATTTGATATGAAGGACCTGAGTTTGTTACACTACTTCTTAGGCTTAGAAGTATTACAGGAAGAAAACTATATTTTTCTGAATCAAAGAAAGTAGACCATGGACATTTTAACCACATTTGGCATGATGGAGTGTAAACCATTAACCACTCCAATGGAAACAAATCTTCATAAGCTCAAAGATGAAGCTACAGATTCAGAACCTACAGATCCTACATATTATAGACAACTAATTGGATCACTTATGCACTTGGTAAACACTTGTCCTGATATCTGCTATGCTACAAATGTATTAAGTCATTTCATGTGTGAACCAAAGAAGATCCACTTAACAGTTGCTAAACATATTCTAAGATACTTATGTGGCACAATTGAAATGGGCCTAAAATATGAGAATCTTGGGATACAACTTCAAGGGTTCACCAACTCTGACTAGGCTAGAAATTCAATTGACCATAAAAACACTACATGATGTTTCTTTAGTCTTGGATCAGCAATGATTTTTTTGTTCAATAGAAAACATTCAGTAATTGCTCAAAGTTCTACTGAAGTAGAATATATGGTTGCTTCAATGGGAACTCGAGAAGTAGTATGATCAAGGAAGTTACTATTTGGATTATTTGGAAAGTCCCTAAAGCCCACAATAATTCATTGTGACAATCAAAGTTGCATTAGACTCTCAGTAAATCCAAATTTTCACAATCACTCCAAGCACATAGAAATTCCTTACCACTACATAAGAGACATGGTAGACATAGATATTATCAAATTGGTCTACATCAGTACTAAAGAACAAAATGCTGATATCTTTACCAAGCCTCTTGCAAAGTTGAAAATCGAGTACTTCAAAAAGAAACTTGGTATGATTAAGTTGTGATTAAATTTCTGAGATTAAATCTCACCATTATGTAAATTGATGTATTCATAAATAAATAAATAAAATATTGCAATATTAGGTGTTTTGGGTGACAATCTTTCATGCATGTGAGGTCAATATTGTGAGGTGACAACCTACAATAGTTTGACCCAATTAAGTTATCATTTAATCTAGTTCCAAATTTAGTCAAGGATTATGATAACGTGTGCCTCATTTTTTTGATCTAGAATGTGCTGAATATCTTGACACCAATGATTATCACTAAATCCAGTTCCGAATTGAATCGAGGATTGTGATAAATTCTTCTATCAGGTTGAGTACATTAAACTTGTGTTTTGGACCTTGTCGGTTACCCTGATATAAAGTGATTAAGTGTTATTACAAAAATCCAATTCCAAATTGAGTCAGGGATTTCAATAACACTCACATCATGAGATCATGATTCTGATCAATCCTCTCTTGCTAAGAGGGAGTGTTAAATTATAGCTTCGATCTAATTGACTTATATATATATATATATATATATATATATATATATATATATATATATATATATATATATATATATATATATATATATATATATATTAGAATGGATTATATTGATCAGATTTGATATGCTAGAATGAATCGACTTTAGTTGATTACATATAATACATTTAACATATATTGGATCAAATACCATATGTTCGATAAACTTTCATTACAAATGAAATCGACCATAGTCGATACCGATCAACATAGTGGTGATTATATGTTATGATAACTATCGTATGATAGTTATCGTAACACATATATTAGATATGTGTTACGATAATTATCATGCAATAGTTATGTGTAACACAAACACTGCCACAGTTTACATATATATAAACAACAATTAATGAAAGGGTGTGTCTATGTAAAAACATGACCTTACATGGCTTAAGCCACGTACAGTCATGTCTCTACATAGACATGACTCTTATATCATATATATATATACTATTGTATGTGGTTGTGGAATAATATCAATTACAGTGTGCATGTCATTACCTCAGCAACATACAAAATACATATCTCTGCAATTATAATTCAATAAAATATAAAGATTGAATCCTCTCTACAAAAGATCTCCATTCCTAACAATCTTTTCTCTTTACTCTCATCTAGCCTTGATTTATCATTTATGCCAACAAACTATAAGGATAACTAAAATTCTGGAAAATTTTAGTTATCCTTACATATGAAAAATATTTGTTCAAAAATCTAGGTTCATTGTCAATACATAATTAAATAAAATATGCAATATTAATAAGAAAGGCTCTACCTTTCAACTAGATTGTGTTGCATTATTCATCTTGTTGCGTATTATTTTATTATATCTTCCTATTTATGAAAAGATAACATCAAAATGCACAATCTTTATAGGATTCATGTGAGGTTATTCATCATTTTCAAATTCCCTAATCTTCATGAAAATAACATATTTAGAATATAAATTATCATTGTTATAAGATCCCAAAACTTATGATTCTTAGTTTTTTTACCATAACAAATGAAAGCATGCTTATTAGTTCTAAAATCAAGCTTACAACATTTTTCCTTAAAATTCTCAAAATATATCTCACTACCGAAAACTCTAAAACCATGAAATTTTAATCATTTTTCTCAATTGTATTACATAACTTATTTTACTAACAAAAATAAAAAAATAAAATACTCATTAACTAACTAATAAATCATATAAAACACCTCAATGCAAAATGCTATTCAAACTTAATACTAATCATGTTCCATAGTGTATATTGTTCCTACTTACAATCTATCCTTAATACCTCTTACTTTTAACTAATTCTAATATGTTAAAAAATCATTTAGATATTTTAAACAAGAAAGATAGAAATACAAACTGAAACGATTCAACATCTTCTAGAAGATAGATTGTCCTTGACGTAAAAACAAGTTATCCTCCACCAAACAAAAAGAAAGTGTAAAACCAATCAAACGTTGACCCTCAACCTTCGCATTTCCCTTGTATTTGGTTCGAATTTCTGAATGAATAAGTGAGTGCAATGCTCCCATCCATTCGTTTCAATACATATCTCTCCACCACAACATAGCAGGCAAACTTTCCTTCCGTCCCAGGGCCACTAAATGATTTCTTCACCCTTACATCTCTTGATTCTCCTTTTAATCCACATCCATCTTGTTTTTCCCTCATTTTGGCAATGATGGGCCAGCTAAGTTTCACACCAGTAGCCTCTCCCCATTGCTTCCCCATACCCTTAAACAAAACACTTCCATCGTTATATCTGATTTCCCCAGTTACTTCTTCTCCAAATAATAGTGCTTCTTCTACCTTTAAGGTTTTATCAACATCAATATCTTTTCCTGTAACACCTCGAGTAGAATATATCTCTTCCCAGAACTTTTCTAGATCCATCTTGTAGAATGGACACTCCATGAGCTGAATCTTAGGATCCTCCAATCTGGTACCCAATTCATTGATAAAGATAAATGGGCAGTACCACTCCCCAACTACAACAACGGGCGGGCTTATCTGTAACAAAGAGAAATCAAAGGGGGGAAGCTGTGCTCTCAGCTCAGCATTTTCCCCTCCAATATGAGCAAGTCTGCCATGATTACCACGCAGGTCATCGGCTACCACACTCCAAGTCTTCCTCCGCAGGAATTGAGGAGGAAAACCATCAGAAGCTATGCACTCTGATGTGAATCCAAGCTGTGTTGGGATTATCTGCATATGTTGATATGAGTTAGTGGATTGCAGAGATTTGGGACGAACGTCGTTCACAAATGTACAACAACAAAGTGTCGTCGTGTCTTCTTCAGTAGAGCATGTTTCCACTAATCTGTCTCCACCATCAACATACAATTATGTTGTTAGTTATTCATATGATTGTTGATTACCCATAAAGAGAGATTCAGTAATCGAAGCACTAGATCATATTTAAGGATGCTAGATGATAACAACAATTTCATCATCATTGTTAATCTCTAGATATTTCTACTTAGATTCAATACAATATTGGAAAAAACCACAGAAAACGAAAACATAAAATTAGGTATTGTTTTTACCCCTTGTGTTTGCCCTCAGCTCGCACGACATAGTAGCAATTGGAGGAGATGGGTTGGCCCAAAACAGGAATGAAATACACTCTATCCCAATGCGTCCTGGAGTTATCACTGTACTCGATTGTTAAGCATTTGTCTTGGGGAAATGGCAATTCTCGCAGGCAAAAGTAACCTTTGCAGAATCCCCAACAGCAGGAGATAGATGAAGGGTCGCCATTCCCTTCATCTTTTCCTTCCTCAAGTAATAGATATGCAGAATACTTATCAGGCGGTGGGAACAGAAGTGGGCTCTTTTGTTGAGAATCGTCATTTCTTGCAGCTGCATAGGCCTGCCTGTAGGCCGCCATAGATATTGTTGAAAACATGATCGATCAGATGACAAAAATGGTTGTGGAAATTATACATTGATTGAACAGATATTAATTCATATATTGACTTTGATTCATATATTGACTTTGAGAGCACAATGCCTTTTACCATTTCGTTTGCAAGATCTATCCAGACGTCTCTAGATGTTTTCAATTAATTAATAAATACGGTCACATGTGCAATCCCCTTTCAATTAATTCATAGTACGGTCAAATTGTTCATGCCACTTAACGTAAAGGTTTAATGTAGTAATGCGGCTTTGTCATAGATGCTTAGTCAATTGCTGTGCTTCATCATATAAGCACACAGCTTTTCACCATTCTGCGGGGTGCTGTGGCGATATACATTTTAATATTTTAATGTACATAACTTTTGTTTTGTTGGATCTGTAGTATCGTTTACTTATCTCGTTTGTAAAGAGGAGGTCTTGAGTAATGTTTAGGGGAAGTGTTAATATTTTTGTGGGTTCTCATATTAAAATAGGAGTTACATTTTGATTTTCATTTATTTTTATATTTTAAATTAGAGTTATAATTTAGGAGGTTATAGACGGAGATGGCATTTCTATTTAAATATTTATCAATAACAAACTAATAGATTTTAAATCTTGGTGGCAAGAACAACAATGACATGATTATGGGGTCACCAGATCTCATGGCATATTGTATAAGTTTTGACTTGTAAAATATATTATGGGGCCCTGCATCCATAGACACTACTAACAAAAACACTAGAACTTAACCATCACAACATGCCAATGTCAGCTAAACTACAACTTTTTATTACTAACAATGTATTAGTTATTTAATATTAAAATGTTACACATGTTGAAAATTAAATTTATGAAGTTCAGATATAAATTGTTTTTTGTCTAAATAATTATATGACATATGTGATAAATCTTAATGTATACAATTATGCAATGACACATATCAATTCTATATTTAGATATGTCAAAGATGAATATCAAAATTGACATACTAAATACATTTCACGTCACAAGATATAATCCAATTTCTTAATATTATATCTCTCATCATCTTATCAAGGAGACAAATTTTGTTCAACATATAGCATTACTATAACACCTTCTAATACCAACTTTCTTGAGTAATAATTTTTTCTCCATTTATTACATTGAATATCTACAAGAATTATAAAAACTACACAATTATTGCCTAATCATTGAGAAAATGATTAAATCAAAGCAGGAGAATGTGAAAATCCCAAGACGCTTAGGGGTAAACCAAAAAAGCTAAAATAATAATGTATAAAATTTTAAAAAAAAGACAATAGAAATGAAATAGGAATAATATCACCTACAAGGCCTTAACAAATTTACTTCAGGAAATAAGGGTGTTGTGACAAAAAAACTTTTGTGCTCAACGAGGAACCCATTACTTGTGAGATTTGTGTGATCTTGAGAGCTCCAAAGTTGCCGAAAGAAAGTGATAGAGTGAAATATTAATTTAAAAAATGAGCAGGAAAGCCAAAGCAAAGAGTTGAGGAGAATATTGGATTTTCCCTAGGCCATTTTAAATGATTTGGATAAGTTACACACAAAAATGCTAAAAAATGGTCAGCAAATGAGAAAATGTCATGGGATGCTAGCAAGTCAAGCTAATGTACTTTGGGTTCTAAAATGGTAAGGAACTAGTAAAACATGAGGACAACACATAAGTGACAAAATAGTTGGGAAAAAAGAAACCAAAAAAATTAAGAATTAAATCATAAAGTTTTATTACAAAAAAGTCTTATAGACAAAAAGTAAACTGATAAAGTTGCATTTGTATATGCATGAAATAATTCTAGTTAAAGCCACAACAATAACCCATCACATTAGATTTAGTTAGAGATCTTCTATGAACCTTCCTCATCCTTCTGCAAGACAAAATACTCCTTTTTGTTGTAAACCTTTTCTCTATCTTCACAATAACCCTTCAGTCATCTTATTTCTACTTGCATAGTTCACCCCTGATAATTCATTCACATAATCATGCTTGCCTCATACCACCTTCATCATACTCACACTCTCATTGCTTCAGATCTAAATAGATGTTCTATATATACATATTTGATGAAACAAATACATATTGATGAAACAAATACATATGGAATCCTAGCAACAAAACATGTCATCTTCAATTACAAAAAGATATTTTGAAATGGTTGAACGCACTAGCACTAGACCTAAAAGATAGGTCATACATATGAGAAGTTTCAATCATGATACTCTGGGACCTAAAGATACGTTACACATAAGATAAGAACCTTCTATAGCATAAACACCAAAAGATAAGTATATTTTAGGACCAATGGGAATGCCACAAGCATGACCATGTCTTGATCTATAAAATTTTAAACCAAAAATGAATAGAACAATATGGGGCTTGTCCAAAATTAAATACAAAATTTCATACCAAAATATTCTAATGTAGTGCATGATTTTCCATGTAGTAGGGATACCTAGAACAAATTTGAAATATAGCAGCCAAAAATATCCATCCAAAACTTCATACTTTTGTGTTCACCAAACACCATAGATGTACCAAAAAGACATATTACTATAACCGAAATAGGGACATCCATCCACACAATCCATTACCAAAAAAAATACATGGAATAGATCTAATCTGCATATTATCGGAGTACAACCAACTAATAATCAAATGGTACAAGGATTTTGACATCAATAACAACAATGCTAGCATCACAATATTCTGAACACTCTCAAAATATCCTTATTTTAATTTTCCTTAAGATGTCATCATAGCTTTATGTTATCATCTTTAGGAGGGGGGCATATTTGTGGCCTCCTTGTGTATTACATAATGGATTTATAAATCCTTTTACGCCCTTGTGGATTGTACAATGGTTTTCCTTTTGAGATAATTATTTCTTTGGGACAATCCTCTTTTGGAAGATTTCCTAGTAAACAATGTTTTTTTTGCTATATTATAAATTCCACATTTGTACCAATTGAGCTCTTTTGGATGAGTGCAACTAGCATAAAAAATCTTTCTATACTATTTAATTATTGTCCTTGTATTTTCTCTCATGGATCACCTAGCATAACGTATCTTGCTAGCCAATGGCACCCATGGCTTCCTTCTACTCTATTTCATAATATCATAACTTTGCTAGTTGGTTGGATCATTGAATCTTGTCTTATCCTTGACTTGTGTTCTTTCTCTTCCTATGGAAATATGTGTACTCTTGCAATATCCTACAAAGTGTAATAATAGAAGTTGAGGCATTTAGTTCATTTAGATATCTTCAACTAGTTGATTTGGAGCCTTTATTTTAGTACTAACACTTTTTGTTATGGTTTTTGTGTTTTTATCTTTTGTTTTGTGTTCCCTTGCACATGATTGCATTAGTTAATATTCTTGATTTTGGGGCTTCCCTTAAACTTAGTGATGTATTATCTCTTTAAGTATTTCGCATGATCTCATCTTCTCTCCACCATACCTATTTGGGTATGTGCAAGATCATGAGGGGCCAAAAAGTGGTGATGTGAAAAATATTCACTTTTCACTCATCCAAAAGCGCATGAAAGCACTTGTTGACTTTTTAGTAGGCTTGGGTGTCAGTACACCTGGGCAAACCTGCCACCAAAGCACAAGCCTAATCAGGTACCCGATTTGACCTGATTTTGCTGAGTATGAAAAAATGGTGGGAGTATATGAAAAATTTGAACTTTTGAAATCGGGAAAATCAGGTACCCAATTTTGCCAAGTATGAAAAAACGGCGGGAATATATGAAAAAATTGAACTTTTGTATATAATGTTTAAATATGTATTATATATTAATTTATATATTTTATATTATAATATCTTAGGGGTTTTAAATTGTATGTCATATATATTTTATATTATATAAATATATGTACAAATTATATTATATTATATTATATTATATTATATATATATATATAACGTTTAAGGGGTATTAAGGGGTATTATGTAAATTTTTTAATATATATTATATATAATTATATATTAATATATATTTTATATTAATATATTTTTTATATTAATATGTATTGTATATAAATATATTTAATGAACTTATATATATATATATATATATATATATATATATATATATATAAGATATTATTATATAGAATATATATTAATATATAATTATATCTATAAGACATATTAAAAAATATATAAAATATTTACATAATACCCCTTAAACGTTATATATATATATATATATATCTATATATATATATATATATAAACCTTATAGATCATAATATTTAAATTGAATGTTGAAAGGGGTTACCGAGACTTCCTAGTAGTCCTAGTACGCCTTATCACATGTTAGGAATACTAGGAAGTCCCCATGACCCCTTTTGACACATTGGAATGCTCGAGTGTGTTTGAAGGGGTTGCTTCGAACACACTAGAGCATTCCAATGTGTCAAAAGGGGTCATGGGGACTTCTTAGGGGTCCTAATGAGTGTCTGAAGGGGTAGCTTCAGACACAATCAAGAATTACAATGTGTCAAAAGGGATCATGGGGACTTCCTAGGGGTCCTAATGCATGATAAGGTGTACTAGGACCACTAGAAAGTCCCCATGACCCCTTTTGACACATATGAACCCTCCAGTGTATCTGAAGGAGTCGTAGAAACCCTTCAGACACACTTGAGGGTTAAGATGTGTCAAAAGGGGTCATGGGGACTTCATAGGGGTCCTAGTACATCTTATCACATGTTACGACCCCTAGGAAGTCCCCATGACCCCTTTTGACACATTGGAACACTCAAGTGTGTCTTAAGGGGTCGTAGCACCCCTTAAGACACACTTGAGTGTTCCAATGTGTCAAAAGGGGTCATGGGGACTCCCTAAGGGTCCTAGTACACCTTATCATGCGTTAGGACCCCTAGGGAGTCCCCATGACCCCTTTTGACACATTGGAATGATCAAATGTGTCTTAAGCAGTCGTAGGACCCCTTAAGACACACTTGAGCATTCCAATGTGTCAAAAGGGGTCATGGGGACTCCCTAGGGGTCCTAGTAAACCTTGACACATGTTACAACCCTTAAGAAGTCCCAATGACCCTTGTTGACACATTGGAATGCTCAAGTGTGTCTTAAGGGGTCCTAGGACCCCTTCAGACACACTTGAGCATTCCAATGTGTCAAAAGGGCTCATGGGAACTCCCTAGGGGTCCTAGTATGCCTTATGACACATTAGGACCTCTAGGGATTCCCCATGATACCTTTTTGCACATTAGAATGCTCAAGTGTGTCTTAAGGGGTCGAAGGACCCATTCGGACACACTTGAGCATTCCAATATGTCAAAAGGGGTCATGGGGACTTCGTACAGGTCCTAATATGCCTTATCATGCGTTAGAAGCCATTGGAATTCCCCATGACCCCTTTTGACATTTTGGTGTTCCAATGTGTCAAAAGGGGTCAACGGGACTCCATAGGAGTCCTAGTATGGCTTATCACATGTTACGACTCCTAGGAAGTCCCCATAACCCCTTTTGAGACATTGGAATGCTCAAGTGTGTCTCAAGGGGTTGTAGGACCTGTTAAGACTCACTTGAGCATTTAAATCTGTCAAAAGGGGTCATGGGGACTCTCTATGGGTCTTAGTATGCCTTATCACATGTTAGGACCCCTAGGGAGTCCCCATGACCCCTTTTGACACATTGGAATGCTCAAGTGTGTCTTAAAGGGTCCTAAGACCCCTTAAGACACACTTGAGTGTTCCAATGTGTCAAAAGGGGTCATGGAGACTCCTTAGGGGTCCTAGTATGCCTTATCATGCATTACGACCCCTAGGAGGTCAAAATGACCCCTTTTGACACATTGGAATGCTCAACTGTGTCTTAAGGGGTCTGAGGACCCCTTAAGACACACTTGAGTGTCTCAATGTGTCAAAAGAGGTCATGGGGACTCCCTAGGGATCCTAATATGCCTTATCACAAGTTAGGACCCCTAGGATGTCCACATGACCCCTTTTCACACATTGAAATGCTCAAGTGTGTCTTAAGGGGTTGTAGGACCCCTAAAGACACACTTGAGCATTCCAATGTGTCAAAAGGGTTCATGGGGACTCACTAGGGGTCCTAGTATGCTTTATCATGCGTTATGACCCTTAAGAAGTCCTCATGACCCCTTTCGACACATTGGAATGCCCAAGTGTGTCTTAACAGGTCGTAGGACCCCTTAAGACAAACCTAAGAGTTACAATATGTCAAAAGGGGTCATGGGGAATCCCTAGGGGTCCTAGTACTCCTTATCACTCGTTAGGACCCCTAGGAAGTCCCCATGACCCCTTTTGACACATTAGAATGCACAAGTGTGTCTTAAGGGATCCTCTTAAGGGGTCTTAGGACCCCTTAAGACACACTTGAGCATTCCAATGTGTCAAAAGGGGTCATGGGGGCTCCCTAGGGGTCCTAGTATGCCTTATCATGTGTTGGAACCCCTAGGGAGTTCCAATGACCCCTTTTGACACATTAGAATGCCCAAGTGTGTCTTAAGGGGTCCTAGGACCCCTTCGGACACACTTGAGGGTTCTAATGTGTCAAAAGCGGTCATGGGGACTCCCTAGGGGTCCTAATATGTCTTATCACATGTTAGGACCCCTAAGAAGTCCCCATGACCCCTTTTGAAATATTGGAATGCTTGAGTGTGTCTTAAGGGGTCCTAGGACCCCTTAAGACACACTCTACCATTCCAATGTGTCAAAAGGGGTCATGGGGTCTCCCAAGCAGTCCTAGTACACCTTATCAAGTGTTAGAACCCCTAGGAAGACCCCATGACACATTTTGACACATTGTAACACTCAAGTGTGTCTTAAAGGGTCATAGGACCCCTTAAGACACACTTGAGAGTTCCAATGTGTCAAAATGGGTCATGGGGACTCCCTAAGGGTCTTACTATGCCTCATCACACAATAGGACCCCTAGCGAGTCCCCATGACCCCTTTTGGAAAATTGGAATGCTCAAATGTGTCTTAAGGGGTCTTAGGACCCCTTAAGACACATTTGAGCATTCCAATGTGTCAAAAGGGCTCATGGGGACTCCCAAGCAGTCCTAGTATGCCTTATCATGCATTAGGAACCCTAGGGAGTCCCAATGACCCCTTTTGACACATTGGAGTGCTCAAGTGTGTCTTAAGGGGTCCTGGGACCCCTTCGGACACACTTGAGTGTTCCAATGTGTCAAAATGGGTCATGGGGACTCCCTAAGGGTCCTAGTACACCTTATCACATATTAAGACCCCTAGGAAGTCCCCATGACCCCTTTTGACACATTGGAATACTCAAGTGTGTTTGAAGGGGTCCTAGGACCCCTTAAGACACACTTGAGCATTCTAATGTGTCAAAAGGGGTCATGGGGACTCCCTAAGGGTCCTAGTACACCTTATCATGCATTAGGACCCCTAGGAAGTCCCCATGACCCTTTTTGACACATTGGAATGCTCAAGTGTGTCTTAAGGGGTTGTAGGACCCCTTAAAACACACTTGACCATTCCAATGTGTCAAAAGGGGTCGTGGGGAATCTCTAGGGGTCCTAGTGTGCCTTATCACACATTAGGACACCTAGGGAGTCCCAATGACCCCTTTTAACACATTGGAATGCTCAAGTATGTCCGAAGGGGTCCTAGGACCCCGTAAGACACACTTGAGCATTCCAATGTGTCAACAGGGGTCATGGGGACTCCCTAGGGATCCTAATATGCCTTATCACATGTTAGGACCCCTAGGGAGTCCCCATGACCCCTTTTGACACATTGGAATGCTCAAGTGTTTCTTAAGGGGTCCTAGGACCCCTTAAGAAACACTTGAGTGTTCCGTTGTGTCAAAAAGGGTCATGGGGAATCCCTAATGGTCCTAGTATGCCTTATCACTCATTAGGACCCCTAGGAAGTCCCCATCACCCCTTTTGACACATTGGAATGCTCAAGTGTGTCTTAAGGGGTGTTAGGACTCCTTAAGACACACTTGAGCATTCCAATGTATCAAAAGGGGTCATGGGGACTCATTAGGGGTCCTAGTACATCTTATCATGTGGTGGGACCCTTAGGGAGTTCCAATGACCCCTTTTGACACATTAGAATGCTCAAGTGTGTCTTAAGGGGTCCTAGGACCCCTTCGGACACACTTGAGGGTTTCAATGTGTCAAAAGTGGTCATGGGGACTCCCTAGGGGTCCTAATATGTCTTACCACATGTTAGGACCCCTACGAAGTCCCCATGACCCCTTTTGAAACATTGGAATACTCAAGTGTGTCTTAAGGGGTCCTAGGACCCCTTAAGACACACTCTACCATTCCAATGTGTCAAAAGGGATCATGGGGTCTCCCAAGCGGTCCTAGTACACCTTATCAAATGTTAGAACCCCTAGGAAGACCTTATAACCCCTTTTGACACATTGTAATGCTCAAGTGTGTCTTAAGGGTTCATAGGACCCCTTAAGACACACTTGGGAGTTCCAATGTGGCAAAAGGGGTCATGGGGACTCCCTAAGGGTCCTACTACGCCTCATCACATGTTAGGACCCCTAGGGAGTCCCCATGACCCCTTTTAGAAAATTAGAACACTCAAATGTGTCTTAAGGGGTCTTAGGACCCCTTACGACACATTTCAGCATTCCAATGTGTCAAAAGGGATCATGGAAACTCCCAAGCGGTCCTAGTATGCCTTATCATGCATTAGGAACCCTAGGGAGTCTCAATTACCCCTTTTGACACATTGGAGTGCTCAAGTGTGTCTTAAGGGGTCTTGGGACCCCTTCGGACACACTTGAGCATTCCAATGTGTCAAAATGGGTCATGGGGACTCCCTAAGGGTCCTAGTACACCTTATCATGCAATAGGACCCCTAGGAAGTCCCCATGATCCCTTTTGACACATTGGAACACTCAAGTGTGTCCGAAGGGGTCTTAGGACCCCTTAAGACACACTTGAGAATTTCAATGTGTCAAAAGGGGTCATGGGGACTCCCTAAGGGTCCTAGTACACCTTATCATGCGTTAGGACCCCTAGGAATTCCCCATGACCCTTTTTGACACATTGGAATGCTCAAGTGTGTCTTAAGGGGTTGTAGGACCCCTTAAAACACACTTGACCATTCCAATGTGTCCAAAGGGGTCATAAGGAATCCCTAGCGGTCCTATTATGCCTTATCATTGGTTAGGACACCTAGGGAGTCCCAATGACCCCTTTTGACACATTGGAATGCTCAAGTATGTCTGAAGGGGTCCTAGGACCCTGTAAGACACACTTGAGCATTCCAATGTGTCAAAAGGGGTCATGGGGACTCCCTAGGGATCCTAATATGCCTTATCACATGTTAGGACCCATAGGGAGTCCCCATGACCCCTTTTGACACATTGAAATATTCAAGTGTTTCTTAAGGGATCCTAGGACCCCTTAACAAACACTTGAGTGTTCCAATGTGTCAAAAGGGGTCATGGGGAATCCCTAATGGTCCTAGTATGCCTTATCATGCATTAGGACCCCTAGGAAGTCCTCATGACCCCTTTTGACACAATGGAATGCTCAAGTGTTTCTTAAGGGGTGCTAGGACCCCTTAAGAAACACTTGAGCATTGCAATGTGTCAAAAGGGGTCATGGGGACTCCCTAACGGTCCTAGTACCCCTTATCACATGTTAGGACCCCTAGGGAGTCCCAATGACCCCTTTCGACAAATTGGAATGCTCAAGTGTGTCTTAAGGGGTCCTAGGACCCCTTTAGACACACTTGAGCATTCCAATGTGTCAAAATAGGTAATGGGGACTCCTTAGGGGTCCTAATACACCTTATCACGCGTTAAGACCCCTAGGAAGTCCCTATGACCCCTTTTGACACATTGGAATGCTCAAGTGTGTCTTAAGGGGTCCTATGACCCCTTAAGACACATTGTAGCACTCCAATGTCTCAAAAGGGGTCATGGGGACTCCCAAACAGTCCTAGTACACCTTATCATGCATTAGGACCCCTAGGGAGTCCCCATGACCCCTTTTGACACATTGGAACACTCAAGTGTGTCTCAAGCGATCCTACGACCCCTTAAGACACACATGAGCATTCCATTGTTTCAGAAGGGGTAATGGGGACTCCCTAGGGGTCCTAGTACTCCTTGTCATGCGTTAGGACCCCAAGGGAGTCCCCATGACCCCTTTTGATACATTGGAATGCTCAAATGTTTCTTATGGGGTCTTAGGACCCCTTAAGACACATTTGAGCATTCCAATGAAACCCTTAAGACAAATTTGAGTGTTCCAATGTATAAAAAGGGGTCATGGGGACTCCCTAGGGTTCCTAGCATGCCTTATCACGTGTTAGGACCCCTAGGGAATCCGAATGACCTCTTTTAACACATTGGAATGCTCAAGTGTGTCTGAAGGAGTTCTAGGACCCCTTCGGACACACTTGAGCATTCTAATATGTCGAAAGGGGTCATTCGGATTCCCTAGGGGTCCTAACATGCCTTTGAACACACTTGAGCATTCTAATGTGTCAAAATGGGTAATGCGGACTGCCTAGGGGTCCTAATATGCTTTATAATGTGTTGGGACCCCTAGGAAGTCCCCATGACCCCTTTTCACACATTGGAATGCTCAAGTGTGTCTTAAGAGGTCCTAGAATCCCTGAAGACACACTCTAGAGTTCCAATGTGTTAAAAGGTGTCATGGGGACTCCCTAAGGGTCCTAGTATGCCTTATCACGCGTTAGGACCCCTAGGAAGTCCCCATGACCCCCTTTGACACATTGGAATGCTCAAGTGTGTTTTAAGGGGTTGTAGGACCCCTTAAGATACACTTCAGCATTCCAATGTGTTAAAAGGGGTCATGGGGACACCCTAGGGATTCTAGTACACCTTATCACGCATTAGGACCCCTGGAAGTCCCCATGACTCTTTTTGACACATTCAAATAATCAAGTGTGTCTTAAGGGATCCTAGGACCCCTAAAGACATACTTTAGCATTCCAATATGTTAAAAGGGGTCATGAGGAATCCCTAAGGGTCCTAGTATGCCTTATCATGCTTTAGGACCCCTAGGAAGTCCCCATGACCCCTTTTGACACATTGGAATGCACATGTGTGTCTTAAGGAGGTGTAGGACCCCTTAAGATACACTTGAGAATTCCAATGTGTCAAAAGGGGTCATGGGGACTCCATAGGGGTCCTACTACACATTATCATGCGTTAGGACCCCTAGGGAGTCCCAATGACCCCTTTTGAAACATTGGAATGTTCAAGTGTGTCCAAAGGGTTCCTAGGACCCCGTAAGACACACTTGAGCATTCTAATGTGTCAAAAGGGGTCATGGGGACTCCCTAGGGGTCCTAATATGCCTTATCATGCGTTAGGACCCCTAGGAAGTCCCCATGACCCATTTTGACACATTGGAATGCTCAAGTGTGTCTTAAGGGGTCCTAGGACCCCTTAAGACACACTTGAGCATTCCAATGTGTCAAAATGGGTCATGGGGACTTCCTAGGGGTCCTAGTACACCTTATCACATGTTAGGACCCCTATGAAGTCCCCATGACCCCTTTTGACACATTGTAATGCTCAAGTGTGTCTTAACGGCTCCTAGGACCCCTTAAGACACATTCTAGCATTCCAATGTGTCAAAAAGGGTCATGGGGACTCACAAGCGGTCCTAGTACACCTTATCATGCGTTAGGACCCATAGGGAGTCCCCATGACCCCTTTTGACACATTGGAATGCTCAATTGTGTCTTAAGGGGTCCTAGGACCCCTTAAGACACACTTGAGCGTTCCAATGTGTCAAAAGGGGTCATGGGGTCTCCCTAGGGGTCCTAGTATGCCTTATCAAGCGTTAGGAGCCCTTTTGATACATTAGAACATTCAAATATTTCTTAAGGTGTCTTAGGACCTCTTAAGACACATTTGAGCATTCCAATGGACCCCTTAAGACACTTTTGAGTGTTCCAATGTATAAAAAGAGGTCATGGGGACTCCCTACAGGTCCTAGTATGTCTTATCATGCGTTAGGATGCCTAGGGAGTCCCAATGACCCCTTTTGACACATTGGAATACTCAACTATGTCTTAAGGGTCCTAGGACCCCTTCAGACACACTTGAGCATTCCAATGTTTCAAAAGGGATGATGGGGACTCCCTAGGGGTCCTTGTATGCCTTATCATGCGTTAGAACCCCTAGGGAGTCCCATGACCCCTTTTGACACATTGGAATGCACAAGTGTGCCTTAAGGGGTCGTAGGACCCCTCCAAACACACTTGAGAATTCCAATGTGTCAAAAGGGGTCATGGGGACTCCCTAGGGGTCCTAGTATGTCTTATCATGTGTTAGAACCCCTAGAGAGTCCCACTGACCCCTTTTGAAATATTGGAATGTTCAAGTGTGTCTTAAGGGGTCCTAGGACCCCTTCGGACACACTTGAGCATTCCAATGTGTCAAAAGGGGTCATGGGGACTCCCTAGGGGTCCTAGTACGCCTTATCATGCATTAGAACCCCTAGGGAGTTCCAATGACCCCTTTTGACACATTCAAATGCTCAAGTGTGTCCAAAAGGGTCCTAGGACCCCTTAAGACACACTTGAGCATTCCAATGTGTTAAAAGGGGTCATGAGGACTCCCTAGGGGTCCTAATACTCCTTATCACGCGTTAGGACCCCTAGGAGGTCCCCATAACCCCTTTTGACACATTGGAATGCTCAAGTGTGTCTTAAGGGGTCGTAGGACCCCTTAATACACACTTGAGCATTCTAGTATGTCAAAAGGGGTCATGGGGACTCCCTAGGGGTCATAGTATGCCTTATCATGCGTTAGGACCCCTAAGGAGTCCCCATGACCCCTTTTGACATATTGGAATGCTCAAATGTGTCTTAATGGGTCCTAAGACCCCTTAAGACACACTTGAGTGTTCCAATGTGTTAAAAGGGGTCATGGGGACTCCCTAAGGGTCCTAATATGCCTTATCACGTGCTAGGACCCCTAGGGGGTCCCATTGACCCCTTTTCACACACTGGAATGCTCAAGTGTGTCTTAAGGGGTCCCAAGACCCCTTCGAACACACTTTAGAGTTCCAATGTGTCAAATGGGGTCATGGGGACTCCCAAGGGGTCCTAGTATGCCTTATCGTGCATTAGGACCCCTAGGGAGTCCCAATGACCCCTTTTGACACATTGGAATGCTCAAGTGTGTCTTAAGGGTCCTAGGACCCCTTTGGACATAATTGAGCATTCCAATGTGTCAAAAGGGATCATGGGGACTCCTTAGGGGTCCTAGTATGCCTTATCATGTGTTAGGACCCCTAGGGAGTCCCCATGACCCCTTTTGACATATTGGAATGTTCAAACATGTCTTAAGGGTTCCTAAGACCTCTTAAGACACACTTGAGCATTCCAATGTGTTAAAAGGGGTCATTGGGACTCACTAGGGGTCCTAGTACGCCTTATCATGTGTTAGGACCCCTAGGGAGTCCTAATGACCGCTTTTGATAGATTGGAATGCTCAGGTGTGTCTTAACGGGTCCTAAGACCACTTTGGACACACTTGAGTGTTTCAATGTGTCAAAAGGGTTCATGAGGACTCCCTAGGGGTCTTAATATGCCTTATCATATGTTAGGACCCCTAGGAAGTCCCCATGACCCCTTTTGGCACATTGGAATGCTCAAGTGTGTCTTTAGGGTCCTAGGACCCCTTAAGACACACTTGAGCATTCCAATGTGTCAAAAGGGGTCATGGGGACTCCCTCAAGGTGCCAGTATGCCTTATCACGTGTTAGGACCCCTAGGAAGTCCCCATGACCCCTTTTTTACACATTGGAATGGTCAAGTGTGTCTTAAGGGATCATGGGGACTTCTGAGGGGTCTTAGTATGCCTTATCATGTGTTAGGGCCCCTAGGAATTCCCCATGACCCTTTTCGACACAATAGAACTCTCAAGTTTGTCCTAAGGATTCATCAACCCCTTGGGACACACTTGACTATTGAAATGTGTCAAAAGGGGTCATCAGGACTTTCTAGGGGTCCTAACCTGTGATAAGACATACTAGGACCCCTAGGAATTGCCAATGACCCCTTTCAACACATTAGAACACTCAAGTGTGTCCTAAGGTGTCATATGACCCCTTGGAAGACACTTGAGTGTTGAAATGTGTCAAAATAGGTCATGGGGACTTCCTAGGGGTCCTAATATGCCTTATCATGTGTTAGGACCCCTAGGAAATCTCCATGAGCCCTTTTGACACATTACAAGTCTTAAGTGTGTCATAAGGGGTCATACAACCCCTTGGGACACATTTGAGTGTTGAAATGTGTCAAAAGGAGTCATCGAGACTTCCTAGGGGTCCTAATGTGTGATATGGCGTACTAGGACCCGTAGGAAGTTTTTCTAACCCCTTTTGACACATGAGAACACTCAAGTGTGTCCTAAGGGGTCATATGGCTCCTTGGGACAAACTTAAGTGTTGAAATGTGTCAAAAGGGGTCATGAGGACTTCCTAGGGGTCCTAACATGTGATAAGGCATACTAAGACCCCTATGAAGTCCCCATGACCCCTTTTGATACATTTTAACACTAAAGTGTGTCCCAAGGGGTCGTACGACTCCTTGGGACACAATTGAGTGCTCCAGTGTGTTGTCGGGGGTTGCACCGGGACCTAAGGGGTCCTAGTACACTTTCTCAAGCCTTAGGAACCCTCTATGACCCTTTTGGAAACCTTTTGGATGCCTTATATTAGTGTAATTAACCTATGTATTAATATGTCCTATATATATATATATACTATACTTGATTTTATTATATATACAACAATATTTTATAAATAATACATACATACATACATACATACATATATATATAATATATATTACATACAATTTAAATATGAAGATATCATGTACAATAAGCACAAAGAAAAAATGAAGAAAATTCGTATTCAGGGAAAGTGTGCTTTGTAGAGAAGGTAGATGCAAGTAGGGCTTGCTCATCACCATCAAATTTCTGCGAGTGCTCATGCCCACAGTAATGCGCACTCCTTTAGAAACCCTAATCTGAAACCCAACAGCGTGAAAGAGGAGTTTTCCAGCTATTGTTTTAATTGCTGGACCTACGACCATAAACATAAGGATTGCAGGAGGCCGGATGTGCATCATTTGCATCCAACATATGAGCATCTCGATGGTTTTATCGCTAAACAGTGTGCTAAAAGCCTTGCGGAATCTCAGAAGGAACATCCTGTGGCTGAAGAAGCGACCTCGGCCCCCTGTAAAATTTTGGAGCCTCAAAATGAAGAGTGTGATAACAAGGATAAAAACCTAAGGAAGTCTCTACTATATGATACTCATATAGCTAGGGTTTCAAACTCTGTAAATCCAAAAGGTAAAGGGTTTGTGAACTGCAACAAGAAATTAGAGTATAAGGTATTCTCGGTCAAGTCAATTAATGATCAATTTGCCCTATTTGCAAAGACCAAATATGCTAAAATGGGGAAGTTTAGAGATGGATCTACAAAAGCTGAGTATGTTCTGCATCATTGCAATCTAGAGCAAAGGAAAATTGGATTGGTACCTTTTCAAGCACCTTCAACTTGTATATTGAATCAATCAGCCTCATGGTCAGAAGTAAGAAGAAGGACGGATCACCCCGGGGATACAAAGGCTCTGGCATCCAGGATTACTCCAGCTAAGAACTCCGATGATCCTCTATTTGCGATGGGGGGAGGGGGATTTCCAGGAGCTAAGTTGTCCTCCGGGGTGGAAAAAGTGAGTAACGCAGAATGGCAGGTGGTGAAAGGTAGGTATCCGAAGAAATCTAACCATAAGAAGTGCAACAATAATTTTTTAACTTTGGAAAATCCCTTTGAATTGTTAAATAAGGACCAGACCCCTTGCAAAAAGATACAACATACTAATAGGGTTTTGGAAGGGGAAAGGGGTGTATGGAAGGAACCGCAGATGAATTATGAGTCATCACAACCAAATATGGAAAATTTGTCTTTTCCCCCTGTAAAAACCATAGGGCATAAACAGTCGAAGGGATTTTTCAATTGTGAATCTATACACAAATCTATGAATGCCTACAACCCTCCTCATCGTAGGAGGAGCAATGAGAAATCAAGGAAAAGGAAATTCCTTATCCCAGCTAAAAGTAATAAAGATATTATCCCTGCTCTGTCAAAGTTTTCTGAGAAGGTGTACTCTCCGCCTCACAGACATTTTGTAAAAAATGAGAAAAAGCTTCCACTAGAAAGTGGAAATTATGACCAAAATCATATTAGAATGACAGTGGATGAAAGTTGTATTTTGCAAAACTAGAATGCTTTTGCAGACAGAGGCTTCCTTTGCAAATGGACCGGAATAGGGGCTCACATTGAAGACATAATAGAAGGTCTGACATCTACAATCCCATTTGAGGTAAGTATTACTATCATGGCTGATAACTTCCTTTTTGTAGATTGCTTATCCAGTAGCCTTAAAGAGAAAATATTAGGAGTAGGCTCCTTGAAATATAGAAACATACCCTTTTATGTTTGCAATTGGTCTCCTCTATTTAACCCTATAAATGTAATAGATTTCATGGTAGAAAAAGCAATTTTACTAAGAAATTTACCACTAGAATGTAATCATATTGAGATTCTTAAAAGCATAGGAAATAAGATTGGTGATTTTAAAAGAATTGCTAAAACTAAACATAATCAAGCAGAGGCTATCCTAATAATTAATTTAAATTATCACAAGAAGTATATCCCCCCCCTTAAGCATAGTTTCAATTTGAATTCCATATTTATAAATCCAATGATGCTGGAAGACTTTGTAGAAAATCCAAAGATAGATAACAGATTGTATTCTTACAATCAAAAGCATAGTAAAGAAACATTGTTATATCCAGATAATAATATAAAGGTAAATTTCTTAAAGGATAAAAGAGGTTTTCTTCTTAGGAACATTTCAAAGGAAAGCATAGAAATGCCATACTCTCATTTAAATGTAATATCCACCCCGATAGAGCCTAGCTATTATTATGATAATCTACTACCTCCTTCACCTATTAAGAAGCTGGACAATGATATCAACAAAGAAACAGAGGAAGATTTTAGTAATGTCCAGCATCTGAAACATTTATGTTTAGACTCAATAGCCTCTAAAGAGAATGAAGAAAAAAGTAAAGTAGAAGATAATCAAAATAATAAGCTAGGAGAAACTCTTATAGATGAACTTTTGGATATGTTCATGGATGAGATTTGCGATCGTGAGGAATTGAAATATCAAAAAGATACTTTAATCAATCTAATATAGAATATTACCCGAGAAGATAATGAGAAAGTGGATTCTATTGCCACTCAACATACTTATCTCACTATCCCTGTAAAGGAAGTCTCAGACTATACCCCTCCCCCTGGGCACCTTGGCATGGTATCAAACCAATTAGATGTAGAAAATATAGTGCAGAAAGAGGACAAACCTGTCCCAAGAAATTCAACTATAGTGCAAGAGGAAAGTAAGGATATTAGCAATTCCAGGAATGTGGCCCCTTGCATGACAATTAAGAATACCCATAAAAATGGGGAGAACCATGCATTCTCTATCCCATTAGAGTTGGAAACACTAAACCTGGACCTTTCAGAAAATATATTTCAATCATATGGAAAGGAGCTTATAGATAAGGAAACAACTCAAGTTCAGATTGAACTAGAACAGAATAGTTCAGACAAGCAGGATAACCCCATCATTAATTCAAATCAAAACTTTACACTGGTTAAGGACTCTATTGAGGGTCTCCTTGGAATTAATAATAAAGAGAGGCAATTGGGAATAGCTATGAATAGAGGAAGCCTAAGTTCCCCTAATATTAACAGAATTAAGAAGAAAAGAGGTAGGAAATCAGCAGTTGAATTAAGAACAATGGATGGTAATGCGGGCAGCCAAAAAAAGATAGCTGAAATTTTGCACACAGGGAAGGGGAAGTACCTTCCCCAGCAGAAATGAAAGTCACTACTTGGAATGTTAGGGGATTAAATGCCCCTAACAAACAGAGATTAATTAAGAGATATCTAAAAAAAATTGAGTTTGAAATAATATTATTACTGGAAACCAAACTCAACAGGGAGGAAAGCACTAAAATTAGTAAGAAACTTGGCATATGGAAATCAGAATTCGTTACATCTACAGGACATTCAGGAGGATTAGCAGTACTGTGGGACCCCTGTAAAGTTGTAGGCATACCAATTTCTAATAACAGTAATTGGATGGCCTTAGAAGTTAAAAGTCTAAAGTCTAACTTGAAATTTTACCTAATCAATATATATGGACCAATTCACAACGAAGAAAAAAGGAGAGTTTGGCATGAGATTCACCTTTTCTTAAATGATGCATCAGAATACCCTTTCCTGATTGGAGGAGATTTTAATGCCATCTTAGCTCCTGAAGAAAAATTTGGAGGTTCACATTATGTATCTCAAGCTCACAAGGATTTTCGCAACTGGGTTATGGATAATCATCTAATTAGCATAGACATAAATAACGAAATATATACATGGAATAATAGAAGAGAAGGTTTTAGTTACATTGCTGAAAAGCTGGATAGGTTCTTTATTAGGACTAATACGGAAAACTTTAATCAGCTATATTCTACAGAAATCCTTCCAGAGGCTGGATCGAATCATTTCCCAATTAGGCTTTCTATTATAGAAGACACTAAACCAACAAGAAATCCATTCAAATTTGAGTTTATGTGGTTCCAAAACCCGGAATTCATTAATCTAGTAGAGGACTAGTGGAAACAAATATCGATTAAAGGATCCAAAATGTACTGCTTAATAGCTAAATTAAAAATCATTAAAAATAAAGCATTGGAATGGAATAAGAACAATTTTAACAACATTTTTGCAGAAAAAATTTAGTTAGAACAAGAGCTCACTGACCTTAATAATTTAGTAATAGAACATGGGATGAATGATCAAAGTTATTATAAGGAGAAGGAGTTAATTTCTAAATACAATGCCATCCTCCTTAAGGAAGAGATATTTTGGAAACAAAAATCTAGGGAAACTTGGCTCCAGGAAGGAGATAGTAATACAAAATTCTTCCATAACACCACCAATTTTAAAAGAAGCATTAATAGAATTTCTAAAATTAAGAATCAATAGGGAGAGCTCATTGAGGAACCTAAACAAATATCAAAAATCTTCTTGTAATTCTATCAATCCCTTCTTAACAACATAGAAGGTACTGACCTTAGAGCACAAAAAGAAATGCTTAAAACTATTCCTAAGGTACTTACAGGAGTAGATAATAAGATGATTAATGACAAACTATCCCTTGAGGAGGTTAAAACAGCAGTTTTTCAGTTACATCCGGATAAAGCCCCGGATAAAGCCCCGGGCCCAGATGGGTTCCAGGCAGGATTCTTCCAAAAATGCTGGCAATTTGTTGGCGAGGAGGTATGGCAAGCAATAGAAGCAATGAGAAATTCAGGATCATTATTAAATGAAATAAACAATACCTTCTTTGCATTAATCCCAAAAAAAAATGAGAGCACGGAGCCAGGGGATTTTAGACCTATATCCTTGTGTAATACAATATATAAGATACTTTCTAAGTGTTTAGCAAATAGGCTTAAATCTCTCCTTCCCAATATTATATTAGAAGAAAAGATAGGGTTCATAGCAAATAGATCGATCTTGGATGGAATTATTATAGCATAGTAAGTAGTCCATACAGCCCAAATAACAAAGGATCCTAGCATGCTTATTAAGCTAGACATCCAAAAAGCATATGATAAAGTAGACTGGAGATTTCTGTGCAAATGTATGGAAGCATTTGGATTTTCTAGACAATGGATTAATCTCATTTTTAATTGTATCTCCACACCTAAAATCTTGATTTTAATCAATGGAACACCGGAAGGTTTTTTTAGTATATCTAGAGGCATAAGACAAGGAGATCCAATATCCCCCTTCCTCTACATCATTATGGCAAAAGCGTTAGTAGATCCATCACTAAGAAACAAATGGAAGGCAAAATCATAGGATTGAAGGCTTCAAAAAACATTCCAAATATTACAAACCAGCAGTTTGCGGATGATACAATCCTACCCGGCCAAGCTAACAGGAAAGAAGCTAGAGCATTTAAGGACATCTTAAACATGTATATGGAAGCTTCAGGACAAGGGGTCAATCCCTCCAAATCAGAAATCTTCTTTATTAATACCCCCCCGAAGGTAGAATCAGAGATATGTAATATTATGGGATACAAGATTGGGAAATTCCCATGCAAATATCTTGGTATTAACTTGGATAAAGGCATCCAATCTTCCAAACTATGGCAGCAAGTTATCACTAAAGTACAAAATAAGAAGAGTTCTTGGAAAGGAAGATGGTTAATGAAAGTAGGTAGGGTGACTATGATAAAATCAATCCTCTCTACCATACCTACATATCATATGTCTGTACTCTCCCTCCCTATTTGTATCAAAAATAACTTAGATAAAATGCTTAGAGACTTTTACGGGCAAGGTCCATCAGAAGACAAAAAACTTGCCCTCATTAAATGGGATACCTTATGTAAACCAATCTCGAAGGGGGGTCTAGGCATCAAAAATCTCCTATGGAAAAACCAAGCTCTTGGACCTAAACTTATATGGAGAATGTATAAGGAATCTAGTAGCAAATGGGCATCTATATTACTTCATAAATATATCCTTGATGCGAACCCCATTAATATCTTCAGATCTCGTACTCTTGTCAAAGGCTCTCAGATTTGGAACTTTATTAAAGAATGCAGAGGCATTATTAGCAAAGGTCTAACATGGGATATAGGTTTAGGGGATCAAGCACTTTTCTGGGATGATTCATGGGCAAGTCATCCCCCCCTAGACACTCTAGGAATTTCACCAGAGTTTATGGAAGAATGTAAAAGACTTAAAGGCATTTATCTTAAAGATTATCTATGTAAAAAAGATGGTTATGAAGGGAGTAATTTAGAAGAAATTGGTTCTACATGGCATGAAAAACAAATCCTTTTCACAATTTTGAAAGATAGAGAAGCTTCACTCAAAAGTAGACCAGATATCTTCATCTGGGCTAAATCAAATAAAGGCAACTATACAGTTAAAGAGGGTTACAATGCTATTATTCGGGAGATGAATATGGATAGCTTAGATATCCCACTAAATCTATGCTGGCACAAATCTTGCCTTCCCAAAGCTGGCATTTTTCTTTGGGTAGCTCTGCAAGACAGAATTCTTACAGCGGATAGACTTAATAAACTAGGTTTTGAACGGCCATCTAGGTGCCCACTATGTGAGAATCATTTTGAGGATGTTAATCACATTCTCCTTAATTGCCCTTATACTCAGAACTGCTGGAATTAGCTCCATCAAAGCCTAGGTTGGAAGTCAGCTCTTCAATCTAATTTAGTCAACCACCTCAAAGCTTGGCCTTCTCTCTTTAAAGACAATTTATATAAGGATATATGGTTCATTTCTCCATCTATAGTAGCATTGGAAATCTAGAAAGAAAGAAATAGAAGGATCTTCACAGATCAAAAATTATCATGGAATACAATCACCAACAAGATAGAAGCTTCAATAGTAGAAATCATTAACAGTAAGCTCAGAGACAAATTGAGTTATGAGGAGTCCTTTAAAAGCTGAGATAACAAAATTATAAGAAAGTGGCCTAAATTAGATATTCCCCCCCTTTATGGCAAAGGGTGATCTAAAAGGAAGAATGATAGAGCCTCCTGCAAGTGGATCCCTCTGAAAGAAGGATGGTATAAACTCAACTTTGATGGGGCATCTAGAGGGAACCCTGGAGTTGCTGGCATTGGGGGGATAATTCAAAATGGGAAGTCGAAAGTTATTGCTAAGTTCTCAAGGCCTATCAATCCCACCACTAACAACATGGCTGACTGCATAGCAGCACTTGAGGGTCTAAAGCTATTTAAGAATCTCAACATCTCCAAATTAATAACTGAAGGTGATTCTCAAATTATAGTAAATGTCATTTGTACCAAAAAAACACCTAATTGGATCTTAAACTCTAAAATAGAGGAGATTAATCTAGTGATGGAAAGCTTCACCAAACATGAAATTAGGCATACATACAGAGAAGGTAATACAGAGGTAGATATGTTAGATAATCTTGGAGTTGATGGAGTCATAACCTAGATTTATCATGCTGAGATGACATGGAAGAACAAATATATATTAGGTAATGGACAAGATTAGGCATATGTGATTTAATTTTAATAAGGATTTTTAATTAAAATACCAACTAACTGTTAGAAATGCAGTGGCTTAGAGTTGGTGCATATAAAATTAATCAACATTTATTCCTAAATAGGTTTGGTCAGATTAGGAAATTTTCTAGGACAAATTCAACAAACATTTACTATTCAGCTCTCCCCATTCCTAGTGCATTCTATGTGAAAGACTAGTGGTTAATATTGTATATAATTTATTAATAGAATACCGGCCACTTGGTTATCTTATTATCAACCTACTAATCCCCAACCTTTCTCTCAGCCACCCCTCTTGAGGAAAGCATGATGTTTAGGCAAGGTTAGTTTATGGTTCTTCTTGCTTTAGTGTTTAAGATCTCTTTTCACCATCCTAGATAGACTCATCGCATGATCGCAAGAGCTCAAAAGCCTTCATGCGATCATGTGACTAGCTTTTGAAAATTCCATCCTTGCCATGCAGGACTCCTAGTTCACAAGATCTTCTGACTCAGTCTAACATACGACAACACCATAGGAAATGCCCTCAAAATCCAACGGTGGCCGCAAGATCGCATGGGATCGGAAGATCCCATGTGAACATGCGACCACCATAGATCTTGCATCTACGGGGCCCATGCTACATTGCCGAATCCTATTTTACTTGACCACTAGAGGCTTGTCACATGGTCGTATGCAGTTAGGAAGCCGCATGTGATCATGTGACTAGCATGCAATTGCAAAATTTTTCATTACCTTGCCTCAAGACTGTTGACTGGCAATTAACCCCCGTAACCATAGATGGTTTGTCGCATGGGCGCATGGGATCAGAAGATCCCATGCGATCATGTGGCAAGCTTGAAACTATTACACTGATCACCTACCTTAAACCTCTTTGCGATCACTTATGGCTTGTCGCATGATCGCATGGGATCGGAAGATCCATATGTGATCATGCGACCAACTGATAGTTGCTACCTGTTGACTGCTTGGAGCTAACTGCCAAATGTCTGGGCCCACAAGACCTATTTTTAACCTTAACTCAACCTTCACCTTGGGTCCATCGCCGATCTTTGCTAATACCACATCAATGGTTGTCGTATGATCTCACGGGGTCGAAAGATCCCATGAGATCATGTGACAGCTGTCAGATATTCTCTATGCTGGCACAACTTTGAAAAGCTGGGACCCACCTGGTCAGAGTTACGTGCATGGAAAATGCTGACACCAGAGTAGAATAACTGTGAAGAAGCAAAGGTTGAAAACATCCTGGGCTTTAGGACCATAAGTCATAAATGCAGAGGGTTTTCGACACTTAGCATCAAGATCGTAAACAACCAAAGCCTTTCACAGACCAACAGGCAGAAAACATAGAGGGCTTTTAGACGAAGGTTGAAAACATAGAGTGTTTTCGACACTGAACACTTTTTTGGAACCCTGCAAACTGAGTATTTCCTACAACATTAAAACTTGTATATCTCTGAGGGCTTTGCGATTTAGTGCATGCGATCTGAACTGGGGCTTGACAATACATCAAAGAACATAGGGTTTAGATCGCAAGCCATGAAACTTTGAGGATCTTCTTCACAAAATGAAAACTAGTTGCAGTAGGGTGGGATTAAAATAGAGACCTTGGAAACTTGGCCAAGTTTGCAGAATAGGAAATTTTGGGCATCAATTCCCCCCATCTTTTTAATCCTTCCAGCTTAGATAGCAGCTTTTAGTATTCGCCCTCCTCCTTCAGATTTGTCTTGGCTATTTGGATTTATCATACGCCTTGTAAATCTTAAATGTTGGTAAAGATCTTTAGCATATCCATATCTTTAGAAGGTAATTCAAAGGCCGATATGTTAGCTAATCTTGGAGCTGATGGAGTCATAACCTAGATTTATCATGCTGAGACGACATGGAAGAATAAATATATATTAGGCAATGGACAAGTTTAGGCATATGTGATTTAATTTTAATAAGGATTTTCAATTATAATACCAACTGACCATTAGAAATGCAGTGGCTTAGAGTTGGTGTATATAATATTAATCAACATTTATTCCCAAACAAGTTTGGTCAGATTAGGAACTTTTGTAGGTCCAATTCAACAAATTTTTACTATTCAGCTCTCCCCATTCCAAGTGCATTCTATGTGATAGATTAGTGGTTAATATTGTATATAATTTATTAATAGAATACTGGCCACCTGGTTATCTTTTTACATGCCTACTATTCCCCTCCCTTTCTCTCAGCCACCCCTCTTGAGGAAAGCATGATGTTTAGGTAGGGTTAGTTTATGGTTCTTCTCGCTTTAGTGTTTAAGATCTCATTTCTCCATCCTAGCTAGACTCATCACATGATCGCAAGAGCTCAAAGCCTTCATGCGATCATGTGACTAGCTTTTGAAAATTCCATCCTTGCCACGTAGGACACCTAGCTCACAAGATCTGCTAACTCAATCCATCATACGACAGCACCATAGGAAATGCCCTCAAAATCCAACGGTGGTCGCATGATCGCATGGGATCGAAAGATCCCATGTGAACATGTGACCACCATAAATCTTGCATCTATGAGGCCCATGCTACATTGTCGATTCCTATTTTACTTGACCACTAGAGGTTTGTCGCATGGTCGCATGCGGTTAGGAAGCTGCATGCAATCATCCAACCAGCATGCAATTGCAAGCTTTTTCATTTCCTTGCCTCAAGACTATTAACCAAAAATTAACTGCCGTAACCACAGACGGTTAGTCACATGGGCGCATGGGATCAGAAGATCCCATGCGATCATGTGGCAAGCTTGAAACTATTACACTAATTGCCTGCCTTGAACCCCTTCGCGACTGCTGATGGCTTGTCACATGGTCGCATGGGATTGGAAGATCCACATGTGATCATGTGACCAGTCGAAAGATGCTACCCATTGACTGCTTGGTGCTAACCGTCTGATGTCTGGGCCCGCTAGACCTAATTTTAACCTTAACTCAACCTTCACCTTGGGTCCACCACTAATCTTTGCTGATACCGCATCAACGGTTGTCGTATGATCTCATGGGGTTGAAAGATCCCATGAGATCATGCGACAGCCGTCGGATCTTCACTGCGCTGGCACAACTTTGAAAAGATAGGACCCACCTGATTGGAGTTGCGCACATTTGATCACCTCCAGAAAACAATCTAAAAGAGGAAATAATTCAGCTAGGAAATTTAAAATTAAGTTGGAACATTCAGCACAGGATACATGTATGATAAGAACTGGGGATGTATTGAGCAACAAATAAAGTTATTACTTGCTTTAATGGGCAACTTGCAATTGAATCATTTCCTTAATTGAGAATGTAGTATCAAGAGACAGGGGCATATGTTTTTATGGTATATATAAATATATATATACGGATGTTTGTATATATATATTTATATATAAATTCTAGCTTCCTCCTATGAGTATTTCAAAAATGGCTTATTTATAATAACTAACAGGGCTTCAGAGTATGTTTGGCTTAAGGTATTGGGCGTTCTTCTCTTTCCTGTTACTTTTATATATAAGAGTCATAAATATAGGTATACTAATGACAGTATACATATATTAATTTATAGAGCTTTGCAAATATATATTTATATATTGGATAAGCCGCGGAAGATCTCACAAATCCGGTAAGGGTATGAACACATGGTTATATATACATAATCTACATATATATATAACCATATGTTCAAACTAAAAAAAAATTTGCCTTACAATTTGAGGAGATTGGAAAGCATTGCATCTTTTTCTGAATGATGTAAATATTAGAGGCCCATAATGAACTCTGCTATTATCTGCGAAGTAGCAAATTAACCATTCTCCACCCGTCAACTTTAAGCGCTTACAATAAAGCACATGCTGAATACTTTTGAAATAATAATCTTTTAATTGCTTTTCATTTGTGTGCTGGACACATGGTGAGATCCCGCTTCACCACAAAGGATCTTCCACACCATAGTGACAAAGCGGCACCCATTGATGTAGTATCACAAACAAACTCTTTCCGAACCCACCAAGCTATGTGTCTTCATCCCGCCAAGCATCTTTGATGACTTACGTTGTCGCATGATCACATGGTATTATTTTAATCCATGCGATTATGCAACCGCCCTATGATTGGCTCATGTGGATCCAGCATGGCACAGTTACTTGACTTTCATTATCTTTTCATTGACTTTTCACACTGCTCGGGCTTTCATCGTCGCATCTACACTGTTGGCATAAGTGGGTCCTAGCAGAGTGCATTCACTGACTCAAGTTTCCATTGTCCTACCAATTCAGAGTTATTAGTCAAAGCACTAGTATAGTACTGAGGAGTATATTTAGTTCTGCTGTAAATATGCCTAAAATATTAAGACTCTTGTGGCAGGAATTGTTAATCTTTAGCGGTAAGGATTTTTAATCACAAGAGTATTTGTTTCTAGTATTATATTGTCAATAATAAAAGTGTTTAACTATAGGCTTCATAGTCAATATCAAATATTCTTAGATAGGTTATGTAGCTAAGATGTAGAATTTTTATCTTGATGCAGGTTAAGTGTGGTCTCGGAGGAATTTTGTCTTGTTTTTTTCAAGAAGGACTATCATTCGGATGTTCAACACATATACTTGACATAGTAGGAGGATCAAAAACTCTACTTCAATTGTACAAATGATGTAATCCTTGTCTAATCACCATTCTATGTATAATTCATGATTTTAAAAAAAGTAATCTAGAGTTTTTACGGGACGTGGGTATGCCTACGCAAAATATGTACAAATCTTGATAGGTATCGAGCTGTGGGTATGCCTATGGAAAATATGTATTTTAACAAATCTCGACAAGTGTCGAGTCGTGGGTATGCCCATGTAAATTTTTGTATAAGGTCAGGACCTAGGGTCCCGGGCAAGGCTAGAGGTTTTCTCAGCCCTGCTCTTTCCTACCAGCGCCTGCACTAAGCGGGGTCACATTGTAATATAACTATTTATATTAATAAAAATGTCTAGGGCTTCGGCCTTTTACCGATCAAAAATAAATAAAATGAAGATATCATGTGATATATTGTAAAATACATATTAATATATAATACATATAAAATAATATATAATATATGATGTATAATGTAAAATTTAATATTAATATATATTATATAATATTTAATGTAAAATGTATATTATATAATATTTAAAATATAATAGATATTAAGTAATATTTAATATATATAATATATAATCTAATATATAATTTTTGATATATAATATATTGAACTATGGAGAAATTGGAGGGAGAAAGGGTTTGGAAATAAATTAAGAGGGAGAAAGGGGAGGGAAAATTTAAAATTCAAAATTCTGCTGGGAAAAATCGGGTACCCGATTTGGCTCAGTATTGCTTTGTGCACCAAACCTACCTAGTCAACTCTTGAAATGTCACAAAAATGTGTTTTTCCCCTATTTCTCTGAGTTCCAGACTTCGACCATGTAGTTAACAAATTTTTTTCACCCAAATTTGATGAAATGAAAAGGGTATTTTAAGGAGATTTTCAGCTTCCTATCGATATAATTGCTGTCAAATTTTGAATTCGGTAAGTAATTATTAGTTATTTTCTAATTGAGTTACCTCTAAAGTGCTAATTTATATACTGATTGAAAAATGGCTATAACTTTCAAACAGTATAACATTTTTGAAATCTGAAAAATGTGTCACATTCTATGCTTCGCCTACTATAAGGCAAAAAAAAAAATTGAATTTTGGAAATTTTTGAATGAGTTAAGGTGGTCAGACATGGGATTTTTTTTATTCTAAAAATGTTGTAGCAGAAAATTCATAATTAATTATTTTTCTGCAATAAAATTACAAAAAAATATGTGTCACATCTGGGAATGAGTCTACTACTTATATATAAAATCTTATAAAAAAATATTATCATTTGATCATGATTAAGGTGGTCAGACATACACCTACTTCTTATTTTTTTCCTGAATTTTTTGTACTGCTGTATTGAAATCTATACTTTTCACCAATTATATTAATTTCTTTTTAGAAAAGGCCTAGTATTTTAGAAACTAAATTCAATTTCCTAAAAATTCTATTCTTACAACTTTTTGGTATTAGGTTGATAGCTAATTCAAATTTTCATGTCAAGTTGACGAACCCTGATTTGCTGATTTTTCATTGCCACTTAAGGGCATAGTTTGGCCCCTCATGATCTTGCACATACCCATTTATTCTAGTTTATTGAGTGCATGAGTGTTGAATCGTACCATCGCTAAAATGGGAGATAATTGTAGCATTGTAAGCTATTCACACTACCTATAGTGTCTGATTTAATTCTTATGTTGTACCCATTATACTGTGTACTCATTCTTCTATGCATTAAAAGACTTTTCCTATGTATTTAAGTCTTTTCTCACAAATTAATTAATGTAGGCCCTTAAGTATAAGCGTGCCCTTTTTAATTTTTCACTAAAATATTATTTATTGTGTACATAGGCCCTATTACTATGTGTGGCCTATTTTAGATATTTCTATTTATCATACCTTAATTTGACACACTTTTTTTGGGTCACGTGACCATATTGACCTCCAAATAATATTTGAGCCCATTTTGCCTCATAATGGGTGAGTCTGTGTGTATGGGGTGACCCAAGTCGCCCCCTACATTAGTAAGCCCCCCTTATACATTAACTTGGGATCATAATTTAATTAGATAAAGGTATTATGATTTTAGGTGTGATTTCAAATCCTTGTCTTCCTCCTTCATGTTTTGAATCCCAAAATGGATTGGTGAGGTATAAAAGAAAAGGTACCTCCCTCATTTTGGCAATCCATGAATTTCAATAAAGCATTGATGATCTTAAGCATTTCAGGAGCATTCAAGGATGCATTAATCATATTCAAGCATTCAACCCATTCATCTCATCATGGTGGCAAGCCTAGTAATAATTATGCTACCATGTCTTTTTATGATGTCCTTTTAGGTCTTTGTGGAGTCATACTATTGCATCAACACCTATGATATCATTTCAAGAAGCACTTTCATTGTGTAGGTATAACACACATATCAAGCTTCTACTATTAATATCACATTTCCTTTATTTTTATGTAAATTTAATTTTATTTCAAGGTTAATTAATAAATAGGGATTTAACTAAGGAAAACCCATTTCTCCCAAAATTCTTCTTTTTTTCCATGTGTAGCTGATAGGTGGCATAATTTTAGATTCAGTTATAGAAAAACATGATAGTCTACTTGACATCCTTGAATTTATGATCACTTTTTGGCATATCAAGGGTGATTCCCAATAGTAAGGGAAGGTCTAGTCACAACCTAGATAGTGTAGGTTACTCCTGATAGACATAGTGGATAAGGAAGTCTCTATATTGGCTTCTCATCTATCTGGGTTAGGAATTTGATATTTCAAACTATTATTTTCTTTTCACATTAGAAAACCCTCCTTTCTCTTTAATCCCCTTTTACATCTTGCATCTCCCCATTCCATATTCTATATAGTGAAGGATAACCTTTACACTCGTTCATCACTTGATCCCTATTAATCCTACTGGGTTGTTCTCCTTCCTAATATAATGTGAGGGAAATAGGGTGCAAGCTTTCCTGGTTTGACATTTCATCCCAATGCTAATCCTATTCCCATATCTGCAACATATTTCCTACCTTAGATCATTCTATTAGACTTGTTTATGCATTGATCACATGAAGTGTCCTAATATAGAGGGGACCTAATATTTAATTAAGATTGTTGGTGCATATTGTGTGATATAAATTCTCTATTTTCCTTCGTTTTATTCAATTTTATAATTTTATTTAGCTTCTAGTGTGGATTAAAATGAAGTCATCACATTATTATCACTCTTTAAGTATCATGTCTAAATATTAAAAGTAAAACTTGTGTTGAAGAATACAAGGTTGTATAGTGTAATAATGGGTTGTGAGAAAGAATCTAATAATTAAATATACATAAAAATGGCATAAATAAAACTACTTTTACAATGTGATCAATCCTTTGGATTTTTTGTGTTTGAATATATCTCTTGAACACCCCTTTTATTTATAATTATTGAACACATCAAATGAAATTTGGCTTGCATTAGAAAACTCTTTGGGAAGATTGATGAAACAAAAGTTGATGAGTTAGACAATAAGCTCATAAGTTTCAGTCCTATTTTTTTTGCTCTAGAGGAATTCTTCGTCAAGTTTAAATCACTAAAGTTTCAATTTAATTAGTGTATAATAGAGAAGAAAGAGGATAATTTATTTATGTCTATACCATTTAAACTAGGTCTTGTCTAATCTATACTTGTGTCTACCTATAAGTCCAACAAAAGAGATCTTGGGATAGTATGGAAGATACCTTCTCTAGAAAGTTTTATTTTAGACTTGACTAGGGATAATGATAATTTAATAAAAATGGGTACATTAGAGTCTTCAAAACCATAAGAACTCTTTACTAGGAATGGGAAATAATAGACTTCGAACAAGAAAGGGGAGAAGATAAACTTGTAACTATAAAGGGGCCAGGGAAAATGAAAAAATAAAAATACTCCAAAAGAAACACTAAAACCTCTTCAAGTCATGAGAAACCTAAAAATAAACTATAATATATTTTGTATTGCAAGAAAATTAGGCATGATGAGAAAAATATGTGAAGAGTAGATTAAAAAATTATCACATCTTCTTCAAGAGAACAATAAATTAGGCTTCATAAATTTAATAATGAATCCTCATCAACTAAGGAATTTACTAAGAAAATGAAAATAATAAAGATATAAGGGTAAGGGTTCATCTACTATTACTACATCATTAGCTCCATTTTTGATCATGGACTCAAGCACCTTGCACACCATAGGTTCCTCACATGTTTATTTTTATTGCGAAGAGACTTATGGAATGTATGCACTCTGACTTTGGGTGATGACACTATAGTGTATTAATTATAGGGAGATAGTATGTTGAAGCTAAGTTTAGGACATTCATAAATGTTCTAAGTGTATATTTTCTTTTAGCTAATCTCATATTATTCTCTGATATTATACATCTAGTCAAACATGAAATATTATTGAGTTCACATATGACCAATATTTATTAAAAAACTTGTAGAGTAGAGCAATTATTATAGTTGTGATAGTTGATCATGCATATTCTTTGTATGCCCTCTCACATTTTGATATAGATAATATTTTTGTACCAATTATTAGTCATTCATCTAGATTGGATCACATACCTAAGGAGAAGTTGGGTCTCTTGAATAGGTATATTTACTTTCATCCACCTTATCGAGCATGAGACTTGCATTGAGGTTCAATCTCCTCCAACTCTTACACATTCAAAATCTAATGCAATCCAAAATGATGTTTCTAATATTTCAATGAACTATATTTAGACATTATTCTTTGCCAAATACTACTTTATTTTTTTGAGTCACACATTGTAGATATGGAAAACATAGTTGCTAGTAATATTCATAGTTTTTTTTATGTCAATTCTTATGGATCTATAGCTATCGTCTTCTTATAATATTGTAGAGGATAATCTTGACCCTCTTGTTCCTTCCTAGCCATATCATTTACTTAAGTATCATAAATAGGTAAAAACCTATTTATTCTAATACTATTAATCAATCATTATGGTATGGTCTAAAACCCAATAGACCCAAATGAAGTGAATACCTAATGCTTGCAATTATACAACACACATCAAGAGTACTAAAATAATCACCCAGATAATACTTTGATAATGTTATAAATGTCTCATAGAGTGCACCATGTAGATGCTAATACAAAAATAATGATGGTGTACACAATCTAAAGTAATCATATATAATATCACTATAAAAATTAGATTTAAAAATAATAATGAAAGAACACAAACATGAGAGACATTACAACTAATGTATACTACATTTTTATTGAACAATACCATTGGCAGGAGAAGAACTTGTAGATATTGAAATATTAGAAAGAAAATATATATTAGATACAACACCTAAGGAGGAACATAAATTAAGCACATCAAAAATGAAGGTGAGTTAATGTTGAAGTGCAACTAATCTTAACATGCAGTATTGAGGAAACAGATGTGTCCTTTGCAAAATAGATGTGTCCTTTGCAAAAAGGAGGAAATGGTGAATCACCTATTCATACACTGTGATTATACTGCTAACATTTGGCACGAAGTCATTGGCAAGTTAGGAATCTTGTGGGCTTTGGGTAAATATGTCCACCAGTTCACCAACTGGAGATCCCCCTCGAATCATCCCCTTCTCTAGCTCCTTTGGCAAATTCTACCTCCTCAGATTTGCTGGACTATTTGGAAAGAAAGGAACAACAGGATATTTAGGGAGTCTAGTAACCCACCTGAGACTTGCCTCTATCTTGGGACTAAGCTCCTTTGTGAGTGTTAGGATACAATTTTTCCCTTTCTTTAAATTAATCTCAGACTTCTATAAAGCATGAAAAGAAAAGAAAATCTCAACACTAAAAAATGAGTCCCTCTGAAAGAAAACTCTACAAATTATAAGGTGCAGCTATCTTCTAGAAAGATTTTCAACATAATCTTATTGAACACAAAAAAGTAAAACCATGTGTGCTTTTCACCAGAAAACACTTAAGGTAAACATCTAGTTCATCAACATGAAAAGAATGTGCATATTTTTAAAAAACTAGATCTACTTCTATCACTGTCTCAAACTTTGAAATCTTTAAATCTAAAACTTTAGTAAAGATTCTCTCTATTACTTTAAGCACAAAATCGACCCATATCACAGTTGAGCTTTGTTTAATATAACTTATCTCCACAAGAAAATAAACCACATAAGATAAACAATAGTATTTATCAATTCAAAAGCTTAAACACATATGCAATACCATAGGATACTTCATATACTCTATAATATCAGTATTCAAAAATCTTAAATCTTAGTTCTTAGAAAATAATTCCTCTAAACTCAGAGAGCCAAACCCTTAATAAGTTAAAAGTTTTCAAATATATAGCCATGCAAGGCTTATGCAAATAGCTGAATGAAACTATCTTTCTTATTGGAAGTAAATACTTTAAAACTTAATAACTATCCTGAACATAAATCAAAATAAAATGGGATTAGGTGCAAAGCGCCATCAAAATAGATCCAGGTGTCCAAATGATTATGGTGTTGAAGCTGCCACAAGCTGGGCTGACTTCCAATCTTGAAATGTGGCTATGAATGCAGATATTACCTGTTGGTGTGGCAACCCAAGGAAATTTATTTGATGCTTCCATACTTCCTTTTCCCTCTTGATTTCAGCTATCTTCTCTCTGTGCATAACTAAGTGATCCCACTGAATTATAAGCATCGATTCTATTAGTGCAACCTTTGTGAATTCTTGGACTGCTGGTGCCTTCATTCCTTTGAGCTCATCAAACCAGGTACTAACATTCTTAATCACCTGATCCTTCGTCCCATCTGATTCCTCATGGGCCCCTTGACACTATTTATCCACCCAGTTTATATCATTGGAAATAATATCTCTGATTATTCCCAGTCCCTTGAGGAGATCTTTTATTTTAGAGACTCCTTGTGCTACAACTTCGTTTCTCTAGTCTATACACTCCTTTATAACATAAAGGGTTTTGTCATCTAGCCCTGTTATTGGTATTTCTACGAGGAATTTTTGTAGGCCATATTCTTCAGCCTCTTCCATCTAATGGATTTGTTTTGTCCAAGTTTTCTTTTCTATCTCCCACTCCTCGATACTTGCCTTAGCTTTCTTTACTAAATGACTTCCTTCAACACAAGCTTGATCTAGGTGAGCCAGTTGTTTGACAGCTTCTAACTTTACATGCTCCACCCATTCCTCATATGCTCTACTAATTACCTTGTTTCTTTGCACTTGGTCAAGAAACCTTTGATTATCTGGGGATTTCACATCAATGGAGGCTGGCATTTCGCTTAAAGGAAAGGGTTCTAGATGTTGGATGGTGTCTATGTATTGGGCCATATTTTTCATAGCCTTCTTCATCTCCTGTTTATCTTTAGCATCCTTCCAAAGTCTATTGGAAATCTTCTTATTCAAGACCTCAAAAAACTTCATGTATGCGGCTCTGCTATCTCTCCCCAAATCAACTCTAGATATCTAGAAATCTTGGGCTAAAGTCTCTCCTTCACCTTTTTCATTTACTGGCTTTGTGATTTCTATCGTCCAATGGCCACTATTTTCATCAAATTTAATTTTGGATTCCATCCTTGTCTTCTTAGTCTTCGGAGTTTTTCCCAAACACCTTCTCACAACATCCTTGAAAGGGACGGATATAGGGACCACACTTTTCCTTTTGGAAACATAATTCTCAAGCCATAGTGGAGCTGCATAAGGCTTATTTTGAGTATCATAACTACTCAGAAGAGCTAGTGAATCCTTCAGAGTATTCTCTATTTCATCCTATAACTGTTGATTATTTGACATATCAAGTATACTGGAGCCTACAACTGGATTCTCCTGATCAGCTTCTGGTAGATCCAAATTCACAATGACACTGGGGGTCACTACCTACCACTTAGTCTTGCTCTTCTCCCTAGAACTTGATCAGGTGACTCGAGCTACTAGTTCATCTCGGATTTGAACTTGAACTTGAACTTGAGGAGAAGTTGGTTCAACTTCAAGTTCAACTTCAGGTTCAACTTCAAGTTTGACTTCAGGTTCAACTTTTCTTGCAACAGATTGATCAATATTCATGTTAGTTAAAAAGGAATTTTTCTTCGACGAACTCCTCTTCTTTGTTTTCACTTGTTTCTTAATAGGCTATGGAGGATTTAGAGAAGATTTTTTCTCAAGTAACCATGCCTTTGTTCTTTTAATCACTCTTTTCATTCTCTCCTATAGGTCATCCTCCTCCGACTTCACCCAATCTAATTCAGGGATAGGAAGGGCCTCTACTTTCTCCAAGAATTGGGAATCAAGAACATCAACCTCGTCGTCCTCTTCTACCCCATCTGTATTCATATCCAGTCTGAAAGTGATAATTTGTTTCATGGTTAACCTGGACCATAGCCTTTTCCTTACTTGCAATTCATCAAAACAATTGGCCCAGAAACTCAGAAATATACATGAAAGTGTCAGGAACATTAAGGTTTTCCCTAGTGAAACCTCTATAATCAAAACTAGTTCTTGGAGCATAAGTTTGTAAATAGAAAGTAGACAATTCTTCTTCCATAGTTAAAGCATCTTGAAAACTCTTGCACCTGTAGTAACCCAACTTGCTAGGAAAAAGAACACCTGAAGATTTCTTTGAGCTACCATAATTTTGTTCAATAATAACAAGCTGCCTACAGAGTTCCATTAAGACCACATTATCTAAACAAAACCTAGGAAGTCGTAATGGTTCTTCATCAAATGCTCCAACCCTAAGGTAGGTGAATCTAGGAAATTGTATGAAATGACAACCATATACATTTACCACCTGTTTGGCTTCTTCAGAGAGTCTGCAATTTTCTTTCCCTCTCAATTCAAAAACTAACTTTGCTGAGAATTTGTCATTAACCATTTTGAATACACCAAGGAACTTTTCACTCTACAAACATGTGAAATAGTCATATATTTTCATTTCATTCATCTACAACTCATGGGGTAACCCCTCCCAAGTCCAAAAATAGGCTAAAATATAGACAAGGTAAGAAGACATGTAAAAGGTAGTCAGGTTGGTCACATTTAGGAGCTCTTCATGAAGTCTCTCTGCTATCAACTCAACCTAGTCAATAAATTTATCCCCTTCTAGAATTTTTTGGATAAAATGGTACATCCATTTTTCCCAGTGAAACGTGTGTGGGTTCCCTTTCACCCTATTTAGAAGGAATACAATATCAGCTATGTCCTTATGAAAATGCTCGATTGTTAGAGGCTTAGACAGTCTGGACCCTCCCTTCTCTAGTTTCGCAAGCCATGTCTAGGCTATCGAGGAGCTATACCTTTTCTTGTCTGCCTCGTACACATGATCTACCTCGACATAGGTCCAAGGTTCATACGGTTCCTTATCTAGAATCCATGGAGCTACCATTAATGTTTCCCTATTAATCTTGACTAAAACTTCTCTCGAAGCATCTTTGATACATCTTCTCTCAGTGTCATACTTATTGGCGCATTCTAATACCAATTTGGGACAAACTAGAGTTGGGGGAAAATCTGCGGCCTCCACAAGTCCACTCCCTGATACCCTCTTTGAAAAGGAACCTTCTGAGGCATTTCTAATCCTATCACATAGTTCCCCTAAATTTACATTCACCAAGGAGGTATCGCCAATGTTTGGAAGGGAGACTAATAGGTGGGTTATAATTTCCTCTTTTGGGAGTTTGGGGTAGAATAAAGGCATTTTACTAGCAAGCAGTGAAAAAGACCTACAACACAAAATGACCCCTCTGAATAAACTAAAAACTATAGGGAAGAAAAGGAACTTGCCAATTTTCCACGCACCAGATTACTGTAACCTTCTCACCACCAATTCTGTCACTCCTTCCTCAAGCGAAAATAATTAACAAAAATGTCTTAACCATTCTTCATTTATTAACAATAGCTCATAAGATTTCAGTAAATCCTCGATGGCACAACTTTTATAAATGTCTTAATGAAGGAATGATTGACATGACATCTAGAATTACTCATCATTAATCCTCAAGTTAAATCAGCATGAAAATATGAATTCCCTAGGACATTCCCTAATTACCATATCCTTGCAATAATGACCCTTACTACGTCACACTATCAGTTGTCACCTCCACTACTCACATGCATGAGCTATCTCATCGGATTTAACATTGTATGGCAACTTCCCAAAATTGACATAATACCTAGAGAACTTGAAATCGACAACCTTCTACAAAATGAAAGAACGATTCAGCCGAATATTCCATGTGTTATTCATTGTATTTCGATCATGAATTTGAACTTGAACTAAATTTAAGGTTTAGGATTAGGTTTAGGTTCAAGTTCAACTTTGAAGACAAAAATTTTTTTGAAGAGACGGATAAACCATTGACGTGACATAACGTAAAATTGGTTAATGAACTTGAACTTGAACTAAATTTAAGGTTTAGGACTAGGTTCAACTTCAACTTCAACTTAGGATTTTTATTGACCAAGACTAAAACCAAGAGTCGAGAAAAAATGAAGGTAACAGCGAGAACACCAACATAGCTAAATGAAAACTCCCCTCAGCACCCCCCTTTGCCTGGGAAATCAAAATGGCTGATAAATGGAACCTACTGACTAGCTTCTCCAAGTTTGACAACTCCAAGCTGATGGCTAGAAAGGCTACCAGATGGGTTGCCCCGCTCAGAGACTGGACTAAATTAAACTTTGACAAGATAGCTAATAACCTCGCCTAGGGTGGGGGAGGTGTGGTAAGAGACCATAATAGCACTTTCTTATTGGCTTATGCGGGCGCACTCAATAACTACACTGTCAATCAAGCCAAACGCATGGCTCTTCTATGGGGAATTAATTTTTTCCATTCAAATGAATATCAGACTATTCGAAATTGAGGGGGATTCCAAAGTTGTGGTGGAGGCTATCAAAAGAAGAGCTAATGTGGGGTGATTATTTAACTCCATTATTCTGGAAATTCGGGAGCTTCTCAACAATCTCCAATGCATGACTATATCCCACACGTACAAAGAGGGAAATGTGGTGGCAGATTCCATGGCTTCTATTGGTCTCAAGAAAACCAAACTTAGTAATTGGAAGGTGGTCAGCGAACTACCTAAGGTGACTTAGCAATTGATCAAAGGGGAAAAAAATGATACCACTAATTTTTAAAATGAGCCAAGCTGTCATCCTTGCTAAAGGCCCTATCGGGATTACAAGTTGTTGTAAGTTAATGATTTTTTTTATTATGATTATGAAATCTCAAAACCCCATAAAGGTTCATAATTTCCCTCCTTGCGAATACTTGTGGAAAGATAGGAGCCCACATTAGCAGGTTTTCTTGGCTAACAAGGACACTAAGTGTAGCTCTTGTGTAACTACTAATTATGGCACCTAGAGATCCGATGGATGTCATCGTATGGAGCTCAGCTCCCAAAAAATTAGCCAAGGCCATCCTTTTGAGTATAATTTTCTCTTGAAATGGCTAATTCAAAACAACTAGTTTTATGCTCTTTTTCACGAAGCTTGCCCTTCGATTCTCAGGAAATTCTGACGAAGGATAAGGAGACCATCAACATGGGAGGAAATACTCTTCACATTGAACTAGATACAATTGATGAGGCTTTCACCTCTGACCCTTTGGTGACCCACTACTATAAAGAGAGTGGTATCTGGGGTTTCATGGAGCGCATGAAGGGAGGACACGATGAGAAAATATCCAAGCAGTTTGTCTCATCTTGGAACAATAGGAAAGTCTCTATTAGGGGCATTCACTTCCAAAATAATGAGGAGGTCATTGCTAAGGTGATGGGGCTCTCTTTGGAAGGAAGAAAGTATAAACAAAATAGTAGGACATCAGACCCTCCCAGTCTCAGCCAATTCTTCAGAACGGGGGAGAAACCTGCAAAGAAGTCAGGGGGTTTCAATCGCGAGGAGCTGCCAGAATTTTGGCCCAAGCTGTGCCTCGTTGTGATGAAGTATTTCACCTTGGAAAGTAATTTTGCAGTATTCTACTATTACCATTTACCTTTTCTCAATCACAACCGAAATAGGAACCTCATATCCATTCCCTTTTACCTCCTTCATTCCATTGAAAGAAATATTTTGGATATTAGGGAAAACCCTGATAAATAGATCCCTATTCTCCATCAGGGTCTCCTTCTCTATCTCTATCACTTCCACAAGGCTATCTGCCCTCCGCCCCAACCTCCCCTAATTATCCAAGAGGTCACCCAGGAGGATTCCCCTTCGAAAATAAAAAATCCCACTCATTCCACGTCCCACTCTATCCAAGTTATCCAAGAGATGCATCTTGTCCCTAAAGATGGTAAAAGCCACAAAATATGTGTGAAAAACCCTTTCAAAAGGGGGGAGGATCTTGAGGAATCCCATGCCTCTGAGTCCTTAGATACTAAATATTTGAAGGAGTCTGATAGTACTCCTAAGACTGAAAGAAAGCCCAAAAAATGGAGGACCTTGGATAGCCAGGTCAAGTTGGAGGTGGACTTAAGGGGGCTCTGGTCACCATCGGTCTAATAGAATTTCTAAGGAGTAGTGCAAAACCAGAATCAAGGAAATGACTTCAAAGGAGAAGTCCCTATCAAAAAAAGACTCCATACCACTGAGTCAGTTGAGGGCTCTTCTAATGATCACCTGAGTCTGAACAGGACTACCACCACTCCCCTTCTCAACCCTTAACAAACCATGGAGACTCCCCATATCACTACCCTACCCCTGGCCTCCCCTCATGATCATCAGATCAAGTCCCCCACTACCAAGCACAAATATGTGCCTATGGATGGCAATGACAGGCTTAAGGGCACCCTTAAGATGAAGTTCTCAGATTTGGACAATGAGATAGTTGCCATCAAATAGGACATGCAGGAACTCAAGCACCGCATTATGATGATTAATAAGTTTTCTCTTAAGGTCATACATCCTTCGGCTATGACCCTCTATACTGTGCAAGAAAAGTTGGTTGGTGGCAAGCTGGAGGCTGACGAAGACAATAAAGATCTCTTCATGTTCCTACAGGAGGAGTGGGCCATGACCCTAATGTCCGAACATCTGGGTGGGAGATCCTAGCTACTGCATGTCATGAGGTTTTTATTTTTATTTGGGTGGCCCTAAATTCCCTATGCTAGTTACTTGTTTTAAGGCTATTTCTCCTAGTTCATGGTCTAGCCCTACGTGGCATGATACTGTTAATTTAATTACTACTTGTTACCCAAAATTTCCCTATCATTCAATTTTGGCTGCAACCTTATTTTTTCTTGCGAAGTCGATCCACAAAGTTTCATGGTTTGCGCCCTTAGCCCCAAGTTCTCTGATGTGTTGTCAAGCCCCAGTTCAAATCACACGTGCTAATTCACAAAGCCCTCAGAGATATTCAATTTTAAAGCTTGCAAGAAATACTGTCGTAGGGTTCCAAAAATGTTTAGTGTCGAAAACCCTCTGTGTTTTCGACCTTCACTCTGAAAACCCTCTGTGTTTTCAACCTTCACTCCGAAAACCCTCTATGTTTTCGACCTTCACTTCGAAAACCTTGCTTGTTTTTTATCTTTCACGTTTCGTGCTTCTTCCTCTAGCGTTAGCATTTTCCCAAGTGCGTTGTTGTGACCAGGTGGGTCCTAGTTGATGTTTTCAAAGAGCTTCCAGTGTTTTTTGCATGATCGCATAGCCCTTTTTTAGGCTATGCAAACATGCGACTAGCTGTTATCCGTGCTACTACAACCGGTGGATGGTAGGCCCGAAACTTGCGAGTGACAATAGATGAGATCTAATGGTGGTCGCATGATCTCATGGGATCTTTTGATCCCATGTGATCATGCGACAACCGTCTGATGGGCATCTCGGTGGCTCGTGGGTCCGACGTGTCAGGGAATTTGATAGGGAGCACCATACGACTAGGGGTTCTTCTTGTGCCCAGCTTTTAATGTTATCATGGGCCCAATTCATAGTTAAGAAGGAGGTCATACCACTTGTCGCATGATCGCATGCGGCCTTCTAACCACATGCGACCATGCGACAAGCCTTCAACAGTCAACAAAGTCTACATCTCCAACGGTGGGCCCTTGGCTGGCGATGTGTCCGTTTCTCGATGGCTGGCAAGGCAGGTGGCAGGTTTGGCGGGGCCAGGTGTCTATTTGGCAATAGGGTGAGATCTTAGTGGTTAGTTGCATGATCACATGCGGTCTTTTGGGCTCATGCAATCATGCGACCAACGTTATTTTTAAAAAGCGGTGTGACTATTATTTTTTTTCGGGGCTTTCTTCTGAGGGGGATGTTTATAGGTGCGGTTAGCTAGAAGTTAATGATTTTGAAGGAGGTTGCAGTTGGGAGAAATTTGCAGAGATTTAGACAGCCATCTTTTGGTCCTTTCTAGTATTTGATCAGATTGTGAGCTTTGATGGCTCAGTGGACTTACAAGGAGGTAGATGGATTATGGCAGCCTGATTTTTATATGGACATGCAGAGAAAGATATATCTGATCTATTGAGATATTTTCAGAAAAGCATTTATGATCAAAAGTGACTAGTTTAGGGTTGGACTATTTTATGCATATTTTTGTAACCCTAGTTAATTTTTTTACTCCTGCCTGCGTGCAGTGAGGGATGTATATATTGTTTTTTGGAGCTTGTAGAGCTCAGAATTCACATTCTGTAAAAAGGAAAGTCTCTTTCTTGGGAAGCTAGTCATGGCATTTCTTCCTGCCCTCTGGTTTCCCACATTTTGTAATTCCCATTGATGAATTCAAACATTACAGAAGTATTTTTTTGACAATTCTTCATGTCCCTATGCTTCCTTGTCTAAGTTTGTCTCTTATTGGATTAAGGTTTATGCATGTTTTCAATGGAAATTGGGGTTCCTAGTCCCTCTCACTTTTTGTGATTTTGTGTGTTACTATGTCTAATCTAATTTAGATGTTTTGTGGATATACTACAACCCCTAGCAGTCTTGTCTCATTCCTACACCCAGCTACAAAAAAGGATGTTTGTTTGTAGGTTATAGGTTGAGTCTTTTGTTCAGGCCCACCTGTGAAATACTTATGCAAGCCTATCTAGTGAGCTGTGACTTATTAGACCTGATTCCTCCATTGATCTCATTTCTCTATATTGAGATCCAAACCCTAGTTTTAGTGCATCACCTAGTAGGTAGTTTGCTTTCCTGTTATTCCCTTTCATGCATTCCTTCTAACCCTTTCCCCTCAAAGTTTTACTTTCCCTATTAAGAGCAGACTAAGGTGATAATCCAAGAGGAACTAGCCTAGAACCTAGAGGTTTCATCTTAGTTAGCAAAAGGTCCCACAACCTTGAGATGATTCCCAAGTTATACTAAGTTATCAAGACCAAGAGAGCTTGAAACAAAGGTGCAAACTCAGTGTATAACATTTCTGGCACGCTCGGTAGGACCAAATTTCAGATTCATGTTAAATATTATGCTATCTCTGATATACTGATTGCATAGTAGAGACCTTAAAGAGGTTGGTATTCAAGTATATCTGTCAACTCCATTGGTGATGAAGAGCAGCGACCCAATTTTTGATAGAGCTTATGAAGAAAATAGACCCTTCTGATGGCAAGACAATTTGCATTTGCACCCTTTAATTAAGGTAGTCCATTAAATTTTGCCCAACACCATGATGTGCCCTTGGCAGCATTAAAAAGTATACCTAATTTCACAAGTGAAAGATAGACTACAGCCCTTGAACACATTAGAGATGTGGCCACCATCTACAGCATACATAATATAACTCAAGAGGATGCTGCCACCAAGTTGCTAGCTGCCTCCTTTAAGGGTAAGGCCCTGGAATGGTTTAGAAATCTAGCAGTTGGCTCCATTACTTCATGGGATAGACTTGGAGACCTCCTCAGCAAACACTTTAAGGATGATTCAGATTATTTGTCTCTAGTTGAGCAGCTCCAAGTTATAAAGAGAGATCCTCAAGAGCTGATGACAGATTTCAATGGTAGATTCCTCAAGACATAGAATAGGATTCCAGTGAATATAAGGCCTTCAGTAGATTGTGCTTTCCTTTATTTTTTGAGAAGCCTAATTAGTGATATATCTATCATGATTCAATCTTTTGGAGGTACTTCATTACCCCAAGCTTTTAATTTAGCTGTAAAGGCAGAAAATTGTTTAATCTAGGCTGGTATGATAACCCCAAGGCCACCCATGCCTATCTCTCTTAATCTTCAGGCCACTATACCTCTGTAGATGCCTCCATTTACCCCCATACCTACATTAATAGAACCTCGGGCTAGCTCTAGCTATGGAGAATCCATAAATGACCTTCCTCAAGAGCTACTCAAAGTAAAAAGTGACCAACAAGAAACAAACAAGGAGATGATGACTTTGTTGCATGCTCTAACCAAAGAGTTGATCACTATAGATGAGCAGGATCAGGAGGTTGCATTGCTTTATCAAAATCATAGTCAAGGTTCTAGTCAGTAGTACCAAGCTCCAGGATAATCCTACCAGCAAAGTAGACTGCCATGTCAAGGAGGACATCAGATCAAGAAGAAGAATTTTGTGAAGAGACCTTTCTATCCCTATAATTTAGTCAAGAAGATAGTCCCAACACAAAGGATCAAAGGAGCTGGAAATCACCTAAAAAAAATTTTTGGGAAGGAGGCTACAGATTTTCCACTTGTTCTCTTAAACTATGAGCTTCTTGATGGAGAAGGATTAGAATTTTTTCAACAAGAGATAGTAGCCTCTCAAGCACATCCCCAAGATGGATTAGAGAAATCAAATCAGGATAAGAAAGAAAGTGAAGAAGGTGAGAGCCCAGCTGATCTGTTTGAGGAGATGCCCTTCTATGTTGAGCAGGATGAGGTTGTGCAAAGTTCATTAGTTGAGCCCTCTGATGGTGGAAGTAATAGAGTTGCTGTCGACTTCGAGAAATAGGATGATTTTGATCTGATCATTGACACTTTTTTTATCAACTCTTGTTGATGATCCTCATCTTCCTGAAAAGGATAATGGCTTGTGTGTGCTTAAGGAGGAGTTTGTGTTTTAAGAGGTTAACTATGTCCCAATTGCGGAGGAGGAGAACATATGCCAGATTATTATGGAGGAGTGAATTCTTGATCTTCTTGCTGAAGACATTCATAAGATCCATGCTGAGCAACAAGAGGGGTCTGGTTTCATGCTCTCAAGAGGGTGTCCTATCAGATATATGGCCCAGATGGGGTCAAACAAGACATGCATACTCAAGGAATCAAGGGAGGGTGATGACAAAGGTCCATTCCCTAAAGACTAGGGGCTTATCCAGCTGTATCAGACTCCTATGGAGGGCAACATCTATGATCTAATTGAGTTTAGTAATCTGGTATACCAAATTCAGGGGTTGATTTGCCAGGTATTTTAGTATGTTTTTGTTTTCCACTTTCTCCTCGCTAGCATCAAATGCACAAAGTGTAATACCCTAAGGAGAGAGGGTAGTTATTTCAACAGTCCAATGAATGGTTTTGTTTAACCAAGTCTCTGCACTGGTTAGTTTAGGCTGGGTTAGCTTCCCTGCTTTCTAGATTAGTTTTCCCTATTTTCCAAGAAGTGCCTATGCATAAGTCTCTCTTGCTTGTTTAGTTTTGTCTCTGTCAAAGTTTTGCATTTAGAATGACTCCTATGCCCAATGGATTGCATCAAGGTCACTGGTCCAATGTCTAGTAGGCTGACATCCCGCAGAAGTCGCCAAAATGTTACCCAAAATTTCCCTGTCATTCAATTTTGGCCACAACCTTATTTTCACTTGCGAAGTTGATCCACAAAGTTTCATGGTTTGCGCCCTTAGCCCCAAGTTCTCTGATGTGTTTTCAAGCCCTAGTTCAAATCGCACGTGCTAATTCACAAAGCCCTCAGAGATATTCAATTTTAAAGCTTGCAGGAAATACTGTCGCAGGGTTCCAAAAATGTTCAGTGTCGAAAACCCTCTGTGTTTTCAACCTTTGCTCTAAAAACCTTGGTTGTTTTCAATCTTTCACATTTTGCGCTTCTTCCTCTGGCGTTGACATTTTCCTAAGTGCGCTATCGTGACCAGGTGGGTCCCAGTTGATGTTTTCGAAGAGCTACTAGCATTTGTCACATGATCACATAGCCCTTTTTTAGGTTATGCGAACATGCGACTAGCTGTTATCCGCACTACTGCGACCGGTGGATGGTGGGCCCAAAACTTGCAAGTGATGATAGATGAGATCTAATGGTGGTCGCATGATCTCATGGGATCTTCCAATCTCATGCGATCATGCGACAACTATCTGATGGGCGTCTCGGTGGCTTGTGGGTCCAACGTGTCAAGAAATCCGGCAGGGAGCACCATGCGACTAGGGGTTCTTCTTGTGCCTGGCTTTTAATGTTACTGCGGGCCCAGTTCATGGTCAGGAAGGAGGTCATACCACTTGTCGCATGATTGCATGCGGCCTTCTAACCGCATGCAACCATGCGACAAGCCTTCAACAGTCAACAAAGTCTACATCTCCAACGGTGGGCCCTTGGCTGGTGATGTGTCCATTTCTTGATGGCTAGCAAGGCAGGTGGCAGGTTTTGCGAGGCCAGGTGTCTATTTGGCAACAGGGTGAGATCTTAGTGGTTATTCACATGATCGCATGCGGTCTTTTGGGCTCATGCGATCATGCGACCAACGTTATTTTTAAAAAGCGGTGTCACTATTTTTTTTTTGCGGGGCTTTCTTCTGAGGGGGATGTTTACAAGTGCGGGTAGCTAGAAGTTAATGATTTCAAAGGCTGTTGTAGTTGGGAGAAATTTGTAGAGATTTAGATAGCCATCTTTTGGTCCTTTCCAGTATCTGATCAGATTGTGAGCTTTGATGGCTCGGTGGACTTACAGGGAGGTAGATGGATCGTGGCAGCCTGATTTTTATAGACTCAATACAAGGATGGACACGCAAAGAAAGATATATCCGATTTGTTGAGATATTTTCAGAAAAGCATTTATGATCAAAAGTGACTGGTTTAGAGTTGGACTATTTTATGCATATTTTTGTAACCCTGGTTAGTTTTTTGACTCCTACCTACGTGCAGTGAGGGATGTATATATATTTTTTTGGAGCTTGTAGAGCTCAGAATTCACATTTTGTAAAAAGGAAAGTCTCTTTCTTGGGAAGCTAGCCGTGGCATTTCTTCCTGCCCTCTGGTTTCCCACATTCTGTAATTCCCATTGATGAATTCAAACATTGCAGAAGTATTTTTGTGACAATTCTTCATGTCCCTATGCTTCCTTGTCTGAGTTTTTCTCTTATTGGATTAAGGTTTATGCATGTTTTCAATGGAAACTGGGGTTCCTAGTCCCTCTCACTTTCTGTGATTTTGTGTGTTACTATGTCTGATCTGATTTAGATGTTTTGTGGATATACTACAGCCCCTAGCAGTCTTGTCTCGTTCCTATAGCCAGTTGTAGAAAAGGATGTTTGTTTGTAGGTCATAGGTTGAGTCTTCTGTTCAGGCCCACCTGTGAAATACTTATGCAAGCCTATCTAGTGAGCTGTGACTTATTAGACCTGATTCTTCCATTGATCTCATTCCTCTATATTGAGATTCTAACCCTAGTTTTGGTGCATCACCTAGTAGGTAGTTTGCTTTCCTGTTATTCCCTTTCATGCATTCCTTCTAGCCCTTTCCCCTCAAAGTTTTACTTTCCCTGTTAAGACAAGACTAAGGTGATAATCCAAGAGAAACCAGCCTAGAACCTGGAGGTTTCATCTCAGTTAGCAAAAGGTCCCACAACCTTGAGATGATTCCCAAGTTATACTGAGTTATCAAGACCAAGAGAGCTTGAAACAAAGGCACAAACTCAGTGTATAACATTACTATTTTCTTAAGATACTCTGGTTCGATCCTTTTGAAAATAACTATTTTGTTTGTTTTTGATAGAGGTGGATTGGACTTTATTTTATCTCCTGATAAACTACTGAAGAATCACTCTAGAATAGGGCTATTAGTATGCTTTTAATGTGCTTCTAGTCCATCTGTACCACGGGCTAGCACCCTCTTACTGCTTCTATCTATCAAAAACATGCAGTATTGAGAAATAATTATAGAGCATAATTCTTATGAGTGTATTCTTCATGTATATATTTAATTCATGATTATTGCACCAATACTTTTAGGCTCTCATAACATTATACAAAATTGAAAATATCTACATTTCTACATTATTAGACCTAAATAATAATATTAATTTCATTAATAATTTTAAATGAACAATGACTATGCCTATAAATTTTTTAATCTTTGTAACTTCCAGAAAATATCTGAAACTTGTTTTTCTCTGCTTCTTTCCTCTTCTCAATCTGTTGTATCTATCCATTCTTTATAACTATAAGAGGTGGTTTTTTTAATTTTGTTTTTTTATTCTTTCTTTTAATTATTTATTTTTAAAATAGTTATCAAATTTTTAAAAGAATTTATAATTTTATATAAAATAATACTTATTTGATATTCATTCATATGCAAACTACTAGTGTAAAATTGATTATAATATCAAGTTAAGAAAAATACCTATTGTTTAATGTCATCCATTTGTAAAATGATAACATAAATTTTAAGATAAATATCATGTTAGAAAACAATAATTAATTTTATCTTTCTTAAAATACTTATTTAAATTAAAATCTTGTTACTATGAATTTTCCTTCTTTTTTATTTTATTTTGTGTGAATAGAAGTATTAGTAGTAGACTTGATGAAGGCCCTCACTAGATTGGTGTGCACGTAGACTTCATGCTCCTACCACACTTGTAATATGAACCTCCATCTAAAAACACATTTTGTAATTATTATTATCATTATCATTATTTAATAATCAATTAATATTCTTTTTTCAATTATTAACTACTTATTTTTATTAATTAATAAATATATATTTTTTCCAATTTTTTACATTATTAAATATACAATTTTAACATTTTAAAAGGATTTATTATAGGATGAACAGAATTATATCTTGTGGTAGACTTTGAATTCAAATTTTAAAGTGTTTTTCTAAAGACTTCTTCAATATTATCATTGATTGTTTTGATTCACTCTTGTCTATAAACAACCAAAATCAAATATATAGATGTATTCCAAACCAAAATTAATCTCTCCTACCCGGTCTCCAAAATGAACCTTTTGACTCACTCTCCAGAAATCAAAATGTCTCATTAATCTGAAATATCATAATCTAAAGTCAAAGTATGTCATATTTGGAAATAAAGTGTCTTATTGACCTAAAATATCATAGACAAACCAAGAAGATAGCTCTGATAAAAGTGTCATGTATATCATAGATGAACCAAAGAGAACAGCCCAAATAAACTTTTATTATTATTTTGCAACATCCTAATACTTCCCAAGTTTATACATTAGTGATTGGAATGAAGAGCTCGAATTGGTCAAAATCATAAGGAGGTTACTAATTGACTAGATATAATTATAAGTAGGTGACTAATTGATTGCTTATAACTCTTGAAAGCTAATTGATTTTGAATAAGTCTAGAAGGCCTATTACTATATAAATCAAAAACTAACTGAGAGATTCCCATAATCAAATTTATCTAGTCAATCATTAATTCCACAATATCTATGGTGGCTTACAGGAAAGCCTATGTTGCGGAAAGAAATGGCATTCCTAAACAACAAAGCCTACTTCTGTTTCTGATGTCTCCAGATCCTTTCTCTAGGTATCTCTTACTTGAGGAAGAAGATGATGATGAGAATGGTAACTCATGTTGCTGGGGATTCCGCCAGGGTTACATTCAAGAATTTTCATTTCTCCAAGTTAAATTTTCAATAATCAAGTATACTAGGCGCCATGGAAAAATGAAATGAATAGACTATGATATAGTGTATTTTATTCCTATTTGGGCCTACCCATCTCCTCCCATTGCTACTATGTTGTTCAAGCTGAGGGAAAATGCAATGGGTAAAAATAATAGCTTTCACTTTTCTCTAATTTATTACCTCTTTGGGGTTTTCCTATAGAATTTTTCCCTTTCTTATTGAATGATACATTTATTGAAATGGCTATATTTATAGCTTAGCAATGATACTGAAAGGTATGCCATCATCTAATGTCCCTATGTTATATATTGTTGGGAGTATTGAATCTATATGTATGGGTAATTAACAATTATATAAATACCTACTTACTTGATTGTGTGTTGATATTGGGGATAGACTAGTGGAAACATGCTCTACTAAAGAAGACATATTGATATTTTGTTGTTGTAGATGTGTGAACGATATTCATCCTAGACCTTTTCAACCCACCAATCCATATCAAAAAATACAATTAATCAGCAAGAGGATGTCTAGATTTACAACAAAGTGTTTGGCTACCGATGATTTCCTCCCTCGATTCCTTCGTAGGAAAGGTTGGAGAGTGGTACCCAAAGACATGTGTGGCAAACATGGCAGATTTGAACATGCTGGAGGGGAAAATACTAACCTTGGAAGACAAGCTCCCCCATTTGATTTCTCTCTATTACAGAAGTCACTTGTTTTTTTGCAAAGTGGTATTTCCCATTTATCTTTATTAATGAATTGGGTACCAGATTGAAAGATCCTAAGATTTAACTCATGGAGTGTCCCTTCTACAAGATGGAACTAGAAAATTTTGGGGAAGAGATATACACTACTCAAGGTATGAAAGAAGCATATACTGATGTGGAGAAACCCTTATAGGTAGAAGAAGGGCTATTATTTGGAGAAGAGGTAACTGGGGAAATTAGAGATAATGATGGAAGTGTTTTCTTTAAATGTGTAGGGGAAGTAATCAAAACATGCTACTGGTGTGAGACTTAGCTGGACCATCATTTCCAAAATGAGGAAAGATCAAGATAGGTATGGATTTAAATGGGGAGGAGGAGATGTAAGGGTGAAGAAATCATTTAGTGGCTCTGGACTGGGAAGAAAATTTTCCTGCTATGATCTAGTGAAAAGATGTGTAAAAAATAATGGATGGGAGCACTGTCCTTATGCATTCATAAATTTGAACCAAATCCTAGGGAAGTGGGAAGTGTGAGGGGGAAAAATTTGTTGTTATTATCAAGTTTTCCATTATGTTAGATATATGTTATTTTTACTCATCAAGGAACTGCTTTATTTCATTATTCTTGCAACATGCATTTATAGGAGGATTCTTAACTTGGGAATAACAATAAAGAGCAACAAAAAATTAGTTGAACAAGTAGGTATTAAGTCTTATCCAATCATATGTTACCTGTAAGATGTGTAGGCAAATAGTTAATAAGAATCACTAATAGGAAAAAAAGATGAAATAATACCATTTGGTTGTTCATTTATAAATATTGTCTCTCTCACCCACATTTAGTTATATAGAAAAACTTTTAAAAACACTAAGACATAGGTGAGGCACATGAGCTTTTTTGACGAGATTGTTCACATACTTTGACCTCACACAATGTTATGCTTGTATATTAATGTTCAAATGGGCTTTTGAAAAGGCTTTGCCAATGCTTAAGTAGCACAAAACAACATCTTACCTACTTGGGTTTGAATCAAAACTTTGTAATAAGGTATCAATGCCCATCAAAGCATAATTGAAAATGGAACTTTTTTTTAGGTTAGATGTTATAATTGTAAATGTTATTTCCTATCTCTAAACCTATGTGTGAAATTCAATAAACAAAAAATTTATGTACAAAATATGTCTCGAATAATTTTAAATTGTAATCAGTGCTCTTTGTAGTATTTATTGGGTGATGATATTTAAAATTTCTTGTAGTTTTCTCATGTTAGGGAGAAAACATAGCTTATACTTTTTTAATGTTAAAATCTAGTTATTAGTTCAAGAACCAGACCAAAAGCATGCTTTCAACAAATTTCAAGGAGCATATAATAAAGAAACTACTAATGAGATTACTAATAGAGTATATGCTATACAAGTATAAAATATCTATCCATAGCCTAGCAGTCTTATATTGTTCTACACTTACTACCACAAAATAGAATATTATCATAAGTATCATAAAAGGGTTGGAAAATTATAGGTCTATAACCCCGTACATTACAACATAAACATTTTTTACAAGCCTAAGCATTAAAATCAATATCAACATAGATATATCCATATACAGTACATTCACTCAACACTCATTTTCCATTGCCAACTTACCTTCTACATAATACTATCTATCTGATCCCTTCCCAGTGAGAGTCTCTTTGATATCTTCCTAGATCAATATCATTATCCCTTTAACTAATTCCTTGGTTATATATCTAGTTAACAACCCTATTACTCTCCTGTCTGATATGACAGAATGTGATCACACTAAAGACTTGAGCAATGCACATAGCTTCCTCCAATATTGCATCAAGTTTCTAGTTGTAACTGACATTACCACTCATCAAATCACTAAGCCCTGCCATATAAATATAGCCCATCCCATTGTGATCTGACAATGCTTCTCATCCCCAAACCCTTGGTCACCTTATGAAAATTGAACTAATTATATTATTATTATATGTGAAAGATATTATTGAAATATATTCAAATTGATTATACTAATAATTAAATTTTTAATAATTAATTTAGATTTTTTTTTAGCAATCATAAAAATTGATTACTTCTCAAGAATTATTTTTGCTCATGTTTATTATAGATTTTATATTACAAAATTATTTATCCAATCAATAAAGTGAATACAAATTTTATAATTTATATGTTTTTCCAAACATTCTTTAAAAGAAAATTATAACTTTTTTCTAATTTATATATTTCTCCAAACATTAGTTGAAAGATAATTAAATAACCAAACCGTTCAGACCCATGTGGGATGTGTAAACCCCTCAGCTCCTCTTTATGTCCATTTATTTGTAATTCTAAATAAATAAATAAACATGATTGCCCTCACAATTCTTGAATCCTCTAGACTTCGTCAATTGAAACTACCTCAAGTAGAGCTTAATAAGTTCATCACTGACTGTTGATTGTGTCGACACTCCCAATTCTATGAACAAGAGAGAAAGATATTGTGGCAGAGTGTAATCTATTATAGAAGAATATGTTCCTACTAAAGGAGGAACAAGAGAACCTCTTAAAATAATTAAGCACATAATAAGAGACATATTTGTTTGATCAACCACATCAACAATATGAAACATAAGATTTGCACTTCTTATTGCTCATCAAATTCTTGAAAAGCCTTCTTACTCAAAAACTTGCAAATTGGATTGTTATAAAGAAACCAGAGTTTAAATGAATCATCAGTGACAATAAACTGAAGAGGGAACATCAATATAGAAGAGGGCAATAACGATCAGAATAAACACCATGAAAATTCTAATTCATGGAATAGCAATTAATCTAAGAAATCGCTGCTCCAAAATATGGCCAAACAAGACTCTAAACACCAAACGAAGGAAAATCTAGAATTAATGTGGTTAATGCACCAAACGAAGTAAAACTGCCACATTAACCTAGTGTAAGAACGTAAAGATATCGTGGCAATATTTTAAACTGGCGTCAATATGTACCCACCACAATTCCTTGGTCTAAATATTACAAAAACACACCTCCAAATATAAAATATCATAAAAATGGCATTTCCAATTATAAAATATTTCATTAGACCAAGTACAAATCGGGCCTGAAACTTAGGCGCGAGGGGAAAATGAGTTATGCTCCACAAATAAATTCACCGTCTTCTAACAAATAGACTGTCCTCAACATGAAAATAAAAGTTATCTTCCACAGACAAAAAAAAATGAGTATAAACTTTGCCTCTCATACTTCCCACTAAATGGATAGTATAAACTCTACCTCTCATACTTCCCACTAAATGGAAAGTATAAACTCTACCTCTCATACTTCCCACTTACCCTGTATTTTGGTCGAATCTATGAAAGAATAAGTGATTTCAATGCTCCCATCCATTCGTTTCAATTCATATCTTTCCACTACAATGAAAAAGGAAAATTATCCCTCTGTCCCACTGCCACTAAATGATTTCTTTACCCTTACATCTCTTCCTCCTTGTTCTAATCCATAATTTCCATCATGATCTGCCCTCATTTTTTAAAGAAACAGAGTATTGAAAATAAAATAAAATATAGAGCATGTATATCAAAGGAAAAAATAGAGTATGCAATCAATAGTATGCTACAACATACAAATCAAATCTTATTGATTTAAAAAAGAACTTGCTGATACAAGTGTTGTATGCTCCAACATATAAGAAGATTTTGTTCACAAAAAAACTCCCACACCAGTCATGTACCCAAAAATGCATATATATAGGAAGGATTACAGTCAATGGTGAGCAAAGGCGGTTTAATTACTTGCACTATACGGCAAGTAACAATCAGATTTTGGGAAAACAATATAAATCAAATTTCCTATAGTCAATGATCTGAAACAGTAGGAGACTGAAGACAAAAATATATGCTGCATACAAGATAAGATTTTCTTAGAATCTTCTGGCGGTGACAAAGCTTGCAGTATAAGGCAAGCACCAAGCTGATGTTACGCAGAGAGGATCAAAAAAAATTGTAAAGATAAGCACAAATTAGATGCTATGCATTCAGTGGCAGGAGTGAGTCAGCGGTGGCAAGAGGATAAATTACAATTATCTCCAATACTCCTCCTTAATTTATACCATGTATTCTTAAGTAGAACTAATATTACATCATACAAACACCAATATCTTCTCTGTGAATTTCAAACAGATCTTTTTCCAACGGTTTTGTAAATATATCTACATATTGATCTTCTGATCTAAAAAACTCGAAACAAACTTGATTTCCATTTACCAATTCTCAAATGAAATGATACCTAGTATCAATATGCTTACTCTTCTTATGAAAAACATGATTCTTTGCTAATGCAATGGCAGATTTTTTGTCACAATAAATCTGAGTCAGCTCTTCCTGTTCATGTAGCATCTCTGACAAAATCCTCCTCATCCAAACAATCTAACAAGCTACTGTTGTCACCACAACATATTCTTCCTCAGTGGATGATAAAGTCACAATGGGCTGCTTCTTTGATGCTCATGCTACTACACCCGATCCAAAACAAAACACATATCCAGATGTGCTTTTCCTGTCATCAATACTACTTCCAAAATCACTATCAGAATATCCAGTCATTTTAAAATCTAAAACTGATGTATACAAAATACAAAAATTTGATGTTCCAGCAAAATATCTTGAGATTCTTTTTCCAGCCTGTCAGTGAGTACTTATAGGAGGGTATGTGCAGGATCATGGTATACCAAACTATGGCCTTAAGTGGCAATGAAAAATCAAAAAATCAAGGTTAGTCAACTTGATGTAAAAGAATGAACGTCTTATGAACCTTATGTGAAAAAGTTGTAAGAATAGAATCTGTAGGAAATTGAATGTAGTTTCTAAACTACTAGCCCTTGTTTGAAAATTTTTTTTGTCTAATTGTTCAAAATTTTAGATTTCAATGCAGTACTACGAAATTTTCAGGGAAAAGATAAAAAGTACGTGTATGTCTGACCACCTTAATCACAATCAAATGATGATATATTTTTCCAAGATTCTAGATATAAGTAATATACTCATGCCTGGATGTGACGCATATTTTTTTATAATTTTTGGTTAAATAAATAATTAATTATGACTTTTCTGCTACAACTTTTTCAAAATAAAAAAATTACTGTGTCTGACCACCTTAAGTAATTCAAAATTTTACCAAATTCAAAAAAAAAAAAATTCTTATAATAGCTGAAGCATAGAATGTGATGCATGTTTCAGATTTCAAAAAGGTTAAACGGTTTGAAAGTTATAGTTGTTTTTCAATCAGTATGTCAATTATGACTTTAAAGATAAGTCAATTGAAAAATAAGTAATAATTACTTACCGAACTCAAAATTTGATAGCAATTATATTGATGGAAAGCTGATAATGTCTTTAAGAAACCCTTTTCATTTTATCAATTTCAGGTGAAAAAATAGTCGTCAGCTACATGGTCAAAGTCTCGGTATCAAGAACTATCTCCTGAAACATGCCTAAAGGGTTGACCACCCACGTTTGGTAATTCCGAAGCAAATACCAAGCCTAATCAGATATCCAATCCAATCAGATATCTGATATTTTTGAATATCTGATAATATCGGATATCCAAAAAAGCTTGCCTATTTTGAAATTTCAATTGCCCCACTTTTCCCAAATTCAAATTTCATCATAAATGTATTTTTTAATAGTAATATTAATTCTCTTATAAATTAAGTTGTATTCTTTTTATGTTAATATTAATTCAAGTTTCATATTAAATTATATTTTTCTTATGTTAATATTAATTTCATTTTAAATATTAATATTAAATAATATTAGCATAGCATAAATATTAGAATATAAATTTGTATATTAGTATGTATTATATTATTTGATATACAAAAAGATTTCAAAAAAATACCTGCATATTTGATTTGAGGACAAATAGTTTCAGCCCAAATCCTCTTGAAAGTATCCAGCATAGAATTTTTCTACAGACTCCTTGTAATTTTGACGGTCTGACTATACTAAATAGGTAGATGTCAATGGACTTCCCCTCGATTGAATACAATCAATTGACTTTTTAACTCTCGAAAATAAATTTCACATAGATCTAGAACATCATCTGTTCTAGAAACTAACAATGGCATTAAAATTGATGTAAGAACATTTAAGGTACATTTTCCACAAAAAGGTATATGAAACCTTTAAATATACATTAAAAAGTGGAGGTGAAGGCTCTAGAGAGAGAGAGGGGGGGAAGCGGAGAGAGAGAGAGAGAGAGAGAGAGAGAGAGAGAGGAGAGAGGAGAGAGGACTACGACCCCTAGGAAGTCCTCATGACCCCTTTTGACACATTGGAACCCTCAAGTGTGTCCTAAGGGGTCCTAGGACCCCTTCGGACACACTTAAGCATTCAAAGCTATCAAGAGGGGTCATGGGGACTTCCTAATAGTCCTAACATGTGATAAGGCATACTATGACCCCTAGGAAGGCCCCATGACCCTTTTTCACACATCTGAATTCTCAAGTGTGTCTGAAGGGGTCATAGGACCCCTTAGGACACACTTGAGGGTTCCAATGTCTTGAAAGGGGTCATGGGGATTTCTTAGGGGTCCTAACGTGTCATAAGGAATACTAGGACCCCTAGGAAGTCTCCATGACCCCTTTCGACACATTTGAATGCTCAAGTGTGTCCTAAAGAATCATAGGACCCCTTAGGACACACTTGAGCATTCAAATGTGTTGAAAGGGGTCATGGGGACTTCCTAGGGGTCCTAACATGTGATAAGGCATACTAGGACCCCTAGGAAGTCCCCATGACCCCTTTCGACACATATGAATGCTCAAGTGTGTCCTAAAGAGTCATTGGACCCCTTAGGACACACTTGAGCATTCAAATATGTCGAAAGGGGTCATGGGGACTTCCTAGGGGTCCTAATGCATGATAAGGCATACTAGGACCCCTAGGAAGTCCCCATGATCCCTTTCGACACATTTGAATGCTCAAGTGTGTCCTAAAGAGTCATAGGACCCCTTAGGACACACTTGAGGATTCAAATGTGTCGAAAGGGGTCATGGGGATTTCCTAGGGGTCCTAATGTGTGATAAGGCATACTAGGACCCCTAGGAAGTCCCCATGACCCATTTTGACATATTTGAATGCTCAAGTGTGTCCAAAAGGTTTGTAGGACCCCTTAGGACAAATTTGAGGGTTCCAATATGTCGAAAGGGGTCATGGGGACTTCTTAGGGGTCCTAACATGTGATAAGGCATACTAGGACCCCTAGGAAGTCCCCATGACCCTTTTCAACACATTTGAATGCTCAAGTGTGTCTGAAGGGGTTGTAGGACCCCTTAGGACACACTTGAACATTCCAATGTGTCAAAGGGGGTCATGAGGACTTCTTGGCAGTCCTAACATGTGATAAGGTGTACTAGGACCCCTAGGAAGTCCCCATGACCCCTTTTGACACATTAGAACCCTCAAGTGTGTCCTAAGGCATCCTACAACCCCTTCAAACACACTTCAGCATTCAAATGTGTTGCAAGGGGACATGGGGACTTCCTAGGTGTCCTAACACATGATAAGATGTACTAGGACCCTTGGGAAGTCCTCATGACCCCTTTCGACACATTTGAATGCTCAAGTGTGTCCTAAAGAGTTGTAGGACCCCTTAGGACACACTTGAGCATTCAAATGTGTCGAAAGGGGTCATGGGGATTTCCTAGGGGTCCTAACGCATGATAAGGCATAGTAGGACCCTAGGAAGTCCCTATGACCCCTTTTGACACATATGAATACTCAAGTGTGTCCGAAGGGGTTGTAGGAGTCCTTAGGACAAACTTGAGGGTTCAAATGTGTCGAAAGGGGTCATGGGGACTTCCTAGGGGTGCTAACGTGTGATAAGGCATACTAGGACCCCTAGGAAGTCCCCATGACCCCTTTCAACACATTTGAATGCTCAAGTGTGTCCTTAAGACACACTTGAGCATTCTAATATGTCAAAAGGGGTCATGAGGACTTCCTAGGGGTCCTAATGTGTGATAAGGCATACTAGGACCTCTAAGAAGTCCCCATGACCCCTTTTGAGACATTGGAACCCTCAAGTGTGTCCTAAGGGGTCCTACAACCCCTTAGGACACACTTGAGCATTCAAATGTTTCAAAAGGGGTCATGGGGACTTCCTAGGGGTCCTAGTACACCTTATCACACGTTAGGACCCCTGGGAAGTCCCCATGACCCCTTTTGACACATTGGAACCCTCAAACACACTTGAACATTCAAATTTGTTAAAAGGGGTCATCGGGACTTCTTAGGGGTCATAGTATGCCTTATCACGCATTAGGACCCCTAGGAAGTCCCCATGACCCCATTCCACACATTTGAATGCTCAAGTGTGTTCGAAGGGGTCGTAGGACCCCTTAGGAAACACTTGAGGGTTCCAATGTGTCAAAAGGGGTCATGAGGACTTCCTAGGGGTCCTAGTATGCCTTATCACACATTAGGACCCCTAGGAAGTCCTCTCTCTCTCTCTCTCTCTCTCTCTCTCTCTCTCTCTCTCTCTCCCCTCTCTTTCTCTCCTAGGAACACTTGAGGGTTCCAATGTGTCAAAAGGGGTCATGGGGACTTCCTGAGGGTCCTAGTACACCTTATCACACATTAGGACCCCTAGGAAGTCCTCATGACCTCTCTCTCTCTCCTCTCTTTCTCTCCTCTCTCTCCTATCTCCTGCCTCTCTCTCTCTCTCTAACCTTTCTCTCTCTCCTCTCTCTCTCTTTCTCTCCTCTCTCCTCTCTCTCTCTAGGTGAGAGAGAGAGAGAGGAGAGAGGAGAGAAAGGTGAGAGTGAGAGAGAGTGAGATATCGAATATCCAATAATATCGAATATCCGATATTATCAAATATCTGATTATGTTTACTGGTGTTAAAAAAAAAACAATATTCTCTTGGTCCCTCTAGAGAGTCACGTGTTTTTCCCTAAATTATGGGATTCGAGTTGCAGTGAGAAGACAAAAAACCACTTTTTGTGGTGATTTTCTCTATTACCAAAGGTATTTCATCTTTTTTTACGATGATTTTCTCGATTACCAAAGGTATTTCATCTTTTTTTGGCGTTATTTTCTCTATTACCAAAGGTATTTGCATCTACTTTTTGGTCTAAATATGGGGAGTAGTAGTCATCGAAAGCATAAATAGAAGAGGAGACTCACAAATGAAGATGTTGAAGTGTATAAAAAAATGGATAGGGTTTCCCATCAGAACAAGAGACAAGGTATGTTAAATATGAATGAAGATGTTGGCATAGACCCACCTTTGGATGTAGTTTCAAGTGAAGAACATTAATTTGAAGATGAAAATGTAGGTTTTGAAAATGAGAATTTAAGTTTTGAAGATGAAAATGTAGGTTTTGAAAATGAACATGTAGATGTGGCCAATGGAAGTGTGGACATTGTCAATGACAATCCACTAATTGAATATGAAGGACTTGACAATGATAATGGTGTAGAAGAACCAAATCAACATTACACATCTCCAAATTATATGAGAAATGAAGTCCCTTCGGAGGAAGAAAGATAAACTTCAAATTTGAGACCTTCAAGAAGAACTAAATGGTTACTTGAAATTGATGAGAACAAAATGAGCAATTTTGATTGCAAGAGATCAGAAAGAACTGTTCGGTTGTGGGTTTCAAAACTTTTTGATCAATTTTTTAGGCACAAGATGTTGGTTGAGCAATGTCAAATGTTTGTGTAATTTTTAAAGATGTAGAAGATGAGATGTATACTAGTCAAATTGAATATTAGTGTGAGCAAGAAAAAGGAGTGGAATGCTATTATTGTGAGAAATCTTTTTAGTGCTCTCAATTCCATTGGGAAGACTACCAAGGAAAAAGATAAGACATCCACTAGGAGGGTTATTACAACCTCCTTAGTAAGTCATCATTTGAGGAAGGCACATTTGATGAGTCAAACTTGTGTTGACTTGAATCTAAATCGTAAAAATTTAGATAGAGCACTTGCAAGAAGAGAAAGACTTGATGATCCTCTTCAAAATGATACATGGGCTTATGGTGGGAGACTTTCACATTGTGATAAGAAGCTTACCGATGCTGTGAAGGATCAAATTCAACTATTTTGGTAATCTAACTCAAGAGTGTCACCAAATGTGAAGGATGTCTTGAAGTTGAGAATTGGCATTCAAGACTGCACCCCGCATCCCAAACAGTATTTGGAGGTGAGTCAAACAATGTTGTTCAAAAAAATTTGTGAAACACATCCAACATTGCAAATATCACAAAGAGATTTTGAAGCTGTGAAGCCTCTTTTTTGCGTGCCTCTTAATATTTGAAATACTTGTTGCAAATATCATGTGGAGTTTTCAATGCATCATGAATTATTACGATCCATTCATTCTACTTTGCATAGTAGTGAAATGTTGGAGGAGTGTGGTGAAAGTGCTCTTCCAAAATCATCAAGAGACTTGCTAGATCATTTTTTATGTCCTAGAGATGATGGATATTTCTTTTATAGAAAAGATTGCTTAAATGACAAGTGCTCAGAGTGTGGTGGGCTAGTGAAGTTTGTTGAATGTTTTCATGAGGGCTACGAACACGATTTTGGAAAGATAGTTGTCCATAAAAAGGTATATGAAACCGTTAAATATACATTAAAAAGTGGAGGTGAAGGCTCTAGATGTGAATTGGTTACTAAAGAATGCAATGTAGCTGATTTTATTTTAGATTTTAGGAAGAATCTTTTTTACAAGTATGCAAGGCATAGTCATAGGTCTCAGTGGTTGGATCAATAATTTAGGATGTGTAAGGACACTTTCCCGATTGGCACTATTATATTAGTTGTTGAATTTTTAGATAACTATACATTGCAGCCCCAAAATGAGTTGCAAGCTCAATATTACAATTCTATTCAGGTTTCTATTTTTGTGCACATAACATATAGACATTCCCTTGATAGTACAGGAGATGACCGAAAGATAATCAGAGAGTACCATTTTTATATGAGCAATGATAGATCACACTCATCTAAGTTTGTCCAACATTGCTTTGAGAATTATTTTGAGTGGGTGCGGGAAAATAATATTGCTATGGATAGACATCTCATTTGGTCAGATAATTGCATAGGTCAATTCAAAAATGCTCGTATGTTTTATTGGTTATGTAGAATGCATGTAGAGAGAGGTGTACCTCATATTTGGAGTTTTTTTTAGGCCGGTCATGGAAAAAGGGAGCATGATGGCGCAGGTGCATGCTTAAAGAGAGCTCTAGTTATGGAGCAACTGAGGATTTTAGGTGCAGAACTCATTGATGCCTATTCTATTATTGATTGGTGTGCTTCAACATTGTCATAGGGGGGGACTCTTGATTTAGCGGTGCACATATTCTTTTGGTTGGTTGAGTTGGGCACAATAGGAGATAGGTTGGATTGTCAAACTCTGAAAGATTCTTCAAAAATGCAATCATTTCAAAGCTTAGATGCTGGTACATGGACAATTTGGACACAAGAGTTGGCTTGTTATTCTCTGAGTTGTCTTCAATGCGATTGGGATCAATGTGAGTCAAGTGAGTGGGTTGATACATGGGTTCCACATTATCTTACTCCTTTATCTCTCACAGTCTCTATAATAAATGATGACATGGATTTTTCACTTGACTACGACCATCTTTCAGATCTTCTACAGTGAGGACATCTTTATACATTGGTTGCACCAGTAGGGAATGATGAGAGATCGGATTATTGGTTAGCATGTTGTGTACGAGGAAAGAAGAAACTTGCAAAACCAACGACAGATGATGATATGTTCACATATCCAATAGGATCACATGTTGTTGCGGGAACATGGTTGCGCACATATATATGATTAGAAATAATGGCATTCCTTCATTTGAAGACTATGAGAAGCACAAAACCATTCTCATGTATTCACACCTTGTTATAGCAACCAATGTTAAGTTGTTGAAACATCAAGGAAAACCAAAGACAAAGGAACTTTGGACTATTAGTACGGTTGATCATGAAGCATATTGAATACTCTCAAGAGAAGAGATGACCCTTCGGGCACACTTTAGTAGGTAAGTTCAACTCAAGTTAAAATATAGTTCTGTAATTTGCATATTTAGATCCCAAAAGGGCACTTCTTATATTCTCTATTAAATTTCTTTTGCCTTCCGAATGTAGGGATTGGAGCAGAAAGGACACTTATTTTTTATATATAGTTATGTAATTTGCATATTTAGATGCCAAATTTTGTATATAAAACCAACAATCAATTGTAATGTGCATAGTTAGATGCCAAATTTTGTATATAAAAACAACAATCAAATTTTATGTGCATATTTAGACACCAAATTTTGTATATAAAAATAACAATCAAATATAATGTGCATATTTAGATGCCAAATTAGATGCAAAATTGGAAATATAAAAGAGCCCCTGGGGTTGATTTGCAAATATTAAAAGCCCACATTTGTATTGTCTTAATGTCATGTAAAGTGCAAAAAATGTGTTTCCTTACTATGAATGTTGTATCCTTATATAATTTGTATCATCTTCATTTTATATCCTTACATTTCTATTGTCTTAATTCCATTACATTTGTATTGTCAAATGATGTAATAGTTGGAGTCATTGAGTCAAAATTAGTCAAATGTGTCTAAAGTAAAATGATGATTCCCTAGGTGAAGGGATAGTGTTCAAGGATTAAATTCTGGCACTGAATGAACTATTTCATTAGCTCTGTTTGGGCAAGTAAATTCTAGGAACAACCCCATTTCAACCACTGAGTCAGTAGAACATTCTAGACCACGTCGGACCAAAGTGTCCCCAAGGTGCACTAAGCACAACTGGGTAGAAAACCTTCTAGGCTCGTAACTCAGACCCCATGAGAGGTATCAAAAATCTATGAGATTCTATAGGATGGCATTTCTGAGGCCTACAATAACCTCTCTCCATTCTGGGAGATTCAAATTTGTTTGAATTTGGCACGCCAGTCTCGCTCGACGCCAAAACTTGTAGTGAGGGTCAGTTGAAAGTTGCGCAAATGGATTACTTCCAAACCATTCATCTTGGCACTGAATGGACTATGCCATTAGCTCTAGTTGGGTAGGTAAATTCTAGGAACAACCCCATTTCAACCACTGAGTCAGCAGAACGTTTCGAACCATGCTGGACCAAAGTGTCCCCAAGGTGCACTAAGCACAATTGGGCAGCGAACTTTCTAGGCTCATAACTCAGACCCTGTGAGAGGTATCAGAGATCCTTGAGATGCTACAAGACCATGTTTTTGAGGCCTACAATAACCTCTCTCCATTCTAGGAGATTCAAATTTGTTTGAATTTGGCACGCCAGTCTCGCTCGATGTCAAAACTTACAGTGGGGGTCAATTGAAAGCTGCGCCAATGGATTACTTCCAAACCATTTCTCCTAGCATCAATTGGACTATGCCATTAGCTCCATTTGGGTGGGTAAATTCTAGGGACAACCCCATTTTGACCACTGAGTTAGCAGAATGTTCCGGACCACGCCGGACCAAAGTGTCCCCAAGGTGCACTAAGCACAATTGAGCAGCGAACTTTCTAGGCTTGTAACTCAGACCTCATGAGAGGTATCAGAGATCCATGAGATGCTACAAGATGGCATTTCTAAGGCCTACAATAACCTCTCTCCATTATGGGAGATTCAATTTTTTTTGAATTTGGCATGCTAGTCTCACTCGATGTAAAAACTTACAGTGAAGGTCAGTTGAAAGTTGCGCCAATGGATTACTTCCAAACTGTTCATCTAGGCACTGAATGGACTATGACATTAGCTATGATTGGGTGGGTAAATGCTAGGGAGAACCCCATTTTGACCACTGAGTCAGCAGAATGTTCCGAACCACACTGGACAAAAGTGTCCCCAAGGTGCACTAAGCATGATTGAGCAGCGAACTTTCTAGGCTCGTAACTCAGACCCCGTGAGAGGTATCAGAGATTCATGAGATGCTATAGGATGAAATTTTCTAGGCCTACAATAACCTCTCTCCATTCTGGGAGATTCAAATTCTTTTTAAGTTTGCACGCCAGTCTCGCTTGATGCCAAAACTTGCAGTGAGGGTTAGTTGAAAGTTGTGCCAATGGATTACTTCCAAACCATTCATCCCGGCACTGAATGGACTATTCCATTAGCTCTAGTTAGGTGGGTAAATGCTAGGGACAACCCCATTTTGATCATTGAGTTAGAAGAATGTTCCGAACCACGCCAAACCAAAGTGTCCCCAAGGTGCACAAAGCATAATTGGGCAACAAAATTTATAGGCTCGTAACTCAGACCCCATGAGAGGTATCAAAAATCTATGAGATGCTATAGGATGGCATTTTTGAGCCCTACAATAACCTCTCTCCATTCTGGGATATTTAATTTTTTTTGAATTTGGCACGCCAATCTCGCTCGATGCCAAAACTTGCAATGAGGGTCAGTTGAAAGTTGTGCCAATGGATTACTTCCAAACCGTTCATCCTGACACCAAATGGACTATGCCAATGGCTTTGGTTGGGTAGGTAAATGCTAGGGACAACCTCATTTTGACCACTAAGTTAGCAGAACGTTCTGGACCATGTCGGACCAAAGTGTCCCCAAGGTGCACTAAGCACAATTGGGCAGTGAACTTTCTAGGCTCGTACCTCAGACCCCATGAGAGGTATCAAAGATCCATGAGATGCTACAGGATGACATTTTTGAGGCCTACAATAACCTTTCTCCATTCGGGGAGATTCTAATTTCTTTGAATTTGGCATGCTAGTCTCGCTCGATGCCAAAACATGCAGTGAGAGTCAGTTGAAAGTTGAGCCAATGGATTACTTCCAAACTATTCATCTCGGCACCAAATGGACTATGCCATTAGCTCCAGTTGGGCAGACATTCCGAACCACGCCGGACCAAAGTGTCCCCAAAGTGCACTAAACATGATTGACCAGTGAACTTTCTAGGCTCGTAACTCGGACCCCATGAGAGGTATTGAAGATATATGATATGCTACAACACGGCATTTCTGAGGCCTACAATAACCTCTCTCTATTCTGGGAGATTCAAATTTTTTTTAATTTGGCATGCCAGTCTCACTCGATGCCAAAACTTACAGTGAGGGTCAGTTGAAAGTTGTGCCAATGGATTACTTCCAAACCGTTCATCTTGGCACCAAATAGACTGTGCCATTAGCTCCGGTTGGGTGGGTAAATGCTAGGGACAACCCTATTTCAACCACTAAGTCAGCAAAACATTCCAAACCACGCTAAACCAAAGTGTCCTTAAGGTGCACTAAGCAGGATTGGGCAGCAAAATTTCTAGGCTCGTAACTCAGACCTCATGAGAGGTATCAGAGATCTGTGAGATGATACAAGATAGCATTTTCAAGCCCCACAATAACCTCTCTCCATTTTGGGAGATTCAAATTTATTTGTATTTGGCACGCCAGTCTCACTTGATGCCAAAACGTGCAATGAGGGTCAGCTGAAAGTTACGTCAATGGATTACTTCCAAATTGTTCCTCCCGACACTAAATGGATTGTGCCATTAGCTCCATTTGGGTGGTTAAATTCTAGGGACAACCCTATTTTGACCACTAAGTCAACAGAACGTTCCAAACCACGCCAGACCAAAGTGTCCCCAAGGTGCACTAAGCAAGATTGGGCAGTGAACTTTCTAGGCTGGTAACTCAGACCCCATGAGAGGTATTGGAGATCCATGAGATGCTACAAGAAAGTGTTTTTGATGCCTACAAATAACCTCTCTCCGTTCGGGGAGATTCAAATTTGTTTGAATTTGGCACACTAGTCTCGCTCGATGTCAAAACTTGTTATGAGGGTCAGTTGAAAGTTGCGCCAATGGATTACTTCCAAACCATTCATCCTAGCACTGAATGGACTATTTTATTAGCTCCGATTGGGTAGTTAAATTCTAGGGACAACCCCATTTTGACCACTGAGTTAGCAGAATGTTCCAGACCACGCCGAACCAAAGTGTCCACAAGGTGCACTAAGCACGATTAGGCAGAGAAATTTCTAGGCTTGTAACTCAGACCCCGTGAGAGGTATCAAAGATCTGTAAGATGCTACAAGGCAAAATTTCTAAGCCCTACAATAACCTCTCTCCCTTCTAGGAGATTCAAATTTGTTTGAATTTGGCATGCCAGTCTCACTCGATGCCAAAACTTGCAGTGAGGGTCAGCTGAAAGTTGCGCAAATGGATTACTTCCAAACCGTTCATCCCGACACTGAATGGAATATGCCATTAGCTCCAGTTGGGTGAGTAAATTCTAGGGACAACACCATTTCAACCACTGAGTTAGCAGAATGTTCTGAACCACGTCGAACCAAAGTGTCCCCAAGGTGCACTAAGCACGATTAGGCAGCAAAATTTCTAGGCTCGTAACTCAGACCCCATGAGAGGTATTAGAGATCTATGAGATTCTACAGGATGGAATTTTTGAGGCCTACAATACCCTCTCTCCATTTGAGGAGATTCAAATTTGTTTGAATTTGGCACGCCAATCTCGCTCGATGCCAAAACTTGCAGTGAGGGTTAGCTGAAAGTTGCGCTAATGGATTACTTCCAAACCATTCATCCCAGCACCGAATGGACTATGCCATTAGCTCCATTTGGGTAGGTAAATGTTAGGGACAACCTTATTTTGACCACTAAGTCAGCAAAACATTCCAGACCATGCCAAACCAAAGTGTCCCCAAGGTGCACTAAGCATGATTGAGTAGCTAACTTTCTAGGCTCATAACTCAGACCCCATGAGAGGTATTGGAGATCTGTGAGATGCTATAGGATGGCATTTTTGAGGCCTACAATAACCTCTCTCTATTCTGGGAGATTAAAAAAAAATTTAATCTAGCACGCCAGTCTCGCTCGATGCCAAAACTTGCAGTGAGGGTTAGTTGAAAGTTGCACCAATGGATTAATTCCAAATCGTTTGTCTTGGCACTGAATAGACTATTCCATTATCTTTGGTTGGGTGGGTAAATGCTAGGGACAACCCTGTTTTGACCACTGAGTCAAAAGAACATTCCGGACCACGCCGGACCAAAGTGTCCCCAATGTGCACTAAGCACGATTGGGTAGCACACTATGGATGCTCATAACTCAGACCCTGTGAAAGGCATCAAAGATCTGTGAGATGCTTTAGGATGGAATTTATGAGGCCTACAATAACCTCTCTCCATTCTGGGAGATTCAAAAAAAATTGAATTTGGCACACCAGTCTCGCTCGATGCCAAAACTTGCAGTGAGGGTTAGTTGAAAGTTGTGCCAATGGATTACTTCCAAACCATTCATCCCGACACTAAATGGACTCTGCCATTAGCTCTGGTTGGGTGGGTAAATTTTAGGGACAACCCCATTTTGACCACTAAGTCAGCAGAACATTCCAGACTACGCTGAACCAAAGTGTCCCCAAGGTGCACTAAGCACGATTGGGCAAAAAAATATGGAGGCTCATAACTTGGACCCCGTGAGAGGTATCGGCAATCTGTGAGATGATACAAGACCATGTTTCTTAGGCATTCCTAGTGTATTTGTAGGGGTATAGGAAAAGTATTGATATTTTGTCTAAAAGACCAATATGTTTTGATATGGCCAAAAGGGTGTTTGATTATGTAATTAGGCTAGTTTGAAGTCTTTTAGCCATTGGGAGTAAAGGGTAAGTCTAAAAACCTTGAAACCACTTTAATAGATATCCTTATATACCTCAAATGATGAATTACATGTGTGAACACACATATCACATAAAGCGTACACATAAATTTTCTTAAGTCATGAAGCATACATGTAGAACATAAATTATAAAGCATACAACATGAATTCACTTAAGTCATGCACATAGCCCATTCACGTTAATTTAGGTTATGAATAATGTACAGAAATATACATGAATATACTTAAGGCATAAATTGTACACATGAGTACATATGCGCACAAGCATATTTACATACTAACAATGAATAAATGAACACACAATTAACAAATTGGATCGAATATTAAGTTTCATATATATATATCAAAATGAACAATAATTCTGTACATATTTATATGTCAACATATCTAGATACAATGTGGCATACGCCATCTCAAAATAAGAAGTTCAACTACAAATATTTCTAGGACATCCTATTCTACTGGTGGATCATCAAAATGGAACCTCTTTGAAGTAATCTTCAGCTCTAATGGATCCAGCTTTCAAACACAAAAGTGAAACCCAAAGTTAGATTAAAATTCAAAATCATAGTCAACAATAATAAATAAAATTTAAACTAAAATTGAACTCTCATATACCTCACCTCTTTGTCTCCTCTTGTGTGCAGGAGACCTAATATATGTCCTTGGTAGCACAGGAATAGTGCCACCAATGTCGACTCCCATCTGTATATGTTTGCGAACATGAGATTGATCTACGAGTTATACTATTTAATGTTAAAAACTTGGTAGCAAATATATGTTTACAAAATAACTAAATTAACATTAAAACTTACATGTGTTGAACTTTTTTCAGGGATTGTTGGCTGAGTCATCAGTGATACAAACCCTTGTCATTCTGGCTCCCTCAAACTAGGAGTGACCTACAAAATTCAAATAGATACTTCATATTATCATAACTTGACCATATTATATATACTTGATAAAAAATACACACAAATAACTTTAGAAATGTATGTACCATGGGGCTATCAAGATGAATGGATATGCATGTGACTCTATCATGATGATAGGGGCTCACAGCATCATCACATGCCACTCTCTGTCAAATAAATCATGTAAATTAAAAATGAGTACGCACAATTGACAAGTATACATGTATGCATAAACAAACTAAATTACTTTAAAATTACCTTTCCTTTATCAACAGCTGACACTTGCACCCCCTCACATTTCCCCTCGATGGCAACTGGTGACACCTGCATCAATATGTAAAAGATGATCATAAAAATTAGAAAACAATGTACATATACTATTATTCTAATTTAAAAGGAAACTGATGAGTATATTAAAACATATGTACCGTGGAAGAGTCGAGACCAAATGATATGGCCGAAAGTGTGGACCCCTCCACCTATGCCATCTCCTCCTCTATCATCAACTGAATATAAATGTAACACATAAAAATATATAAGTGAGAAATTATTATAAGAAAATTCTACTAAAAATATGAACAATAAAATTTAAAAACAATGTAAAAAGGGAACGGTTTACCCTTACCATAACAGTGGGAGTCCATGGTACTGTAGGCTCCACATGCACATCTCCATGAGCTTCTTCAGTGCCTATAGTTTGTTGTGTAGAATCGTCCCCATCGAAGTTGAAATGATATGCATCACTATCAGTCAGGGGACCAAAGCACAAATTCTTGCATATAATGCAAGTGTGGGGCACACAAACATGTAAGCTCATGGAGGATATGGAAGCGCCAGAAGCATCAGGACGAGGAGGCAACAATGTCCTATTTTGTGTAACCAGCAAATCAGTCAAGGTGTGAATGGCTCAAATAGTTTGTGAGCCGGCCTCAACAATAATGTCTGGATGCTACACTATGGGAGGTGGTGAAATCTCAGGAGGGTGGACATATGTGCAAGATTTCACCCATTGTGTACATGCCCTGTCTTGCAGAGCGCCTAAACCTACACCCTGGTTTAGTCTCAGACTCCAATAATTCACCTTGTGACCGAGCACAAATTCAGCATACAATTTTCTAATGAAATAAAATGGGACATCCAAATTATTGTGAGGTGGTCTATCAAAAACTATCCACCAACGGTCCCAAAAGTTGTCACGTATTGCACTGTTTGTGCACCATTTAATTGACAACTTGGTTTTTTTAGGGTCTACTTTTAGACCAATTTTAGGATCCACAAAAAGATTAGCTATGTCATGTTTTGTTATATTTAGGTTCATGACTTAATCATAATCAAGTCCATCATCAAACTGGGCGTGCATAGAATCGCACCAAAGAAGTGCAGCATTATGTTGTTGTGTAAGTTTCCCCATGTTTTCAATAATTGAGTTCATTGTCATAAACATGGGGAGCAATGTGGGGATATTGGAATATGTGGTTTGAAATCCTCTAAGTTTATTTAGATTATCTCCTATTACATCTTCTAAATGGTGAGGGTTTGTGACAGGTACATCTTCTGGAGGTGGGGGATTGTTGGTAGGTGGTTTTGGATTGTTTGCAGGATCATTAGGAGGGTTTTATGATTCCATGTCTAATAGCAATGAAAAAAAAATAGATAATTACAATGAATTTTAAAAAACAATACAAAAACTCATTGCTACCCTAATTTTTATATAAAAAACTATATATTTTTATTTAAAAATAATACAAAACAATTAAAACAATAAAAAATAGAAGCTTCACTTACCTGGGCAATTTAGGAAAAATCGGATAGGGGATTTGGGACTGGATATTTGAAAACCTAACTGCGTTCACATTTTTGCAATGAAAAAATGTTGAATGCGGCTGGGTATAGTGATTTATATTCACTGGCAAATATTTGATTATGCCTTTAGGTTTGGCTTTTGGTTTGATCAGGTGTAGTGACAGCCAGGCCTACTAAAAAGTCAACAATCTATTTGTGCACTTTTAGACTAGTGAAAATAAGTTTCTTTCACATCGCCACTTTTTGGCATACCATGATCCTGCACATACCCAGGAGACTCCATAAACCTAGTTATTAAACTTACAGAAAACATTATATCAAGCCTTGATGTTGTCAAATACATGCTCGACTTCCAACCAATCTCTTATATAAAGTCCAATCAACATTTGACCCTTGATCTTTCTTACTAAGTTTTGTACCAGTTACAATTGGTGTTGTAGCTGGCTTATACTTCAACATCTTAAACATTCTCAAAACATCTTTAGCATACTTAGTTTGACATATAAAAATACAATCTTTAGATTGAGTAACTTCAATACCAATAAAATACTTCATCAATCCTAAATCAGTCATATCAAACTCTATTTTCATAGAAGTCTTAAAGTCATCTATAGAGAGATCTCTGGCAAAAATCAAATCATCAACATATAGGCAAACTATCAAAAATTTTCCTTCTTTATTTACCTTTGTATACAAGGTTGGATCACTTGGACTCCTGTTGAATCCTTTTCTATTCAAGTATTCATCAATCCTGGTATACCACACTCTGGGAGCTTGTTTCAATCCATATAATGCCTTATTTAACTTATAGACCTTGTCTTCTTTTCCTTCACTCTCATATCCTAGAGGTTGTTTAACATAAACCTCTTCTTCCAAAACTCCATTTAAAAATGCAGAGTTTACATCCATTTGATGCATTTTCCATTTGTTTTGTGCTGCAATAGACAACACCATTCTCATTGTGTCAAGTCTAGCTACAAGTGCAAAAGTTTCATTATAATCAATACCAGGATATTGACTAAATCCCTGAGCTACAAGTCTTGCTTTGGGTTTCTCAATCTCACCTTCAACATTTAACTTAGTCTTATAAATCCATTTAACACCTATACTATTTTTATCTTCAGGTAAATCTACAAGATTCCATGTATTATTTCTCTCTATGGCATCAATTTTTTCATTCATGGCTTTTACCCAAACCTCTTCTTATACAGCTTCATCAAAGTTAACAGGATCATATGCAATCAATACAAAATTTGAAACTTGATCTAATTCTTCATTCTGATCATTTAGCTCTCTTAAACTTCTAGTCTTCTGACCTTTGATTCTATTTCTTAATGAAGCTAATGTGGGATTTGATGCATTACTAGCCTTTGATTATATTGCTTGTTGTCCACCATGACCGGATGGTTCACCATGCTCTTGAGTTCTAGGCGTTCTGAACTGTAATGGGCCAGCACTTGGAGATTGTCTTTCTAGAGTACTAACTAGAGGTGTATGTTCTTATTGAATCATTTGTCCATCTTGTATGGCTTTCTCATTTTCATCATCATCTCCATGAGATAAAAAAGCTCCCTCTACAATATATTTATCTATGCTTCCATCCCATGACTCTTTTTCCATGAACTCAACATCTCTACTGATAATAGACTTCTTGGTGATGGGATTATAGATTCTATATGCCTTAGACTCTTCACTGTATCCAATAAAAATAAAATTCTCACTCCTATCATCTAACATCCTTCTCATCTCTTTCCATATGTGCGCATAAGCCACACACCCAAAAATCCTCAAATGAGATATGCTACAATACTTACCACTCCAAGATTTTTGAGGAACATGGTTCTTCACACTCTTAGTGGGACTCCTATTTAGGATATAGACTAAACAAATAACTGCTGCTCCCCAGTATTCATTTCATAGATGCTTCTCCTTTAGCATACTTCTAGCCATGTTCATAATGGTTCGATTCTTCCTTTCAGCTACTCCATTATGTTGTAGAGTAAAGTGAACAGTATTATGTCTCTTGATTCCATAATTCTGAAAAAACTCAATGAAATTATTTAGCATATATTCAGCTCCTTTATCTGATCTTATAATTTTAATATATTTTCCACTCTCCTTTTCAATAATAATTTTAACCTTTTGAATATACCAAAAACTTCAGACTTTTGCTTCAAAAGATAAACCCAAGTCTTTCGACTATAATCATCTATAAAAGTTAAAAAATAACTCATACCAGTCAAAGATGGTGTTTGCATCGGTCCACACAAATCTATGTGTACAATCTCTAATGGAGATTTTGCTCTATATGAAACTCTAGAAACAAATTTCTCTCTATGATATTTTGCAAGTATGCAACTTTCACATGAGTTTGTCAGTTGCTGAATACTAGGCAACCTTTTCACCATTTTCTTTTTCTACAACAAATCTAGATCACCAAAGTGTAAATGGCCATATCATAAATGCCATAACTACGATTCATCTAAACTCTTAACTTTATAAGCATTCAAGGAGTTAGAAAGTTCATTTCTTATAGTGAGTGAAAACATTCTATTCTTATTCATCTCTACTCTTGCTATCAGTTGCTTGCTTGGATACTTATCAATGATTGTACATACATCATTTTTGAAGAATACTCTATACCTTTTCTCTATTAGTTGTCCATTGCTCAAAAAATTACATTTTAAACTAGGTACATAATACACATCATCTATTGTTCTTTTTTCACCACTCTTGGTATACACAAAAATCTCTCCTTTACCATTAACACTCACCTTGTTATCATTTCCCAACTTTACCTCAAACTAAACACTGGTGTCTAAATTGGCAAGCAACTCTCTGTTTATAGTCATATGATTGCTACAACCATTGTCCAAAAACCAAACATCATTTGAACTTTCTTGGGTTACATTATAGGTCAAAAACATAGGTTTCTGTTTATCTTTATATTCCTCTTTAATATGTGCAGACTACTTACTGACATCTTCTTTCTTCTTCCAACACTTATTAGAAAAATGGTGATACTCTTTGCAATAAAAACATTGTACTTTTGACTTATCATACCTCTGGTTTCCTTGTTGTCAGTTTCTATTGTTACTCCCCCTCAAGTTAGAAGGGCTCCTTTGAAATTTCACTTCTAATTCTGAATCAGTTCTATTGTCTCTTTGAATAACAATTTTTCCTCCTCTTCCATTGTTACTAAACCTTCATTGGCCTCTGGCTCTACCTCTCGTAATTTTTAGTTGAATTTTGAAAGCATTCTCCAATGGATTATCATCATATCTTTTCATCATTGATTCATGTGCAATCAATGAACCAATCAATTCATCAATATGCATTTTAATTATGTCCTTAAACTCTTCTATGGGCACAACTATAGTCTCAAACTTCTTTGGTAAACATCTAAGAACTTTCTCAATCACTCTCTTATTTGAGAGATCATCACTGTATTGTCTTAATTGATTGACAATATTCATGACCTTTGTCATGAAACCATCCACGGTCTTGTTGTCTTTCATCTTCAAGTTCTCAAAAACTCTCCTCAAGTTTTACAACTTAACATTCTTTACCTTGGATATACCTTGGTAACAGGTTTCAAGCGTGTCCCAAGCCTTCTTCGAAGACTCTACACTAGACACCTTTGGGAATATAGTCTCATTTAAGCCTTGGTGAATAAGACCAAGAGCTTTATTATCCTTCTTTCGATTCTCCTTCAATAGATTTCGATCAGCATTTGATAGAGCCAACTCTGTTGCTTGAATAGGAGGCTCTGAATATCCATCGATCACGAATCTCCAAAAACCATCAGCATGAAGCAATGTTCTCATTCTAATAGACCAGGAATCATAGTTTTTCTCAGTCAAAATAGAACCTAAGATTGGACTGAACTACTTGAAGCCATCTAAGTTCAGATTTTAGATAAGCTAGCTCTTCCCACAATAATAATATTTCACATTGAATCCTTTAGCTCTAATACCAATTTGAAAGAAACGGAGTATTGAAAAAAAAAAATCCAGAGCATATTTATTAAAGGAAAAAATAGAATATACAATCAACAGTATGCTACAACATACAGATCAAATCTTATTGATTTAAAAAAGAACTTGCTGATACAAGTGTTGTATGCTACAACATACAAGAAGATTTTGTTCACAGAAAAACTCCCAAACCAGTCATACCCAAAAATGCATATATATAGGAAGAACTACATTCAACGGTGAGCAAAGGCAGTTTAATTACTTGCACTATACAGCAAGTAACAATCAGATTTTGGGCAGACAATATAAATCAAATTTTCTACAATCGGTGATCTAAAACAGTAGGAGATTGAAGACAAAAATATATGCTGCAAACAAAATAAAATTTTCTCAGAATCTTCCAAAGCTTGCAGTATAAGGCAAGCACCAGGCTGATGTTGCGCAGAGAGGATAAGAAAAAATTATAAAGAAAAAACATAAAGATAAGCACAAATCAGATGTTGTGCATTCGGTGGCCAGAGTGAGTCAGCCGTGGCAGGAGGAGAAATTACAGTTATCTCCAATAATTTTGGCAATGATGGGCCAGCAAAGTTTCACACCTGTAGCCTCTCCCGATTTATTCCCTGAATTTGTGAACAATACACTTCCATCATTATCTCTAATTTCCTCAGTTTCCTCTCCTCCAAATAATAGTGCTTCTTCTTTCTTCATTCTCATCATTTCTATCTTCCTCAAGTAAGAGATATGCAGAATAATTATCAGGCGGTGAGAATAGAATTGGGCTATTCTATTGAAACTTGTCATTTCTTGCCTCTGCATAAGCCTTCCTGTAGGCCGCCATAGATATTGTGGAATACATGATTGACCAGATGAAAATGATGATTGTGTGAACCTAGGCAATAGAGTTATACATAGATTGATCAGATAATACTTATGCAAGCTTCAAATTTATATGGTAATAGGGTTTTCTAAGGTACTATCGGTCATTTGGTAACGTGAAGAAGTGGCAGCTCACAGATTTTGACCATGTTGTGTGAGGTCTTCATTAAAATAAATTAGTGTGAAGACAGCAAGAAATAAAACTTAATCGCAATCTCTTTGGTTTATTTACTCTTTCATCAGGGAGTCGTTTTGACTTGCAATTATTATATTTATTTAATTTGAATTCTGCATTGAATATTATAGTTGGCTTTGAATGAGCAGGGTTTCCATCCGCCACCAGTTAGCAAACTAAGTTGGTAATCCCACCAGAATATGCAATGGACACGCCGACATTATTTTTTCAACATTTAAATAGTTTGAAATAGGCAAAAGTTTCGCAGAAAAATTTATATTTAATTGATTTATGTTTGCGGATTAATATGAATAAGAATTTGCGGATGGGTATGAGATTCTGGACAATATTCAATTAAATTCAATTTTAATAAAATTAAGAAGGAAAAAATGGCATATAAATATTATAAGAGTGATATTTTTTACAAGTTTTAAGAAATTATATTAAAATTTAAGGGTTAAGGGTAAAGGCCATGTCAGTCCAAACATCTTTAAGGGAACAAATAAATAAGCATAAGGAAGATAATAAAATAAGTTAAATTAAAATAATGAAAAGACTGTATCATTTTTTAAATATTTTTCAAGGAAGCAAACAAACAATCATAAAAGAGATAATCAATTTTTATTAAATATGCTTCAATAGGATAAATAGTATTATACACGTACTTAACCTTGATTGTTTAAACCACATCTATGAACATTTAATGTTAATCAACTATATGATTATCTTATATCCAAATGAGATAACAAGAGGTATAGCCATGGTAAAGGGAAATAAACAACATTTTTATTCATATTCATTAAAGACAAAAATAGAAATTCATTTAGATGCGATTTATTTTCTCCATTTTCTCATGAAATGGAATTCAAATCCTTGTTGAGAGAGAGAGAGAGAGAGAGAGAGAGAGAGAGAGAGAGAGAGAGAGTCCTAATTACAATATTTCACAAGCTAGTCATGGAGCTCCAATAAGAAGGTCTACCCTTTTTAAGTTTCATGTTTCATTTATAAATGTAAACCTACTCTTCTATTTTATTTACCAACATATTATCAACAAGAGATGGAGACAAATATCATACAAGTGAAAACACACTCACGAAGAGGAGGAAATATATGTTCATGATCATACTATATCAAACCCTTGCATAGTTAAATATACGTATGCTAGTTGAATATAATTCAATTACAAGAACAATTAGATATTCCACTTATTGACTAGATATAATTATGGAAGGCCTATGGGAAGGTTACTAATTGACTATGTATAACTCTTTGAAAGCTAATTGATTGTGGATATCGAGGTAATGCTATTGATATCACATTTCCTTTCATTTTATGCAATTTTATTTTGATTTCAAAATTAATTTCTAAATAGGGGTGTGACCAAGGCAAACCGCTTTCTCCCAAAATTAAATTCTTGTTTTCTATGTGCAAGTGATATTTGGCATAATTATAGATTCAGTTATAGAAAAAATTGATCTGATATTTTGCTTCATGTCCATGAATTTCTCATCACTTTTTGGCACAAAAAAGGTGAATCCCACAAGCAAGGATGGGTCTAGTCACACCCTATAGTCTAGGTCACCCTTGATTAACATTTTGGGATGACATATTGTTGACAAGGAAGTCTTCATGTTGGCTTCTAAGATTTGGTTAAGGAATTTGACATCTTAGTCTATTATTTTCTTTGCACATCATAAAACTTGTGTTTCTCTTAATCCCCTTTTGCATCTTGCATCTCCCCATTCCATATTCCATGTAGTTCAAAGGATAACTCTTACACCCATTCAACACTTGAGCCCTATTAATCCTAGTGGGTTGTTCTCCTTCCTAATGTAATGGGAGTGAAATAGTGTGAAAGCTTTCCTAATTTGACACTTCATCCTAGTGATTATCCTCTTCCTATAAATGAAGCCTATTTCCCACCTTATATCATTATATTAGACTTGCTTATGCATTGATCACAATAGTGTAGAGGGGATCTAATATTGAATTAAGAACTTTGTTTCATGTGGTGATATACATTCTCTATTTCCATCCTAGTTATTCATTTTTTAATTTTATTTAGCTTCTAGTGTGGATTAAAATAAAGTCATCAAATTATTATCACTCTTTAAGTATCATGTCTAAATGTTAAAAGTAAAACATGTGTTAAGAATAAAGGGTTGTATATGGTAACAATGGGTGAGAAAGAGTCTAATAATGAAATATAAACAAATATTTTATTAAAAAAAATGCTTTAGCAACGTGACCAATCCTTTCGATTCTTGTGTTAGAATAATATTCTTTTGAACATCCCTTTTATTTATAATTATTAAACATATTAAATGAAGTTTTGCTTGCATTAGAAAACTCTTTGGGGGGGTAGATGAAATCAAAGTTCATGAATTGGAGAATAAGCTCATAAACTTTTTGAGTCCTATATTTTTATGCTTTGGAGGAATTATTTGCTAAGTTTAAATCCCTAAAGTTGCAATTTAATTAGTGTATAGTAAGGAAGGAAGAGGATTATTTAGTTCTTTCTATAGCATGTAAACTATCTCTTGTCTACTCTATATTTGTATCTACCATTAACTCCAACAAAAGGGATCTTGGGATAGTATGGAACATACCTTCTCTAGACAATTCTATTTTAGACTTGACTCGAGATAATGATAATCTGATAAAAATGGGCACAATGGAGTCTTCAAAACTAAAAGAACTCTTTTCTATAAATGGGAAATAATAGACTTCAAACAAGAAAGGGGAGAATAAAAACTTGTAATGATAAAGAAAACAAGGAAGATGAAAACCCAAAATCCTCCAAAACAAACACTAAAACTTTTTCATATCAATAGAAACCTTAAAATAAACTACTATGTGTTCTCTATTGGAAGAAAATTGAGCATGATGAGCATAAATGTGTGGAGAGTATATTGAAAAATTATCACATATTCTTCAAGTGATCATTATTAGGCTTCCTAAATCTAATAATTAACCCTTATTAACTTAGGAGTTTACTAAGAAAAATGAAAATGATAAAGATTTAAGGTAAGGGTTCAGCTACTAATACTACATCTTTAGCTCCATCTTGAATCATTAACTCAAATACCTTGTACAACATAGTTTCTTAACATATTTATTTTTATTCCCAAGAGCCTTATGGAATGTACATGCACTCTAACTTTGGGTGATGACACAATAGTATTTAAATTTTGGGGAGATGGTATGTTGAAGCTAAGTTTGGGACATTCACGGATGTTCTAAGTATATTTTTTTTTTAGCTAATCTCATATTATTCTATGACATTATATATAGTCAAACATGCAATATTATTGAGTTCACACATAACCAATATTTATAAATCTAATTATTATAGTTGTGCTAGTTGATCCTGAATATTCATTGTATGCCCTCTCACATTTTTCACTAGATGATATTTTAGTGCCAGTGATTAGTTCAACTAGATTGGATTACATACCTAAGGAGAAGTTGGGTGTCTAGAACAAGTATATTTACTTTCGTCCACCTTATCTCATGGGACTTGTGTGGAGGTTCAATATTCCCTAACTCCTATGTATTAAACATCTAATACACTCCAAAATGATATTTCTAATATTTCAATGAACTATATTTAAATATAATCATTTTCCAAATATTATATTATTTTTTGAGACACGTTGTAGATTTGGAAGACATAGTTACCAGTAATATTCATAGTCTATTTGATGCCACTTCTTATGGATCTATAGGTGTCATCATCTTATAATCTTGTGAAGGCTAATTTTGACCATCTTGTTCCTTCCCTACAATGTATATTTAATTGAGCATCGTAAATAGGTAAAAATCTATTTACTCCAAGACTATTAACCAATCATCGTGTTATGGTCTAAAAACTAATGGAGCCATATGAAGTCAATACCTAATGCTTGCAATTTTTCAACGCACATCAAGGGTATTAAAATAATTACCAAGTTAATGCTATGATAATGTTATAAATTTCTCATAGAGTGCACCATGTAGATGTCAATACAAAAATAATGGTGGTATACACAATCTAAAGTAATCACATACCATATCACTATACAAATTAGGTCTCAAAATCATAATGAATGAACACAAACATGAGAGACATTACAACTAACAATCTACATTTTTCTTGACCAATACCATTGACATGAGAGGAACTTACACTTATTGAAACATTGGAAAGCAAGTATATAATAGAGACAATAGCAATGGAAGAGGAACATAAATTAAGCACATCAACAATGAAGGACAAGTTAATGTTGAAGTGCAACTAATCTTACTATGTAGTATTTCTTTAGTAAATAAATAAGGATAAATATTTATAGAACATAATTATTATAAGTGTATTCTTTCATGTATATTTTTTATTAATTATTATTTCACCAATAATTTTAGATTGGCATAGCATTATACAAAATTGAAAAAAAGATCTACAATTTTCTCAATTATTAAACCTAAATAACAGTAATAGTAATTTTATTGATAATTTTAAATGAACAATGTAAACACATATAAAAATTTTAATTTTTTAACTTCCAAAAACTATCCAAAACTCTTTTTATTTTTTATTAGAAGGAAACTAGTTTTACGGAAACAAAAACCCAATTTACAAAACAAAAACAAATAGCATGTTCTCATGATAAAACTAGTAAACAAACAAATAGACCCATATGTCATAAGCTAGAAAAAAAAATAGAAGATGATAGGCCCCAAACCAAGCTATAACATCTTAACTAAATTTCCATTCTTCCTAATGATATTCTCATTGATATCCTTAACATTCCTAACTTCGCTGTCTAAAGGGGTCATTCCCTTACTTTTACTGTTCAGTCTAGTTGCAAGTCCCGACATGGAAGAATTGGTCCCGATCTCCACCTCAGAATCTAGACCGTCGGTCCAATCTCTACTCCTTTTATTCACCCATGTGTCCTTCACATTAGACATCTTTGTTGCTTTGCACTACTTGAAGATGAGGTGGTCTTTCCCTTTGAAAGATTATGAACCACCACCGCTTAGTCATTTAATTTTATCAAACCCTCATTGCTGTCCTTTCATAGTCACCTAGCCAATTGCAACCAAAATGTTATCTGATTTCTGGACTGAAGGTGAACTGTTCTTTAGGGAGTTGATCTCATGAATTATCCAATCAAATAAGGCCTCCTAATCCTACATGAGATCCTTCACCCTAGTGTTAAATGAAGAGTTTTCCGAACTAGATGAGCCTTTCTGCAATGACATGTCTTTTCCCAGGCTCGTTGGAGTCTCCTCGTCAATCCCATTATCCTCGTTATCAAAATCTTGTTAAAAATTTGACCTGTTTGGAAGGCGGTAGAACTTTTAACTGGGCGGTGGTATTCATGGTCTTAGAAGGAGGTGCAAAACCTTTAACCTTTCCTTTCTACTTTATCTCATTAGATTTAGCCTTCCCTTTGCATTTACCCTAATTAGGCTCCCGATAATAAGGAATGATTTCCACTAAGGGTTGGTAATCCGATTCCTCATCGTCTGAGGACACAAATTTCTTCCTCTGAGAGGAGGGCTTAGAACTACCAGGTTGAGACGTTTCCTTATGATTGATTCATAAATATTAAAAATCTCATCGTATCATAATAAAAATCTGCATGCTAAGAGTCTGTATTCCCATAATGAACCCTCACATTTTTCTTGAATTCAATTCTAGTTTTAGGGGGTGAAATATTTCCACATGAAGGGTTGGAAATGAGGGTTTCTTCCTATCGGCTACAATACTATGATTGAGTGAAGAAACCAAATAGAATAGAATAGAAACAAACTCGTAATGGCAAAAAAGGTTCATATTTTATAGAATGGGTACCCTCAATCGTTAGATCCTATTTGAAGATATTTCAACGTATAGGCTCTTGCACTGGGTAATTAAAATACTTTGTAAAGCTCCTCCCTAGATTGGTGTGCACATAAACTTCATGCCTCTACCACACTTGTAGTATATTGAACCTTGATCCAAAAAACATATTATAATTGTAATAGCCCAAAATTGGCACCTAATAATTCAATCAATTTTGGTGCATTTTTTTCAATTTTACATCTTCAAAGTCTTATTTTACTAGGCAAATTTTTCTCTCCTATCTAACTATATTTGACTTGATGTCAATTGCAAAAACCCTAAATTGCATTAATCTTACACTATAAATTAATTCCTAGGTATTCGACTTTATTAGCTAAATAATCCTTATGATAAATTGATTTAATTCTAAAGTCCTAAGTGCTTTAAATTAAATTAAAATCCACCCCCTTTAACTAATACACATAAAAAGAATTAATATTATTTAGTTATTTGAATGGACACTTCTTTATTTGAATTTAATAATTCAAATTACTCGAAAGGTCACCCATATGTGACAATAATTCATTCTCTTAATTAAATAAATCTTTCAATATTTGTCTCAATTAGGAATGAAGAGTCACCTGTTTCATTTCAAGAACCTCTTCATTCCTCTCCCGGGCTTGTCTATATAATGAACCTTCTTCCTCATTCAAAAAAAGGCAATTATGAGAGTAACTAAACTATAGCCAATTTTAGTCTCATTTTCTTATTTTTAAAGCTTTCATTGCAATTAGCTTAATTTCTCATTTAGAATAATTGCATTATCATAATAGATTAATTTGCTTATTTCTATTAGATTAATCTCATATTTCTTTCAAAGTTATTTAGATCAACTTGCATCTTCATGTTTCTTTCAAGCTCTTAGATAATTGCACTTCATTTTAGCTTAAACTGCAAATTTGTTTATCTTTCAAGCTTTTGAAAATCCTTCGTATTAGCTTGGTCTTATGGTTGTTGACTCTCATTCTGAGAGTAATTCAAACACCCCAGTTAATTAGAAGGCAACAGGTTGAATCGATAGAATCATGTGAATGGGTAATTCATACTCAATTTCATGATTCGATGATCGAGCAATGACTATGTTGTGTTTATAGCTGGATTAGAGGTCCACATTCAGTTGTATAACATTTTGGTGCCCACCGTGGGGCTGAAAATTTGATTTCTAGCCTCATCAATCTCAGCCATTTTTTTGAATTCTACAATCTGTCATACGTCCGTACTTCTCTATGTACAGAAGTTCATGCAAGATTTCTGAGCATACCGCATGAAGTTTTTCTCCCTGTAGCACTCTCTCATGTGAAATAGTACTTTCTCACGCAGTCTCTGGTATTTTCTCACATGCAGCGCTATACTTCCTCACGCTCAGTTTCACTGTCAGGGATTTAAGATTTCCAGATTCTACAATTTACTTTTGTTTTTTTCTAATATTTACCTGCTATTGTTGCTTTCATATTCTTTGTTTATGTCACAACGTAACAGTGGTCTACAAGTTGCTTTGTTAAAGACTATCAAAACTTTCTAATAGTTTGCTTGCAGGATGGTTGTCGAAGGCATTTTAAAAAATGTTTTGTTTGTTTTCTTGCTTTCATTCACATAGTCTAACTAGGGCTCTGTTAAAATTTCTTAAGGGTCCTGATAGAAAAGTAGGGGAATAGGCTCTTCATTACGTGGAAGTGATGCCCACGGATGAAACTGATACCTAGATGTTGCTAGAATGATGGATACCTAAGGAAGCGGGGAAAGGTAGTGAATCTTTAGCACTTCTACTTGCCAGGAGATTATGCTCTCCTCTCTTTGAGAGAACCAGAAACCCAAAAGCTTGTAGATTTGGTGGAGTGAACCTAACTCAGTGATGAATATACTTGATGTGTTTGGGTAAGGTGAAGAGGTAGAGAAGTACATGCTCTTTGTAAGGAAACTCAAGTGCGGAAACAGCTTCCTATGCTAATCTCTATAGGAGAGTATTGTGCAAATTTTTTTAAATCCTTACAATTTCAGATTCGTTAACTACTTTAACAAAGATATTGCAACCACATACCATACATACAGAAAAATAGAGAATGACACAATGATATACCCTGGGGAAACCTTTCGGTAAAAAACCCTAGCACTCCAAAACCTGCACAATGTATTGATCAAAACTATTATAGCTTACAATACACTTGCAATGCAAGTTCTTTCAGAAGATTTCTAAACGCTTGAAGACAAATCACAGCAGCATAAAACATTCCAACAATACACTCGCATCATATCTCTTCACAACCCTAAAAAAGCTTATATCATGTGCTTCACTTTTTAGGGCTACTCCCAAAGATAACTGTATTAGGGTTTTACCATTCTAAGAGAAAATAGGAACCCCAAAAAAAATTTCAGGGCGATGCCCTGAACCCCATGATTGGGGAAGAGTGTACAGTACTCAAATTTATCAGTTGCCACATGTCTTCACTTGTCATTGAATCTTCCTGACATAGCTCTTACATGTCATAGGAATCCGTCATAACCGTTTTAGCCATGATCTTCTTACACACAATTCAAGATGCTGACACATCAACATTATTTGCAAGAAATACATTTTACAAAATAAATAATAAGAATAGGAATTATCCAAGGTTGAGACACCTGATTCCTAACATTCTCCCACTTGTCGAACACCTTGTAAGAGCAATAGGAACATAACAGGAACTAACCGCTATAGGCCAAAAGGCCGATAGACTCTGAACACCATCTGAACTTCTCAGTGCCCGCTGGTTTTGTTAATGCATCTACAACATTCTTCACAGTATCTACCTTCTCCAAATTTACCTTTCCATCTTCCACCATATCTCTCACAAAGTGAAACTGCACATCAATGTGCTTCATTCTGGCATGGAAAGTTGGATTCTTTGCAAGACAAATAGCACTCTGACTGTCACACCAAATAGTAATCTGTTCTGCATCAACACCAACATCAGAACACAATCTTCTAAGCCAAATGGCTTCTTTACAAGCATGAGTAGTAGCCATGTACTCAGCTTCTGTAGTGGACAAAGCAACCATAGGTTGTCGCTTACTCATCCAACTAATAGCACCACCAAACATAGTGAACACATAAGCACTGGTGGATCTCCTGCTGTCAATATCACCTGCCCAATCTAAATCCACAAACCCACGAATACAAACTAAATGGGGAGATCCAGAAGAGTTACCATGATAAAATATGGAGTAATCTGATGTACCCCTCAAATATCTGAATACTCGCTTAACTGCATCCCAATGTACCCTTCTAGGGTTAGCCATAAACTGACTCAGGACTCCCACTACTTGGGCAATGTCTGGTCTAGTACAGACCATAGCATACATAAGACTGCCAACTGCACTAGCATAAGGTACTCTACTCATGTCCTCCACCTCACTAGGAGATTTTGGACAATCATCTACAGATAACTTTGTTCCCATAGAAATAGGAACACATAGTGGTCTACAATCTACCATGCTGAACCTGTCCAACATAGACTTCACATACTTACTCTGACTCAACCAAAGTTTTTTGTTAGACCTGTCTCTACTGATTTCCATACCCAAGATGTACCTAGCTACCCCAAGATCTTTCATCTCAAACTGTGCTGACAACTGAGATTTAAAATCAAAAATCATACCCTTACCCTTCCCAAACAGCAACATATCATCAACATATAATGCAACAATAAGAAGGCGATCATTTTCAACTCTAAAATAAATAGAATGATCTGATTTTGATCTTACAAATCTAATTGACAACACAAAGGCATCAAACTTAAGGTACCACATCCTAGGAGATTGCTTCAAACCATATAGAGATTTCTTTAATCTGCAAACTAAGGATTCTTTACCTTTAACAATGTAGTGCTCAGGCTGTGACATATAAATCTCTTCCTCCAAATCACCATGAAGGAAAGTTGTCTTCACATCCATCTGTTCTATCTCTAAATCATATGATGTAGCAAGAGATAACAGAAATCTAATGGATGTCAACTTTGCAACAAGAGAGAATATTTCACCATAATCTATTCCCTCTACCTGTGAATACCCCTTTGCAACCAATCTAGCTTTGTACCTTTCAACACTGCCATCTGCATAGAATTTCTTCTTGAACACCCATTTACAGCCAACAAATTTTCTCCCTTTAGGTAAAGGTACAAGGTCCCAAGTTTTGTTTTTCTCCAATGAAGTCATCTCATCATCCATAGCCTCAATCCAGGAACTTGCATCTTCCATGCCCAAAGCCTCTTTCACAGATCTAGGCTCATCAGTGTTAGTAATCAAAGCAAAGGCACAACTGAAATCTAACATAGAATAACCAAACCTTTCTGGTTGCTTTCTTTCTCTCGTGGATCTCCTCAAGGGCTGCCATTGAGGTTGTTCTTCCTCTTCTTTTGAACTATCAGAGCTGCTAGAGCTCTCCTCATCATTAGGCCAAACATGGTCTCTCTGTTCAGTCTTCTCAGGGGTAGGAGGCAACTAAACAACATCTTTTTCCTTTTCTTTTTCATCTAGTTGTAGCACAATAGGAGAAGATGTTAGCTCTCTGAAAATAACATTTCTACTATACAAAACCTTACTAGTCACAGGATCCCAAAGTTTGTATCCTTTCACACCAGCACTGTATCCGATGAAAATATATTTAATAGCTTTGTTTTCCAACTTAGATCTTTTCTCCTTTGGAACATGTGCATAAGCTTCACAACCAAAAACATGAAGATGTCTAATTGAAGGCTTCTTACCAGACCACACCTCCATGGGTGTCTTACCAACAAGGGCTGATGTAGGAGATCTGTTAACCAGATAGCAAGCAGTGGCCACAGCTTCAGCCCAAAACCTTTGTTCTAAACCAGCTCCACTAAGCATACTCCTAGCCTTCTCCATCAGTGTCTTGTTCATTCTCTCTGCAACTCCATTTTGCTATGGGGTATAAGGAGTTGTCTTATGCCTCTCGATACCTTGTTCTTTACAGAACTGTTCAAACTCTGCTGAGCAAAATTCACCACCAATGTCAGTTCTCACACACTTAATCTTCTTACTAGTCTGATTCTCTACAAGAGCTTTAAATTCCTTGAACTGACTAAAGACTTGTGTCTTACTTTTAAGGAAATAAATCCACATCCTTCTACTGTAATCATCTATTAAAGATACAAAAAATACAAACTTGGAGATTGAAGGAACTTTTACAGGACCAAATACATCAGAATGAATAAGATCCAAAACATCGGAAGATTTGTGAGAACTAGAGTAAAACTGAACATGATTTTGTTTACCATAGACACAGTGTTCGCAGAAGTCAAACTCAAGATTGCAATCATTTAACCCCTCAACAAGATTTTTATTTTTCAGGGTTTTGAGACCCTTTTCACCAATGTGGCCAAATCTCATATGCCACAACATTGTCTTTTTTGCAGGAAGCTTACCTTCCAAAGTGTTTGCACTACCATCAGAACCAATAGCCACAGACTTCTTCACTGCTTATTCAGATGGTGAGGATGAACAACTATTACATAGAGGAATACATGCATCTAGCTGAAATAAGGTACCTCTCCTAGTACCCCTTGCAAGAACTATCGATCCTCTTATCATCTTGCATCCTTCTTTCAAAAAAACAACTTGCACACCTACATCATTCAGCATACTTACAGATAATAGGTTTCATGCCAAACTTGGAATGTGCATAACTCCGTTGATTCCCTTTACTCGTCCATCAGGAAATTTGATAGTGACCCTTCCGCATCCAACTATCTTTAGGTGAGAATCATCACCCAAGGACACCTTTCCACCATCGAACTCTTCATATTTTGAGAACCAGTTTCGATGAGAGGTCATGTGAAAAGATGCACCCGAGTCAACCAACCACACATCATCAGATGCATGGGCTGCCAAAGCTGCGATGAATGCATCGCCATCTTCTTGAGATCTTTCTGAAGCTGAATCTGAACCTTTCTTCTTCTTCTTCGGCTCTTTGCAGTCTTTACGGAAGTGCCCAGATTTATCACAATTCCAACATTTTGCCTTGGACTTATTAGAAGTCTTTGACTTCCCACAGGATTTGGATCTACCCTTATTGTCAGACTTATTGTCATTTTTCTTCCCTCTTTTAGTGGATCTCCCATGAACAGCAAGGGCTTCTTTTTCTAAAACAGAAGCCTTTCTCCGCATCTCCTCTGATAGCAGTGAAGACACCACATCATCCATTTTGAAGGTGACTAACATGCTTCCAAGAGCCATCACAAGATGGTCCCATGAATCCAGTAAAGAACACAAAAGTGTGTAGCAACGATCCTCCTCTAACTTGGCACCAGCTGATGTCAACTGTGCAGCCAGCAGATTAAATGCATTTAAATGATCCGTTAAGGATCCACCTTCCTCCATTTGCAGAGAGTACAACTTCTTCCTCAGGAACAACTTGTTCACCAGAGATTTGGCCTGATACACGGCCGCAAGTCTTTCCCACAAACTATTTGCAGTTTTCTCATCTAGAACATTCAGAAGAACTGCATCGGTTAAACAGAGTCTTATGAGACCCTTAGCTTTACGGTCTTTGATATCCCAATCTTCTTGAGCTATAGTTGCTAGTCTTGTAGCATTTGAAGTCACTTTCCATAGGTCACGATCTTCCAACATGTCTTCCATCTTGAGTTTCCATAACTTGAAGTTAGTGCCATTAAATTTCTCCACCTCTATTCTTCCATATGATGAACTTTCCATCTCAATCTGCAAATAAGATTTAGAATGCTCTGCAAAAAACTCTCACTCAAACTTGAGATCAGCTCAAAAAACCCTACCCAACAACTAGGATCAAAAGTTGATCAAGCTCTGATACCACTTGTAAGGAAACTCAGGTGCGGAAATAGCTTCCTACGCTAATCTCTATAGGAGAGTATTGTGCAAATTCTTTTAAATCCTTACAATTTTAGATTCGTTAACTGCTTTAACAAAGATATTGCAACCACATACCATACATACAGAAAAATAGAGAATGACATAATGATATACCCTGGGGAAACCTTTCGGTAAAAAACCCCAGCACTCCAAAACCTGCACAATGTATTGATCAAAACTATTACAGCTTACAATACACTTGCAATGCAAGTTCTTTCAGAAGATTTCTAAACCCTTGAAGACAAATCATAGCAGCATAAAATGTTCCAACAATACACTCGCATCATATCTCTTTGCAACCCTAAAAAAGTTTGTATCATGCGCTTCACTTTTTAGGGCTACTCCCAAAGATAACCGTATTAGGGTTTTACCATTCTCCGAGAAAATAGGAACCCCAAAAAAATTTTCGAGGGGATGCCCTGAACTCCACGATTTGGGAAGAGTGTACAGTACTCAAATTTATCAGTTGCCACATGTCTTCACTTATCATTGAATCTTCCTGACATAGCTCTTACGTGTCATAGGAATCTGTCATAACCGTTTTAGCCATGATCTCCTTACACACAATTCAAGATGCTGACACATCAACATTATTTGCAAGAAATACATTTTACAAAACAAATAATAAGAATAGAAATTATCCAAGGTTGAGACACCTTATTCCTAACACTCTTCTCTCTTTGAGAGAAATAGAAAATCAAACCCTCAGATCTAAGCCAAGTTGTGTCACCTTTAGAGGAATTGCCAAAGTTGAACCTCCAAGAATGACCCAAGTGAGTACACACCTATCGCCATTGATTCCACCTCACTATAATAAAGATTTCTTTGTTGATTCTAAAGACTCCAAAGCTATGTTAACTTCCTTCTCATGATTTTGAATATCATCTTGAGAAGGCCTTGTCTGTTGTACTGAGCGGCGCAGCTCCTAGCCCTGCTTGCGGGGGTGTATGACTTTCAAGTGTTGGTGTGGCTGCAAGGCCCTAGCCCTATATCAGGGGCACTGAAGGTTAGTGTGAACAAAAGACCACTAAAAATTCTCCCTAGTTAGTTTCCTACCTAGTTCACCTCCGAAAGGAGTCATAATCTTATCCCAGGGAGGGGGAAGAATCTCTCCAATAGATTCCCACCATAGGCATGCACCTGGATGCTTGAAGGTGGTATCTGACACTAGCCCTGCCACAAGGGTAACCTTTGAACATATACTATTGAGTCCTTGGAAACACCGAAAACATGGGTGCCCTCTAGGGGGTGACACAGCTGTGTGAGGTGCACGCATGCGCATAAGCAGTGGGGAAAAGGTTTTGTCTTCTCACCATTTTTTTTGTAGGGATAACTATGTGTTTGTTATCAAGTCTTAAAATTGTCCAATCATGATTAAACAAAGACTCCCATGATACTACCAAGTTGCTTTGTCCTTGGTAGGTCTATTTGCGACTACTTCTTGTATCACAATTGCTTGATCTAAACCTTCATGTTTGTAAACGAATGCTTGAAACCTTCAAACTGAGATTTTTGATTAAACTATCCTTCAAACCTGTCTAGAAACTAGATTTTCAGTCAAAAAATGATTCAAGCTATGCCTCAGAACTTGACTTTATCTCAAAAACTGTGTCGAAACTATCAGACTTTAACTTTTTCCCGCACGAAGTTTCACATTTTAGAGCACTTTCTTGTGCACCATTTCATTCTTTTGCGCCAAGTTTGGTGTTCTCTCGCATAGCCTGGTACTTTCTTGTTTGAACCTATACCCAAATTTCAAAAATAGAGACTAAATTCCCATTGACTGGTCAAACTTTTTCCTAATCTACTTTTTGTCTAAGGTCTGTTTATCTATTTTCCTATCATTCACTATCAGAAACTAAGTGTATTGAACTGAGAATCGATCAATTATTGCTTTGACTTGTGTTGTCTCTCATTTTTTTACCCTATCTCTTTATGATTTTGTACCTCGCGTTGCAATAGTCTTATCTTGGCTATTCTAGCCACTCCTTTTGATGATTTGTACCAGGTTCATCTAGCATCTTGGCTATTCTAGCCATTTATCTCATTTTCGCTATCTTAGAGACATAGTTTTTAGCTTTATCCCGAGTCTTCTCTCATCACATCTTCATCTATGACTATCACAACTAAAAGTGGCAAAACTTATCCCATTTAGAATACTGGTCAGTGTAGAAGCAAACCTCCTAATCAAGAAATAGATCATCCGGAATCTATTGTGAAATCTGAGCTTTGTGAGGGATCCTCAAGTTCTTCATTGAGTACTTTGAAAGATAGTCTATCTCAACTATCACCTCCGATGTTCCAAGAGTGTTTTAATCTGTTGTTTGAAATGCAATCTAGTTTCTCATTTCAAGAACAAGACAACTAATTCTTCCAAGACAACTCATTGTTTCATAACTTTGGAAGACCACTTCCTTGGACTACTCCTATTATTGAGTCTATCGACCTTGCTGAAGATAGTGACTCATTTGAACCTATTGATATTGTTGATGATATCTTCTCATCTAAATTTGTTAAATCTTTTGCTCATGTTCATTCATCAAAAGTTACTTGGCTGCGCCTTTTCAACATCATTCATATCATTTTAATAAGTCTTCATTTTTTGCACAGCCCTACATTGACAAGATGGGAGATCCATTTGACTTCCAACCAGGAAAATACAGCCAAACTTATAATCAATCTCAGAACAACCAGTATCATGGTCAATCTTCTAATGACCAACATCATGCTCAACCCTGAAATGAGCAACATCATGGTCAATCTCAACATGACCAAAATCAATCCCACAATGATGATCAATCTCGAAACAAACCTCAAGGTGATCAGTAACCAACATACCTTTATCATCCTCCTCCATACAATCAAAACCAAGATGATCAACAACAAGACCAAATTCTGAGCATTTATGAGATTCTTGGTAATGAAGATGATGTAATCACTCAGAATGATATAGCTTCTGCTAAAGCTAATAAGAGTCTCATTAAAATGATGGAAATCATCCTTTTAGAGGAAAAAGAAAAGTACTTTCTTGAGCTGGCCCAACAAGGAGCCAAACTCCCTTCAAATTACCAAGTTGAAATGATTGTAGCTAAAGAGGAAGAGACTAAAACTGCTAAGCTACAAAAGATGATTCAGAATATGCAAGATAAGATTAGTCAACTTGCAAAGGAAAAGGATAAGCCCACACAACAATTCACAATGGATAGTATATGCCCTTTTCCATTTGACAAAAGTATTTGCATGCCTCCTTTTCCAAAAGGAGTGGAGTTGCCCAAATATGACAAGTACATGGGTACAATCGATCCCCAAGATCATCTAAGGGATTTTGGTGCTTTATCCATGGAATTTATACACGATCAAACTTATCTTATGAGACTCTTTCCCCATAGCTTGGGTGGGCCAGCGATGGAATGGTTTTGCAGATTACACCCTGGGATTAAGACTTTTGATGAGATCCCTAATCTATTCCTTCAACATTATTCTCACAACATTCAACACACTATCAACATCCGTGATTTGTGTAACTTGAAAGAGTGATAGGGAGAGCCTTTCTTGTCTTTTCTCCAAAGGTGGAGACAACTTTGCACGAAGTATCCTCGCAAATCGCCTGAATCTGAGAAATTTGACATCTTTTTGGACAATACTGTCGTAGACTTTGGATATCAGGTGCAACTACAAGGTCCTTTGACTTTTGACAACATGATCAAATAGGCTGTGAGGATAGAGGCCTTTATGGTTAAGAAAGGAGAATGAACTTTGAGTAATGACAATAAACAAGGATTCTCCATGGACAAGGATAAAGGAAAGATTGTCAATAAAAATAGGGATGTAGTAAATCATGGAGTGGTTGATAATGTCATCGTGAAGCCTTCAAATCCTATTTTTAATCTTACTTCCAGTATACAAGTGGCTAAGGCTATTGAAAAGACCACAATGGATAATCAACAAACTTCAAGATTTTCTAAGAACAAACCTTGGGCCTCTCAACCCAAGCATGAATTCACTTCTTTGGGAGAGCCTCTTGATGTGGTCTATAAAACTCTTATACAGAATCAAGTTATTACTCCTTTGGAAAAGCATCCTTATGACCCACAACCATGACCTCATTGGTGGAATGATAATGCATACTGTGACTATCACCAAGACTTCTACTTGTCTCCAGTTGAAGCATAAGGTTCAAGATCTCATTGACAATGGTGACATCCTTGTGGAGAACCATAATAAGAATTCAGATCATCAAGTGTTTAAAGATCCTTTCCCTCCTCATGAGAAAGGTGATTCTTCCACAGCTAAGAATACCAATGCCAAGGTTAATTACACGTACACTACTAATGATAATTTCATCAACATGATTGAACCTGTTGGAATTGAGTATTGCGATATGATCACTTCCAAGGGGAGTGGTGATGCTCCCAAGTCTAAGACTCCTTTCATCTTGCGTAGTTCCACGTCTCATTCATCTAAATCTGAAGAAACTTAGGATTGTGCCAATATTGTTACTCGATCACGTGGAAGAGTTGTTTTGAAAGGTCCCAATCCTCCAAAATAAACTATGGATAAGACTGCTCTGAAACAAACTATGGATAAGACTGCTACTGGTCCTACCAAAAAAGCCTTGAAATTGGCCCTTGAGCCTAGCACCACTAGTTATAGCATTTTAGATCAGCTCCAAAGAACCAATGCTCAGATTACCATTTTTGAGTTGTTGAAGATCTTGCCTACTCATAGGCAGATTCTGGATAAAACCCTCACTGAGGCAAACATCCCCAAAGATCTTGATCTCAACTGGTTCCAATCTATGGTGGGTCATTTGACTTCACCTCATTATTTATCCTACTCTGAAGAAGATGATCACTCTCTAAGCCATCTGCATAATGCTCCCTTGCATATAGAAGTCATGATAGGCCCTAAGTGTGTCTGCCACGTGCTTATTGACAATGGTGTTGGTCTCAATATATGTTATTGTAAGTTGCTTACCCAGCTAGGTTATGATGAGGATTGAATAGACTCCCGTAAAAATATTACTATCAAAGCTTATGATGAAGAAGAATACAAATCCTAAGGCTTAGTTATGCTACCTATCCACATAGGTCCCATTGAGAGAGATGTTACTTTTCAAGTCCTTGATATTCCTCTTGCATACAACATCTTGTTGGGAAGACCATGGATTCATGAGATGCAGGTTGTTCCGTCTACTTACCATCAATGCATCAAGTTTCCTTTCCATGGTGTGGAAGTCACTGTTCCTGCTAATACCAACTATTCTTGCAATACCCTTGCACAATCTGCAGATAGTTTGATTCCAACTAATAGAGAATCCACTGAGTTCTATGATGCTAAGCTTAGAGACATAGAACAAACTGTGAAACTTAAGGATACAGGCATGGGAGAATGTCAAATTGAACCTATGCTATCATTAGCTACTCTTCCTCCATCTCCATGTTTTTATAGGAGACCTTTTGAGAATAACAAGTCTGCTACTAGCTCTCCCCAGATAGTCTATGATGGTGCCTTTGTCAAGGCTACAACACCTTTAGAAGATGAGGAAGAAGAAAGAGTTATCACAACTTGGATCTATAAAGGGAAAGAAATATTTGAAATGACTATTCCTCCTCTAGATTTAGAACAAGAGCCCTATAGTGAAGGCTTCAAGATCATGAAGCACTTTGGATACAAGGGGAGTGGTCCTATAGGAATGAATGACAATGGTTTGCTAAAACCCATTGAAGCTACATGTCACCGCACAAAAGACACTATTAGCTTAGGCTTTAAAAAGACTCCCTTCCATTTAGGGACCAAGAAATTTGTGCCAGCACCTGAACCTAAACCTGAACCAAAATTTGAAGATAATACTCTAGAGGTAAATCCAAAGGCCATCTCTGATGAGGATACTTTCCCATATCCTATTCCTCCAGAACTTGCTACACTCTTTGCAGAACCAACTGAGCCAATCATACCTATCCATATGGTAGATACTGATACTGAATCTGATGAAACCTCTTCAATGTATCAATTCTCATATGATCAATGGAAAGAAACACTAAATGGTGATCCTAGTTTTCAAAGTGAATGACATAGACCGCCACATTTTCAAAAGCAGCTTGAACAAGAACAACTCCAACAAGTTGTTAATGCCACAAGAGATAGTAATGAGTCTGATGATGTTGCTAGTGCTAATGGAATTCCCACATCAAGTACTGACTCACATGAATATGAGTTCGACTCTTTATCTGATGCTACTTTTGATGTAGACATAGATACTATTCATGTATATGAAAGACTTCTTGAAATAGGTGAAGGGTCTAGCGTTAGGATGCATGAATTAGATGCCATCAGTGTTAACTTGTCCTCTACTTCCGATGTGGGGTCTCATAGGGATTCAAACACTCCTTTGGATGAAATCTCTCTTGGTCTTCACTTGCTCGTCCGTGCTTTTGACGATTATACCGTGAATGCAATTGAACTAGCCACTACTACTCTTTCACTCCGCTGTCCTGATCTGATAAATTGGAACCAAATGGCTCGAGGTAGTGCCTCTAACTATAGCTGATGGCAAGTCTATGGCTATGTTTATATTTAACTATATCATCTGTAGATATGGTGTACCCTCATCCATTATCACTGACAATGGGGGAAAATTCAAGAACAAGGACCTGAAAGAGTTGTGTACCAAATTCAAGATTATTCAGCATTGGTTGTCTATCTATTATCCCCAGGGTAATGGACAAGCAGAAGCTTCTAATAAGACCATTTTCAAAATCATGCACAAAATAGTTCATAAATATGGTAGAGATTGGCACCTCCAGATTAATCTGGCTTTATGGGCCTATAGAACAATCATTCAAACACCAATGGGGGCCACACCCTTTGCCTTGGTTTATGGAGCTAATGCAGTATTGCCTATTTAGGTCAAGATTCCTACATTGCGAGTCTCACTAAGGGGCCATATCACTGATGAAGAAAACAAAATATCCCAACTACAAGAGCTAGAGTTATTGGATGAACGTCGGAAGGTGGCATTTGATCATCTTTGAGCATACCAAAAGAGAATGTCAAAAGCATACAATAAGAAAGTTAGACAAAGGGAATTCCAAGTGGGTGATCTCATCCTGAGAGAAAACCCCAAGAATCAGCAGCAGCGGGTCCAGAAAGGGAAATTTGAACCAAACTGGCTTGGTCCATACATTATTACTGCAGCATTTGGGTTTGGTGCTTATCAACTCTCCACCACTGAAGGAGAGCAACTCAAAGAGCCAATCAACGCTCTTCATCTGAAGAAGTTCTACAACTGAGACATTCTCTATGTGATCATGTACATACTTATTGATCCTGAAAAAATTCCTAAAACTGATATATTCTCAAAAATCCTAAAAATTGCAAAATGACCTAAAAAAAATGATCATCTTAGTGAAAACCTGGCAAATAGCCACTTTGATGTATCTATTATCCTAGTGAAAACTTGGAAAATAGGCGCCTTGATAATACTAAAAAAAATAGAAAATTTGAAAAAACACAAAAAAATAAAAAATACAAAAAAAATGAGATATTCAAAAATACAAAAAAATCAAAAAAAGAGAAAAGAAGAAAAATGTACCATTGATGAAAACCTGGTAAACAGGTGTCATGGTAGCAAAAATAGAATATCTGCCAAGATGGTGAAAACCTGGTAAACAGGTGCCTCTTGTTTCCTGAAGCTATATCTCATCTTAGCATCGCTTGGCTCTTAGTTTCCTGCTTTAGTTTCCTTGCATTCCTACTTTAGTTTGCTTTCTTGCTTTCCTACTTTAGTTTGTTTCCAGCTTTAGTCTATTTCCTATTTTGGTTTGCTAGCTCATGCACTTGCTTTCTGTTATCTTTGAGATTTACCTTGACTCTTCATGGATTGGAACTAGTTACACTTGGGGGCACCTTCCTAGTCTAGGGAGGGCATTGTCCTATCACTTTCAGAAGTTTTGATCATGCATCAGTCACCAGTGGTTCCCATTGCATTTACCTACTGATGCCTAGCTACTTATGTGATTTCTCTCCTTGAGTAACTCTCGTGTATTGGTTTCCAGTGGTTCCCACTGTGTCTGCCTACTAATACCTAGCTCTCATTTGACCTCTCTCTTTTAGGATCTCTTCCTTACATCAGTCACCAATGGTACTCACTGCCTTTTCCTGCTGATGTTTTGTTCATGCTTAATTCTCTCTTTCGAGAATCTTCCTTGTATCGGTCACCAGTGGTTCTCACTGCGTCCACCTACTGATACTTGGTTCATGCTTCGATATCTTCTTGAGACTTCATCTCTTGCAATGGTCACCAGTGGTTCTCACTATGTCTACCTACTGTTGCTATCCTGTTGAGACTTCAAACATTGTACATTTCTGATTTGACTTCAATCCTCTTGAACACAAATGTAAACTAAAACTAAAACTGAGTTTGTGTTTCTCTAAAGTATGCTGAGCTTTTCCTTTGAGTGCTTGTTTTGTTTCTTTATCATTTCCCCTCAAGAGAATCTAAGACATCTTTCTTGACTAAGAAACGTGAAGACTGGGGGCATGATCTTTTTCTTTTCTTTATGTTTGTTGGTTTAGTTCTAATGATCCAAAGAATCTATCTAAGAGGGGTGTCTGTCTGTAAGAGCCTTCATCTCGTATTGGATGGCCATGCGTACCTTGACTCCTTTTATATGGACGCTTTGGTGAGATTGGTTCTTCTCCTTGTTTGTTTGAGTGACTTCTTTCTGCTACTGATGAAATTGTAAACACTCATCCTACTAAGTGAATGTAAAGGTCACTGTGAGAAAACTTTGGCAAAAGAAGGAACTCTCATGTGTCTAGTGTGTTTGTTCGCAAGCAACATTCAGGTCATTCTAGCAATTATGCTTTGATGCTTATGTTAACTTGCTCAATCAAAAGAAATAGGTGTTCAGGTCATTATGGCTTCTTGTGCCTTAATGCTTACACCTCATTTTGACAAATCAAAGACTTATGTCATATTCATATTCTCATGATTGCAATGTCAGTGAGGATTGTATGGCATCTTGTGAATGTCCATTGCTAAAAACTCTATGATGATAATATGATGAGTCCAACAACCAAGTCCTAGGGTTGCGTCTAGTTTAGACTTTCATTTTCATTCTAGACTTGCATTGGAATAGTGTTTGGTGCTCTCTTGATTGTCTTCTATTCATCAAAGGTTCTCATCTTTTGTCCTAGGTTCCTCTTGGCTGCACAAGTGTCCAGTCCTCACTCTCAATCTTTGAAACATTCTTTTGATTAGTAGCTGTCATATATTGCTTCATCCTGTATGAGATGATTAGTACCACATATATTGCATATCCACCACATTATCCTAAATCCATATGCATACATTTTACATATCTATAAACATGTGCATCCATTATAAGCATACATAAACCATACATTGCATACATTTATCTACCATCTATCATAACATTTCGCATTGCATTTTATATCATAAAAAGGAAGCATGTGCATCTCATACATATCTAATCCATACATCTAATCATCTAGGAAACATCTCACATCAACATTAAAGCAATGTATAAACAAGTACCATGATATCAAAAGATGATCTCATATATATATCTCATGATTAATCAATATCATGTACAAAATAAGGATGTTACTCAAGCATAGTATCAAAAATGGGCTACAATATATATATCAATGTGCTAACTCTACCCCTCGCCACCTGGAGGAGATGGTGGTGGTGGTCCCTATGTTAGTGTTTGTGGTGGTGGCATCGGTCTCTGGGGAGGAGGCATCAGTCTCTATGGTGTCTGCTGCGAAGGTGCCTATTGTGGAGGTGCCTACTACAAAGGTGCCTGTGGTGGTCTATGTGGTGCTCCTGTGTACTCAAAAAATGGAGGCACCTACTCTGATACATCTAGAATGGCTCCATAATATACTACATAATAATAAGCTGCCTAAGCAGACTCATATCTAATCTCCAGTCGTGCTCTCACCATCTCCTCGTGTAACTCTCAAATCTCCCTCTCACAATCAGCTACATGGGTCTCCCGTATGATGACTCAGGTATGGTAGTCATCTCTCTCATGTTGAACCTGCTTGACCCTCTCTCGACTCTTCCTAAGAGCCTCCTATAGTTGTGGTGCATGTGCTCCTAAAGGAACATCCTGCATATCTGTATCGTCGCTCAGAGGTGTCTACTACGATGGATCCCCTGTCCTCTACCTGGTGGATCTCTGATGAGTCCCACTACTCCTAGCACCTACATCTGACCCCATAGACCTCGGGGGGATGTTTTTCTGACCTATCCGTGGCCTCAAATATTTGTGCCCAAGCCTCTGTAGTGGTATCTGCTACTGGGTAGGTACCTGCTGCTATACTGGTACCTGTTGCTACTCCTGAGTGGGCTATTGCTATGCTCTCTGGCCCATCCCTATAGGATCTCTAAATCTAGGGAATAGATGAGCCAGGAAGTGATCTCTGTATGTAGGCATCATCCTTGCATTGGTGATATCCACCATATAATCCCAACACATCGTAGGCACTCATGCCTCGATTGCACATCTGCCTGGATCTAATCTCAGGTGCCACCCCTTCTCCTTATCAAAAAAGAGAGCATAGGGGCAATAATCCTAGGAGATTTCATGTTGTCTCCCAAACTAATGCAAGACATGTGTAACAAGAAAATGCTCAATAATGGTAACACTACACCCAATCAATGGACGTGAAACAAACATATGAGAAAGCTCTCGACGAGCATGATCCCATGACTCAATAGCAACCCAAGGTCTCCAGACTACAACTACCATGTCATCAAGTTGTCTGCGCCACTGCTCTATCTTACCCAGCAAGGGCTGAGTCATCGAACCTACATACCTATATATGTATGGCTTAAGAGCCTACCGTGTATCATGGAATATAGGCCTACAAATAGGGAGGTGCTCCTAGGCTTAGATCTAAAGAATGAAGACACCTGCCACCATGGTCCTCGCACCGCAATATATGATCTCATGCATCTCATGGTACATATGGGCGAGCATGTACTCCCCCCATTTGAATTTGGCTGCTGGTCTAGCCAGCATCTACTGTAGCATAGAGCCCCAACCACACTCCAAACCATGCTGACCTCGATTAGGAACAAGGTAGCAACTCAGGAACATAGCTAGAACCATGACGAATAGGTGAGCACCACCGTACCTAGTGATCAAATCATCCCAAGAGATGGCCTGGCCCATCACTAGATCATCTCGGAAGATAGTCCTCAATGCTATTGTGCCTACCCTCGACTGTACATCATACTCTACTTGAGCACTATGGATGGGTATCCGCAAGATCTGATAAATATCCTCGGGAGTGACTATCATCTCCCCTAGCGGAAAGTTAAAGGTGTTCATCTCCGAATGGAAACACTCAACAAGTGCACCAAGAAGATCGTGATTTACCCAAATGTTGGGTATATCATGCAAATATCCTAATCCTAGCCCATCAATGTGGGCAGTATCAACATCTGTCATTCTCTAGACTAATGTAGTAATCACTGGGTGATGTGACTGGAAGGCAACGTCGGGGAAGTCAACCTCCAAAGAAAGTGATGACATTGGATCAGTATCTCAATATGATGGTTTCTCAAAGCAATAACAATAAATGATGTTACATATCTATCCTAACAGGACTCTGGAATGTTTTCACTGGCTGACACTATGCAAAATTAGAGGAACATTTCAGACACTATAGTAGTTTCCCGTGCGAGGAAACTATTCCCTCGTGCGAGACAGGATCTCTTCTTGTGTGAGAAGTAGAAATTTTGCACGACACCAACAAGCGCTTCGCGCGAGCTAGCAGAAAGACACCAAGAGAAGTAACCCTAACCCATGCGAGGAAACCATTTCCTCATGTGAGGGGTGACCTAGGCTGGCATGAGGAAATAGTTTCCTCACACGAGACTTGAAGAACACGACCTAAAACATGCTAGATCTATCTTAAATTGACCTAGAAAGGAGTAAAAATCAAAATTCAAGGAGGTTTATCGACTGCTTACAGGTGCGTCATACTCTGATGGTCGGGTGTGTCATCATGAGCACTCAAATCGATGCATGTGCACTAGGATGCCCTCCATTCTCTCTCAGAGCTCAAATCACAAGAAGACAAAAGTGAATAATGAAATGAAAATGACCCCTCCGAGCCTTATATAGCTTTTGACCTAATTTTTGAAATTGCTCTATTTTGCATGAAAATTATACCGTTGGCTAAATCGACTGCTCTGAATCCATTTTTGGGATCAAAATTGAAATTTGACATCTCTAGATAGCTCAAAATCATGTTTTAAATTTTGGGATCCTTTAGGGTCGAACACTTGTGCAATCAACCTTTTGGCATCATTTTCCTACCAAATCCTCATCTTTTCATCACTTTTTTGAGATCTTCAATATTTTCATCAAAGTCAACTCTAGTCAACCATGGTCAACAATGGTCAAACTTGGTCAACAAGACCTCCCAACTGCTTCAAATTGCCTCTGCAACTCCTTTAATATAGTCTAATTGCTTCTAATCTGCAACCTCTTGTTATCAATCGTCCTTCTGATATGTCATCTTTCGATTTTAGTCCCAAGGGGGTAGGATGATTGCATCATTTGAATCTTGTCGAACCAGTCTCACTTCAATCTAATCTAAATCAAAGTCCCCATCACTTGGGGAATCTCTTCAAAGTGGGGCATCTTTGTGTCTCGCATCTTATCATCTTGTCATCTATCTTTTAGGTATCTAAGCAATCTAACTCAAATCCTAAGAAATCAAGCTTCATTTTGGAGATGGTTCTCAAAATCTTTGAGGTATTGGGGCAATCTAACCCTAATTCCTGGGAGTCAAGATTCATTCTGGAGATGGCTCTCAAAATCTCTTTTGGACCATTATCTGGGCAATCTAACCCAAGTCTCAAAGGGTTGAGCTTCGTGTTGGGGAAATCTAACCCTGATTTTGGAGATTAGTCCTAAATATGCATCTCTCATCATTCGATCAATTGGTATTGGGGAAATCTAACCCTGATTCTAGCCTCTTCTCAAGTTGTCATTAGACCGTTGTCTTCACAATCTAACTTAGACTTCAGAAAATCATACCTCATTCTGGAGGTGGTTCTGCAATTCAATCTATTTCGGTGTCTTGGCATCCTAACCAGGACTTCTAAGGGTTAAGCTATGTTCTGAGGATAATCCTAAAATCTCATTTGTCACATCAAACTATTCTTTGAATCAACGCATTGCTCGCACATCAATTCAAAGAGGGGCAAATGTAATACCCCAAAATTGGCACCTAATAATTCAATCAATTTTGGTGCATTTTCTTCAATTTTACATCTTCAAAGTCCTGTTTTACTAGGAAATTTTCTCTCTCCTATCTAACTTTATTTGACTTGATGTCAATTGCAAAAACCCTAAATTACATTAATCTTACACTATAAATTAATTCCTAAGTATTCGACTTTATTAGCTAAATAATCCCTATGATAAATTGATTTAATTCTAAAGTCCTAAGTGTTTTAAATTAAATTAAAATCCACCCCCTTTAGCTAATACACATAAAAGGAATTAATATTATTTAGTTATTTGAATGGACACCTCTTTATTTGAATTTAATAATTCAAATTACTCGAAAGGTCACCCATATGTGGCAATAATTCATTCTCTTAATTAAATAAATCTTTCAATATTTGTCTCAATTAGGAATGAAGAGTCACCCGTTTCATTTCAAGAACCTCTTCATTCCTCTCCCAGGCTTGTCTATATAATGAACCTTCTTCCTCATTTTAAAAAAGGAAATTGTGAGAGTAACTAAACTATAGCCAATTTTAGTTTCATTTTCTTATTTTCAAAGCTTTCATTACAATTAGCTTAATTTCTCATTTAGAATAATTACATTATCATAATAGATTAATTTGCTTATTGCTATTAGATTAATCTTATATTTCTTTCAAAGTTATTTAGATTAACTTGCATCTCCATGTTTCTTTCAAGCTCTTAAATAAGCACTTTATTTTAGTTTAAACTGCAAATTTGTTTATCTTTCAAGCTTTTGAAAATCCTTCATATTAGCTTGGTTTTATGGTTGTTGACTCTTGTTCTGAGAGTAATTCAAACACCCTAGTTAATTTGAAGGCAACAAGTCGAATCAATAGAATCGTGCAAATGGGTAATTCATACTCAATTTCATGATTCGATGATCGAGAAATGACTATGTTGTGTTTATAGCTGGATTAGAGGTCCACATTCAGCTGTATAACAATACTTATTATTATCCTGATCATTATTTAATAAACAAATATTATTATCTCATTTTCAATGATTAACTATTATTTTTTATTAATTAACAAAAAAATTCAATTTTTTACATTACTAAATATAAGATTTTAAAATTTTAGAAAGATTTATTACATAGTGAGCGAGAATTATATCTTGTGGAATACCTTGTATTCAAAATTGTAAATTTTATTTTAAGACTTCTTCAATATTATCATTGTTTATTTTGATTTATTCTTGTCTATAAATGACAAAAATGAAATATATAGATATAGTCCAAACCAACATCAACCTCTCCTACTCGGTCTCCAAAACCAACCTTCTCACTCACTCTCCAAAAAATCAAAATGTCTCATTAATCTCAAATATCATAATCTAAAGTCAAAGTATATCATAGTTGGAAATAAAGTATCTTATTAACCTAAATTATCATAGATAAACCAAGAAAATAGCTCAGATCAAAGTGTCGTATATATATCATAGATGAACCAAATATAACAGCCCAAATAAACATTTATTCTTACTACAAAACATCCCAATACTCCCCAAGTTTATACATTAGTGATTGGAATGAAATGCTTGAATTGGTCAAAAGCATAAGGAGGAACTACTGATTGACTATGAGAAGGTGACTAATTGATTGTGTAAACTCTTAAAAATTGATTGATACAGATAAGTCCAGAAGTCATGTTACTATATAAATCATAAACTAACCGAGACATATTCCCACAATCATATTTATGTAGTCAATCATGTATTCCACAATATCTATGGTGGCATATAGGTAGGCCTATGGAGCTACAAAAAATGGCATGTCTCAACAACAGAGCCCACTTTTGTTCCCACCACCTGTGGATCCTTACTCTGGGTATATCTTAATTGAGGAAGAAGGTGACGATTAGAATGGTAACTCTTGTTGTTCGGGATTCTGCCAAGGTTACATTCAAGGATTTTCATTTCCCCAAGATAAATTCTTAAAATGAAATTAAAGTATATGTCATTGAAAAAGAATCACACAAACTATGATAGAGTGTATTTTATTCTTGTTTTAGGCTAGCCCATCTCCTCTCATTTCTACTATGTCATGCGAGCTGAGGGAAAGTGCAAGGGGTAAAAAATAATAGCTTACAATTTTATCTGATTTATTTTCTCTGTTGGGTTTCCTCATACAATTAGAGTAGTGATACTTATAGATTTACAATTATACTAAAATTTACACCATCATCTAATATCCTTGTTTTATGTATTGTCTGGAATATTTAATCTATATCTATGAGTAATTAACTAACATATGAATAACTATTTACCTAATTATATGTTGATGGTGTGTACAAACTAGTGGAAACATGCTCTACTGAAGAAGATGTCGATACTTTTTTGTTGTAGATGTGTGAACAACATTCATGCTAAACCCTTGCAACCCACCAATCCATATCAACAAATGCAGATAATATGCAAGAGGATGTCTAGATTTACAACAAAGTGTATAGTTTTTTATGGTTTCCCACCTCAGTTTTTTCATAGGAAGGGTTGGAGAGTGCTAGCCAAAGACATGCATGTAAAATATGGAAGATTTGTGCATGTTAGAGGGGAAAATATTATCCTCAGAAGACAAGCTCCCCCATTTTACTTTTCTGTGTTACAAAGAAGTTCCCCTGTTATTCTAGTTGGGAATGGTACAAACCATTTATCTTTATTAATGAAATGGGTACCAGATTTGAGGATCCTAAGATTCATCTCGTGGAGTGTCCCTTTTACAAGATGGATCTGGAAAAGTTCTTAGAAGAGATATAATCTACTCAAGGCATGAAAGAAACATATGTTAATGTGGAGAAAACTGTATGGGTAGAAGAAGGGCTATTGTTTGGATAGGAGGTAACTGGGGAAATTAGAGATAATGATGGAAGTGTTTTGTTTAAAGATTTAGTGAAGTAATTAAAACAAGCTACTGTTGTAAGACTTAGTTGGCCCATCATTGCCAAAATCAGGGCACATCAAGATAGGTATGGATTTAAACGAGGAGGTGGAGATGTAAGGGTGAGGAAATCATTTAGTGGCTCTGGGCTAGGAAGGAAATTTTCCTGCTATGTTGTAGTAGAAAGATAAGTGTTAAAATGAATGGATGGTAGTATTTCCCTCACTTAAATGCATTTAGAAATTCAAACCAAATCCAAGGAAAGTGAGAAGTATGAGGGGAAAAAGTTCATTGTTGTTATTAGGTTTTCTATTTTGTTAGATATATGTTATTTTTACACATCAAGGAACTATTTTATTTCATCATTCTTACAACATGCATTTATAAGAGGAATCTTATGGGAATAAAAATATAGAGCAACAAAAATAGTATGAATAATTAGGTATTCAATCTTATCCATTGATATGTTACTTGTAAGATGTGTAGGAAAATAGTTAATAAGAAATCACTAATAGAAAAAAGAGATAAAGTAATGTCATTTGGTTGTTCATTTATAAATATTTTCTCTCACTCACATTTAGTTATATAGAAAAACTTTAAAAATAATAAATTAAGGCATAGGCGAGGTATATTAGCTTTGTTAATGAAATTGTTCACATATTGTGACCTCACACAATGTTATGCTTGTATAATAATGTTCAAATGGGGTTTTTAAAAGCCTTTAGAAACTTTTAAATAGTGCAAAATGACATCTCACCTACTTGAGTTTAAATCATTTGAACTTTGTAAGAAGGTATGGATTCCCGTCAAAGCATAATTGAAAATAGAATTATTATTTTTTATGTTAGATGTTATATGCTACTTCCTATCTCTAGACTTCTGTGTGACATTCAATAAACACAACTTTATGCACAAATTAAATCATGAATAATTTTAAATTGTGATCAAAATTTAAATATTTGCATTTAAATTGTGATAATACTCATTGTTGTATTTATTGGATGATAAGATTTAAAATTTCTTCTAGTTTCCTCATGTTAGGGAGAAAACATCTCTTATATCTTTTTAATGCAAAAATATAGTTATTGATTCAGGAACCAAACCAAAAGCATACTTTCAACCAAAGTATAAGGAGCATAAAGTGAAGATATGCTATGCATAATATATCTACCCATAGCCTAGTAAACTTATATAGCTCTACCCTTACTACTACAAAACAAAATATTATCATAAGTATCATACAAGGGTGGGAAAATTACAAGTCTATACCCATGTACATTGCAACATAAACATTTTTTACAAACCTAAGCATGTTAAAATCAATATCAACATGGATCTATCCATATACAATTCATTCACAACACTCTTCTTTCATTACCAACTTACCTTCTACATAATATTATCTATCTAACCCCTTATCAGGAAGAGTCTCAATGATATCTTCCTAGAGAAATATTGGTGTCCCTTTAAGTTATCCCTTAGTTAGAAATCTAGTTAACAACCCTATTTCTCTCCTACTCGATATGAGAGAACGTGATCACACTAAAGACTTGAGAAATGCACTTAGCTTCCTCCAATATTGCATCAAGTTTCTAGTTGTGAGTGACATTACCACTCATCAAATCATTAAACCCTACCACGTTAATATAACTCATCCCATTATGATCTAACAATGCTCCTCATCCCTAAGCCATGCCAAGGTTTCCCTTGTCCACCTCATGAAAATTGAACTAATTATATTCTTGTTATATGTGAAAGATGTTATTGAAATATATTCATTGATTATACTAATAATCAAATTTAAATTTAATAATTTATTCAAATTTTTTTATAATTATAAAATTTGATTACTTCTCAAAAATTATTTCTACTCATGTTTATTACAAGATTTATATTATAAAATTATATATCCAATGAATAAATTAAATAACATTTTTCTAATTTATATGTTTCTCTATACATTCTTCAAAAGACAGTGATAATTTTTTTTCTAATTTATATATTTCTCCAAAATAACCAAACCGTTCAAACCTAGGGGTGACCATTAAATTCTAGGCCCTGTGTGTAGTAATAACCATGTGGGATGTGTAAACCCCTCAACTCCTCTTTATGTCCATTTATTTGTAATTCTAAATAAATAAATAAACATGAATGCCCTCATAATTGTTGAATCCTCTAAACTTCATCAGTTGAAACTGCCTCAAGTAGAGCTTAATAAGTTCATCACTAACTATTGATTGTGTCGACACTCCCAAGTCTGTGAACAAGAGAGAAAGATATTGTGGTAGAGTATAATCTATTGCAGGAGAATTTGTTCCTACTGATGGAGGAACAAGAGAACCTCTTGAATTAATTAAGTGCATAATAAGGGACATATTTATTCGATCAAGAGGATAAAGACGTGAAAACTGCAATTCAACAACATCAACAATATGACACATAAGAAATTCTCATTAAAGATTTGCTCAATGTCTAATATTTTGATTTCCACGCCAACAAATTGAGGAATATAAACAATAATTGTTGACGTGGTGGTCAGCACCTCCTTGGAGATTTGTGACATGGCTTAATCGCCTCCCGTGGATCGGGTTAAATCTGACATTTGTATCGGGCATTGACAGTTCGAGCTTTTGGTGCAACGGCAAATGATTCCAACAATTGGTATCAGAGCCTTGGGTCACGGGTTCGAGTCTCCCTTCAGTTGGGGCTGAAGGCTCAATCAGTGCTGAGGGGGAGATTGTTGACTTGGTGGTTAGTACCTCCTTGGAGATTTGTGACATGGCTTAACCGCCTCCCGTGGATCGGGTTAAATCTGACATTTGTATCAGGCATTGACAATTCGAGCTTTTGCTGAAACGGAAAATGATTCCAACAATAACACCATAACCATATGATTTTCTCTTCTTATTGCTCGTCAAATTCTTGAAAAGCCTTCTTACTCAAAAAATTTGCAAATTGGATTGTTATATAGAAACCAGAGTTTAAATGAATCATTAGTGAAAATAAACTAAGGAAGAAACATCAATATAGAAAGAGGGTGATAAATATCATAATAAACACCACGAAAATTCCAATCCATGGAATATTTATTAGTTCCTGCCATGGCATGGAACTATTGTGAAGGCCTCTTGCTTAACTAGTGATTAATAGATGCTCCTACGGACCAATCACAATTCAGCATTTTAAAAATTTGTTTCAATATTCCTTTTTGGTTGTTATTGCATAAATGACAGTTGCACATTTTTTTACAAGAAATTGTTATTGAATGCTTATTTGGTACTCTTTGATTTGGTTTCCAGATTTTCAAAGACTCTACATGTATTACGAGGCAAGAGAAGGCGTAGAAAGAGAGATCTGGTAGCGCAGATTGTCAGACCTAAATAATTATGAAGTAAATATATTCAGTGAACAGAAATTATTTTTAAAGAATATCGAGGTCCCTATTTATCTCTATACATTTTGTGATTGGCTCTTTTTGTGGCTGCACATTATGCTAGATTTATTTTTGTTATTATCATGTAGGAGAGGGCACAATTATAGAGGATTGGTAGTCAAAAATAGGAGGCACAAATATTGGGACTGTAGGAATAAACATAGTAATGAGCCTGACAAGAATATAATATTTTATAAGACACAAGAAATATCATTCCGCATCGTGGAGTCTATGTGCTCTTATTTAATTGTAGACATCCACCTGTAAAGATAGTTGTTGGCTGGGTGAATTAGGGTTTAATAGTATATTGGAAGTTTTGCACGTAGAGATGGTGTGTACAATGCTAAGCCTCATCTTGAGCATGCACCAGTATGTTGAGGACGCTCCAATTGGGCACTGAAAAGAAATTATTTCTCCTGACAAATACTAGATTGTTCTTTTCTCGGCTGTCATATCATCTTTCTCCCTACTGGAAAATTCATGCCCATATCTATTTTGAGATTTACTACTCAAGAAGCCAGTCAAAAAGCACCTAGCCCAATCGCCCAAGATCAAAGATATATGGAAGAGTTGGGAGCACAAGGGAATGCCAATCCTGCAGAAAGGTAATTTGGTATTGCAGTGGTTTTCAAGCACGGTGGTAATGTTATTTTCTACTTATTTAAAAATTATGATGTGGTTTTTTTTGCAGTTCTGCAAGAAATTCAAACTATTGCAAAGCAAAAAATGATCAACCAACAGTCATAGACAATCTGGGAAGCAACAGTATTTCATATTTTTTTGCCAGTTCATAGCATACTCAAAAGAAGCTTAAAACGCCTTATTCTCTGGCTAGAAGAGATGATTTTGCATGCATTCTTGTTGCATTATTGTTGAACCCTTATTAAAACCTCTTGGTATATCTGATAGCTAGGGAAAAGGAAAATCTAGCTTGATGATACAGGTAATATTAGTTTAATTTGAATTTTAGCATTTTATTTGTATAAACTCTCACATTCTAGTATATCTATGGTTTAATTCAGATAGAGATTAATTTACTCAAGACAGCTTGAGATCTAATTCCAAGTATTACAATTAAAACTGGCCATAACTCTTTCCATATTCTAGTGCCTTCTTCTATCAATTCAATCTCCTTGCATGTGCACACCAGAGGAAAGATTTGAAATAAAATATTTTGATTTTGATTTACATACAGTAGATGTAAAATTTAGATCAACTAAAATTTAATGTTCTTGCCTCCTCTCATGTGTTTTTTTTTCGGATATATAAGACTATAAGAATGTAGTTTTGTTTTTTTGGTTTTAGGTCCAAAGAAAAATAGACAGTTTTTAAAAAAATGAAAATAAATGAGCATCTAGATGTATGAGAGGAATAGAAAATTTGTATTGTTATAGCAATAGAAAGATTTCATATCAGAACAGGGGATTATGTTATGTACTGTCTATGCATGTATAACTAGTTGTGGCAGGTCTTTGTTTATATTTATGTTTATGCAAATCAAATATTGTGTATTATCTAAGATATATATGAATACATAATATTTTAAATCTATCATAATTTTTGTCTTTTGTTTCATGCGCTTTGTTTTGATTTATTTTTCTCCTTCTCCTTTCTCCATGGTTAGAAATAAACTTGTAAACTTTATTTCTATATAATAGATGGTTTACAGTCGTTTGCATCAGTTGTGTCTTTTATTTACAGCTATTTCATAGCCACATATTACCCACCCAAAGTATAAGATACTACCATAAGACTTTTAATATAGGGGTGCTGTTTCAAATCAGGGTAGGGCAGTAAATGGGTAAGGGTGTAACTATATAGGCATAGTCATGACAAGAAGTGGATATGGAGACAACATATACATAAAGATTTTCTCAATTACTTTTCTTGAAAATATTAACCAAACCATAATCTATGATACTTAAATGCTTGGAAAATGTCTAGTCAGGCATTAGAAATCAGAAGCAATGGTAAAATATCAAAACAATTTTTCCAACTAGTATTCAATCCACAACCACAAGGATCACAAAGAAAAATAACAAACAAATGTTTAACTATTATGAGAGCACAAATTGAATAAAAAAAATGTAATTCAATGGGGACAGAGATAAGAGGAATCGTCTAAAGTTTGAAGAGTTTGATCCCTCTACAATGCCGCCATTTACAATAGGAGACATCAGAGCAGCCATTCCTAAGCATTGTTGGGTGAAGAGCAACTGGAGGTCTATGATCTATTTTTCTACAAATGTAATGATGATTGTGATTTTGGCAGGGCTTGGTGTCAATTTTAACAGTTGGGTTGTTTGGCCCTTGTATTGGTTTGCTCAGGGGACCATGTTTTGGGCACTCTTTCTGATTGCCCATGATTGGTATGTAGTTATTTTTATTGATTGACCTATGTTGCCCTTTTAGTGATTGCATTGCTTGGACATTTGTAACAGTGTCCTTGGTTTGGTTTTCAATGGTCATGGAAGCTTTTCACACAGCAAGGAGCTTAATTCCACCATTGGACATTTGACTCACTCTTTTATTCTAGTGTCTTACAATGGATGGTATATATGATTTCAATCTATTGTTTCTGATCTTTTGATGCAAAGAGTTTATAGTTCTTCAAATCTTATTTTATGAAACGGGTGTGTGCAAAGTCCAGGGCTATCATAAGATACTATGCAGAGAAATATGTAGGACAGGGAAATTGTATTATTAATCTTAGCTGGGTGTTTGGTTTCTTTTTCGTGTTTGACGCTAGTTGATGCTTGGTTGTTGTGTTCAAAATTTTGATTGTGGATACTGGCAGAACTGCAGTAATTAAAGCAACAAACGTTGATTCTAGAATTAATATGACGTTATCTACTGCCTACAAAGCTGAACATCGATTGGTCCTATGACTATACTCTATCTTTATCAAAATTGTGCAAGAGTCCATTTAGTTTCCTATTCATGCCCAGTCTCAAAACTATTGTTCACCCTATCCACACTAGGCAGGAACTAAGCTGCCCTGCAACCCTTGTTAATCTAATAAATCGCTGCTTTAGAATATAGCCATATAACCTTGAACGCCACATAAAGGAAAATCTAAAAATAATGCGGTTAAAGTACCATTTAGCCTTTTTTTTTCAGTAAAACTGTCACATTAACCTGATATAAGTACATAGTGTTATAACCCAATCTAGTACATAGTGTCATAACCCAGTCTAGATTCCTTGGTATTTAGGACCTTTTAGTGACTTTTGTTGACTTGTGATGACTTGGTTGAAGGTTTGTCGACTCAAGTCATATTAAATAAATGTTTTAGACGTAGAGATTATTATGTTTCTTTAATTATTTATGATGAAATAAAAAAAGATGTTATGTATAGAATTTGAAATGCATTATGAAATGTTACTTAATGATGTATATCAATGAATTGGAAAGTTATTATGTTATGTAAATGAAATATGCATTTCAATTTGATTATGAATTTAATGGACTAACCTACTGATGACCATTTGAGTGTTAGTATGATGGGTAGGAGACGAAGATGGAAATGTGATTGAGGTAGAGGAATCTATATTCTTGGTAAGGATGTGATGGGAATAATTGGTCGCAAGAACACACCATGTAGTTATTTATTTTCATATTTAATGATTTTTTTTCTTTATCTCATCAATTCAAATTTTGAGTAAATTTGTGTGTGTATTAAGTTAATTGAATTTATCTTAGGAGTAAAGGAATTCAATCGATTTCATTTTATGTTAGAATTGATAATTTAAAATTAGCCAAGTGAAAATTAATATATATAAATGATTATATTTATATACATTTCAATTTTTTCGTTAATATGATGAAATAACATAGCCATTATAAGGAAACCACTAACCATTCTTCAGGAGATAATTTAAATAGTTAACTAAATTTAAGTTAGCCTTGGATTAAAATGCAACGACAAGAATGTTGTGTCATTCCTTTGTTATTAGTGACATGGAGAAATTTCAATAAATTGGAAATGTGGGGGAAGTTAGTAACAAAAATCTTAGCTTCACCTTGCATGTTAAACGAGTTGCCACAATTAGATTGGAACTAGCTGTCGAGTGTATGTTAATCCGCAGTACACTGCTGGTTGGAGGAATCGACAGGAAATTAATGGTGAGTTAGTAGTTGCTTTTTAACTATGACCTGTGTCTTTGGTTATAATTATGAAAATGAAGGTGACAGATAAGAAGTTACATGCGGATTTGGGGAGAATGCGCCAAGAATTGAGAGTTAAAGGAGAGTAGAATACCCTATAGAAAATGGCGTGTAATAGAGCTAGGGATGGAGGGAGAGATGAGAAAATAGAAATGTCGACCAGTAAGGTGAAGGGAAAAAAAATTGAGCAGAAAGAGAGAGACATTGAATAGAAAATGAAGGTGACCGGTTTGTATGTGTACGCACAGAAGAAATGAAGGGAAATATGCACACACACCGAATGGGGAGATTAGGAAATGCACATAGCGGAGGAATTGGTAGAGATGAGTTGCTCAATAGAATGATAGGAGATCTGGTGGAACACAGGACGTGACAGGAGAAACCCACACACTCTTGAAGGCTATTATTGCCAGCTATTTTTCTAGCAGTCATTTTGATTTTAAGAAATGTATAAATTTACAATCGATCATGCTCATGAGCTGCAACAAAGAAAAAAAAATGAGCAATTACATTCTTGATTGATATTGTTTGATTAAATCGCATTTCTATGGCAATGATTATTTTCTTTCAGTAATAAATTAGCACAATTAAGATTTTGGGGTATACAATTTGATTCAAATTATAGTTAACATTCTTAGATCCTGGTTGTCATCGTCATATCCATGAAAATAGAAATAATTCTAGTTTTGATAACCATCACCTTATAAATTTCCTTTTATACTGGTTTGCTTGTATTTTTCCTAGGAGGTTTTCAATTAAATTATTTTGGGGAAATTAGGGTGTTGTTTCATTCTTGCAGGTTGTTAGAATGTTGGAAGATCAATATAGATTTATACCTTTCCTTTTATTTATTTTTATTTCCTCTCTTCATTTGAGCGGACAGAGAGCTGAATGTATGAAGTAAATAATTAAACCATCCTTTTGTAGCAAAACGGTTTTGAATATATATTTATATAAAAGTTTAGAGAAGGAAGAAATTGGAATAAACTTTAAAATTGAAATTAGATACCTTTGATAGAATCTAGCTAGTGATAAAGATCCATATGCAAAGAACTTTTTTTGACAACCATCATCATCGATCTTATGGTTGAAATTTAGAAAACATGTTGTTTTTCTCATTTAAACTGTGACACGATATAAATGTACTTCCTATAACATTAGCAATGTTTTTTGCTTTATCCATTCAAATTGCAATAGGATCTACATGAACTCCTATAGAATTAGCATAATCACAAAAATATGAATATAGATTTTCTTTTATTATCATATTGTTGAGATTGTGAATATATTGTTTCAGTAAGGAGAAAATGCTAGATTGTTAGAAAAAACATATTTTTAACATAGAAAATTTACTATGTGAAATTACCATTAAAGAAAGAATAATTTAGAGAAGGAGTTTGTTTTTGGAAATTTGATTATTATGGTATTTTAGTCTTACTTATACTATTTTGGGAAAGATGTCATGGGAAAGGGTGTTGAATATGGATAAATAGAGAAGGGTACATTTATTTTTCTTTTACCTGCCAATAGAAATCAAGTTATCAAATGCTTAGGCCTAAGCTACATAAAAACATAATAGATTTTGTGTTGGTTATTTTCATTCTTTCTAGCATATCTATGTTAGTTCTACTTTTATGAATGAGAAAAGCAGTTAGTTCACAGCTTGCACCAAATTCCTTTTTGATCTATCAGTGTCGAGTTGGTATATTACTCAAGAGGGGTCGGCATGCTCTTCATTTCAGGATGAGCCCCGGGGAAGCTAACCACTTTGTGATTGGGCAGATTAAGCACCTGGATCACATTTTTGTCTCAATATTTGTAGATGGATAGATGTCCAATGGCATAGGAGAATGGAGCGTACAGATGGATGATTGATAGTCTGATGGCATTTATATGGATATCTTGTATCATTTTGACCTTTTGGTCATGTACCTTGGTGTATTGTATACTATTGATTTTTGATGTTCGATAGTATGGTCATCATATTTTATGTATTTATCACCTCATAGATATTCTACTATTGGATGATTCATGTACTCTTGATAGCATATAGTTGATTTCTTATTATTGTACTTTGAGGTTATTCGATAATATTTCAGATTATTGTAACTTATTATTTTGAAAAATTGAATATTTTATGTGGAAAAGTTTTTATGTTTTAGTATACTTTTTTTATATGTTCGACTTTCTAAGTTTTTAGTTGATGATCTTACATGTCTCTTGTCAAATAGAATCGGTCTTTACACATAGAGATATCGTGGCAATATTTTAAATACAAGCGTCGAAAACACATTCTAATGATTGTGATTAGAATTGATGATTTAATATACATATTTATTTATTTAACACCTGCACTTGTTGATTTAATGTTCTTTTTTTTAATAATACTATATCAATAGTTGTGACTTTAAAGTTGTTATTTCTATAATGACTATCCATAATTGAATGAAATGTATCCAAGTACTTATAAAAGATAACCAATGGTGTGATGTCACATTAGCCACACAAGTATGGGTGTCCCTTTTGCACAATCATTGTGCTCTCTTTTTTTAGGTTGTTTTGGACACCTTGACAAAAAAACATACTTATGTGGCATCACATTTGATTGTGTGGTCCTGAAACCTTAGTTATAAGTAGGAGACTTTCCAAGTAAGCTACTATAAAAAATGAGAGTAATTTGAAATTTCCATGTAGAATTTTGAGAAGTGCAAAGTTAGGGTGCTCAACTACTAGATCCACTCCCTTACCTACCATAATTCCTTGGTTAAAAATACTATAAAAAAATAACTCCAAATATAAAATATCACAAAAAATGGTATTCCAAGTATAAAATATTACAATAGAACCAAGTTCAAATTCAGGCCTAAAATTCAGGCGCGAGGGGAAAAAAATCATCCTCCACAAACAAATTCAACATCTTATACCAAATAGACTATCCTTGATGTGAAAATAAAAGTTATTCTCCAAAAAAAAAAAAAATTAGTATAAACTTTGCCTCTCATACTTCCCACAAAATAGAAATTATAAACTAGATACTTCTCATACTTCCCTCTTACCTTGTATTTTGGTCGAATCTCTGAAAGAATAAGTGAGTGCAATGCTCTCGTCTATTCATTTCAATACAATATAAAAGGTGAAATTTCCGTCAATCCCACTTCCACTAAATGACTTCCTCACACTCACATCTCTTCCTCCTTGTTCAAATCCATGTCTATATTCTTTCACCCTCAATTTGGCAATGATGGGCCAGCTAAGTTTCATACCAGTAGTCTAACATGATTTCTTCCTCGCACTTTTGAACAATTCATTGCCATCATTATCTCTAATTTCCTCAGTTTCCTCTCCTCCAAATAATAGTGCTTCTTATTTCTTTAAGGTTTTTTCCACATCAACATCTTTTCCTATCATACATCGAGCAAAATATATCTCTTCCCATAACTTTTCCATATCCATCTTGTAAAAGGGACACTTGAGCTGGATCTTAGGATCTGCAAGGAAATTGGGCATCTCAAGATTAAAGCCTTAGATAAAATTTCTTCTAAAAGCAATTTTATCAATATGCATTATGATTCAACAATACAGAATCAATAAACAAAAAGAACAAGAGAGAAGATGGAACACACAATTAATGTGGGGAAAACCCTTTTCGATAAAAAACCCCCACTCTCCAAAACCAGAGAGCCATTGTATTATTCAACAATAGAATAAAATTACAATAAAATATTTAGACTCTAAGCCTCTACATGGATATTTACATCATGTTCCATCCTGGAGAAAAACTGGTACCACAATCCCTGTGAAAATGAATTCCTCTTACTCACATTCAGCTTGTCTAACAATACTTGTATTTAAAGAGATCAAATTGAAAAAAGAAGTATTTTCTCAAATGTGTCCACATCAAAGTATCTACAATAATTAATTAGAAAATTATTTTTTCATAACTCTTTCATAAATATTAATTTCTATTTTCTAAATCTCGAGGTCTATCTATGGGGAAGATTTGGTCCAACCAAAAATCTTTCCAAAAGACCATTAAAAATAATTAAATTAAATCCATTTGGGACTCCTAAGGTTGAGTCACCTTAATCCTAACATTCTCCCACTTGACAAAGACCTTATAGGAGTCACTAGAAACACCAAGATTTACATTGCTAGGAGCCACCTGATAAGGAACACATCATCACTTTCATCCATGAAACCACATAGATCCTAGTGACATAAAAGGCTATAGGACACTTCCACCTCTCCACTATTCTCATGAGCTATATAGAAGCATAATTGACATCAAATTCAAAGCTTGTACAAGAACACAACTATGAAGAAATTCTATAGAAAATAATATAAAACACCTATTAGAACAACAATCCAATAGACTTCTTTCATCCAACTAATCAACCCATAGGATTGAAAATAGAACCCATAAAAAATGTTAATGCATCCAATCACCCATTCCTTGAAGGTATACAACATCAAAAAACTCATGCCACCAACATAAGAAGCCCATAAAAGAAAACTCAAGATCCATGTACAAATTAGTCAATGAAGATAAAATACATAAAAGAACTCCCACTGCATGGGTAATGTCGAATCTCAAATATCAAAGGCATGCCGAGTCTACCAATCACAACACATAGAAAGTTTTATTATGTAATACCAAGGATGATCCACAAGGACTAACTCCATTTTCTCTATCTTCACCATCCTTCAAACCCCATGTGTCCTAAAACTTTAACAATTACAAGACTTCCGCTCATCAAAGGATGAATCTTCTTTACCGAATTCTTTCAGATTCCCTCATGCTTGCCAAGCTAATAAATCATCATAGAAGGAATATCCATAACCTGTAACACCAAGAAATTTTACATGCAGGCACATGCAATGAACATGCAAGTCCATGAAAGTACATGCAACTCAAAAAGCATGTACATGCAACTCATAGAAAGACACATGCAAACAACTTGCAAAACATAAAAGAAATCTCTGATACCAAATAAAGGAAAATTGGGCATCCCATAATTAAAATCTTAGATAAAAGTGCTTGCAAAAGAAATTTTAGCAACATGCATTATGATTTGATAATATATAATCAATAAACAGAAAGAAAAAGACAGAAGATAGAACACATAATTTATGTGGGGAAAACCCTTTTGGTTAAAAACCCCACACTCCAAAACCAAAGAGTCATTGTATTATTCAGCAACATAATACATTTACGATACTATCTTTAGAATCTAAGCCTCTACAGGGAGATTTACATCCAGTTCTGGTCCAAGAGAAATATTGGTAGCACAATCCCTATGAAAATAAATTCCTCTTACTCACATTCAGCTCCTCTAGCAATACTTGTATTTATAGAGATTAAAAATGCAAAAAGAAGCAATTTCTTGAATGTGTCCACATTCAATGTATTTGGAACAATTATTTAGAAATGTCTTTTTGTGTAACTCTTGCATAAACATTAATTTCTATTTTCTAAATCTCCAAGTCTATGTGAAATATTTGGTCCCACTAAAAATCCTTCCAAAAGGCCAATTTAAAAATAATTAAATTAAATCCATTTGGGACTCCTATTGTTGAGGAGTTGTCATGTCAAAAGTCCAAAAAAATGCCTCAAAATATTTCATAAAATCCAAAACTACTATGTCATTATTACAGGTTATGATATCAAGCTTTCTTGTTATCTCCAAAGGAAAAAATCTATCATGTTCGAGAAACTTTGCTTTTAGTCTAGTAAGAAGAGTGAAAGGGGCCTTTATTTTTTACCAATTATGGTAAGGGTGGACCTAGTGTCAACTTCAGATCAACAGTTGAATCTTTCAAAGGTTAAAAAGTTATGGGGGGCCCTCTTAAGCGCTCAAAACCTAAAGATTGTAGAGAATTATTACATAATAGCGAGCTTTGGGACACTTTTAGCAGAGTTGATCTTATGCCATACTTCCATACGATGAGGGGTTATAAGATGACCTTGTCTATAAATTTTTGAAAGTCATGGAACCAAGGAAATGTTACCATTGGTAGTATAAAATTATTTGTGACCCCTGAATTGATTACCGAGGCTACGAGCTTAAAATGTGAAGGTGGCATAGTTGAGAAGAAAATTTTGGGAGATTACAAGCTCTGCATGAAGAAGTGTTTAAAGAAAGGGGAGAAATTGGTTGTCAATGGAAATGAGAATGGGTATGATAGGTTCTCCTTACCCCCTCCTTATTCTCTTGTTTCCCATTATGTTATGAATTAATTCACCTTGGACGGTTGGTATATCACCTTCCATGGGTACCAATCTCCTATCTTGAGTCATATTAGAAATGGGCAGAGGATGGATATCCCTCTTTTCCTATTTCCTTCCTTGAACAGTAGCATAGCTAAGGGTATATCACCTCTTCTTCACCAGGGCCTAATCCATGCCCTTTATCAACATGAGTTTGACAAGTCCCCATTTTGCAGTTGTCTCCTCTCATATCCCCAATATAAACAAAGGCATAATGTGAAGCTGGCCAAAATTTCTATCAAAATTGAGCTAATAGAAACCAACCCACTTCCTGAAAATTCCAATCATAGCGGGAAAATGTCCAACCCTAGTGGGAAGAAAAACAATAAGAACCCTAAAATCACTTATGAAGACATCCCCCTTGAAGAGGCCCTTCTTGAAACCACCCCCCCACCCCCCAAAAAAAAGAAAGGCTCTTGCTAGCGAACCTAGCCCTTCGAGAGCTAAAAGAATTAGTAAAAATATTAAAAGGATGAGCCCTTTTATTGACATTTATAATGAGGAGGATAGTGATGAGGGAACTAAGTACATTGACGAACCTAAACATGATGGTAGCTTGGAGGAGAGAAGGTATGCCTATCTCCTCAATAAGGAAAGAAAGGATAAGCATATAATGGAGGAAGTGGTCTCCGAGATGAATTTTGAGTGAGCCAGAAGAAGAGGACGAGTCCATAGAGATGGGGATTATGTTGAAGAGGCTAAAGACCTTGAGGAATAAGAGAAGGAAAAATCCATGAAGATTATTATGAATCTTAATGATTTGGTGGATATTGTAAACATGGTGTGTAACTCCCTTACTCATGTTGGTAATGAATCTCAGGAGAATATACCACCTTCCCTTGTCCTGAATGAGAGAGATGATACCCCTAACCTTCAAAATCATATTGATGACCTACAAAAGAGAATCATGGCACTAGAGGGTTCTTCTACTATGTTTGTGAATACCAAAGAATATTTTAGAAATATCATTTCTTCTCTCTATAGGGTGTTTGATGGGCTAATAAAGAAGGCTTTATTTGGTGTAGTCACCGAGAAAAGAGGAATTAAGAAAGCGGTAAAGAGAAGGAAAGAGGAGCAGCAAAGCGAGGAAGACCAGCACGAAGAAGATACTGAAAACTGGCAAAGCATGCTTAACAATGTTTCTAAGGACTAGAATAGGATTGCTAAGTCTAATGATATCTAAGTTTGTTAGTTTTAGTTCTTTCCTTGCGGTTACTATGTTTTTTTGCTATGATAGTTTTAAATTTTGGTCTATTATTTTGGTTATCACTACATAGGTTTTGCTTGGTAAACTATTGGAACTTCATGAGAAGGAACTCTATTAGTTTTCTTAGTACTCTAAAAAACTTAAACTCTTTACGGTATATTATGATGATAAACTATGATACTGATACTATTGGTAATAATAGTGATAGTTTTCTTTTTGTTGCTGATAGTTATTGTTTTTTATTAATTTTGTAGTTGGGGGTTTTTTTCTTGCTCTTGGTTGTTATGCCACCGAGTAGAAGTTCGAATGTTGACTCTTAGTGTATGTTCTATTGTAATGGGATCAAGGCCTTGTTCCTGCAGACGTAATCAAAAACATATCTAAAATATAAATTAGCATTGTTATAAGATTCCAAAACTTATGATTCTTAATTTTTTTACCATTACAAATGAAAATATACTTATTAGCTCTAAAATCAAGCTTACAACATTTTTCCTTAAGATTCTCAAGATATATCTCACTACCAAAAAATCTAAAACCATAAAATTATGATCACTTTCTCAACCATATTGTATAACTTATTATATTACCAAGAATAAAAAGAAAATACCTATTAACTAAAAAAATAAATCATATAAAACACGTCATATTCAAACTTAATACTAATCATGTTCCATAGTCTATGGTGTTCTACTTACAATCTATCTGTAATACCTCTACTTTTTAACTAATTGTAATATGTTAAAAAAATCATTTAGATATTTTAAATGAGAACGATAGAAATACAAACTGAAATGATTCAACATCTTCTAGCAGATAGATTGTCCTTGACGTAAAAACATGTTATCCTCCACCAAACCAAAAAAAAAATTGTAAAACCAATCAAACTTTGACCCTCAACCTTCCCGTTTCCCTTGTATTTGGTTCGAATCTCTGAATGAATAAGTGAGTGCAATGCTCCCATCCATTCGTTTCAATACATATCTCTCCACCACAACATAGCAGGCAAACTTTCCTTCCATCCCAGAGCCACTAAATGATTTCTTCACCCTTACATGTCTTGCTTCTCCTTTTAATCCACGTCCATCTTGTTTTTCCCTCATTTTGGCAATGATGGGCCAGCTAAGTTTCACACCACTAGCCTCTCCCGATTGCTTCCCCATACCTTTAAACAAAACACTTCCATCGTTATATCTGATTTCCCCAGTTACTTCTTCTCCAAATAATAGTGCTTCTTCTACCTTTAAGGTTTTATCAACATCAATATCTTTTCCTGTCATACCTCGAGTAGAATATATCTCTTCCCAGAACTTTTCTAGATCCATCTTGTAGAATGGACTCTCCATGAGCTGAATCTTAGGATCCTCCAATCTGGTACCCAATTCATTGATAAAGATAAATGGGCAGTACCACTCCCCAACTATAACAACTGGCGGGCTTTTCTGTAACAAAGAGAAATCAAATGGGGGACATTGTGCTCTCAACTCAGCATTTTCCCCTCCAACATGAGCAAGTCTTCCATGATCACCACGCAGGTCATCGGCTACCACAGTCCAAGTCCTCCTCCGCAGGAATTGAGCAGGAAAACCATCAGAAGCTATGCACTCTGATGTGAATCCAAGCTGTGTTGGGATTATCTGCATATGTTGATATGAGTCAGTGGATTGCAAAGATTTGGGACGAACGTCGTTCACAAATGTACAACAACAAAGTGTCGTCGTGTCTTCTTCAGTAGAGCATGTTTCCACTAATCTGTGCCCACCATCACCATACAATCATGTAGTTAGTTATTCATCGATTACCTATAAATAAAGATTCAGTAACCTAAGCAATGGATCATATTTGAGGATAAGAAAAGTTTCGTCATCACTGTTAATCTCTAGGTTTTTCCACTTAGATTCAATACAATAGTGAAAAAAACAGAGGAAAAAACAACCACATAAAACGAATCTCAAGAAATTAGGTATTGTTTTTTACCCCTTGTGCTTGCCCTCAGCTCGCACGACATAGTAGCAATTGGAGGAGATGGGTTGGCCCAAAACAGGAACGAAATACACTCTATCCCAATTTGTACTGGAGCTATCACTGTACTCGATTGTTAAGCATTTGTCTTGGGGAAATGGCAATTCTCGCAGGCAAAAGTAACCTTTGCAGAATCCCCAACAGCAGGAGACAGATGAAGGGTCGCCATTCTCATCTTTTTCGTCTTCCTCAAGTAAGAGATATGCAGAATGCTTATCAGGTGGTCGGAACAGAAGTGGGCTCTTTTGTTGAGAATCGTCATTTCTTGCAGCTGCATATGCCTGCCTGTAGGCCGCCATAGATATTGTTGAATACATGATTGATCAGATGACAAAAATGATTGTGGAAATTATACATTGATTGATCAGATATTAATTCATATATTGATCCGGGGTTGGTAACGAGCAACTTTGACAGCAAAAAGCTTTTGACCATTTCGCTTCCAAGATCTACGCAGACATCTGGATGTTTTCAATTAATTAATAAATGAATACGGTCACATGGGCATTCTTCTTTCAATTAATACGGTCAAAATGTTCATACCATTTAACATAATGTTAATACGGCTCTGTCATATGAGCACACAGGTTTTGACCATTCTGTGTGAGGCTGCGGCTATATGCATTTTAATATGTTAATGTACATAATTTTAATTTTGTTGGATCTGTATCGTCGTTTACTTATGTGATCTGTAAATCCTAAGGCCTACGTAATGGTTAGATGAAGAGTCAATATTGTCGCGGGTTCTCATATTTAAAATAGAAGTTATAATTTGACTTTCACATTTTTATTTTTATTTGACAATTTTGGAAGTTTTAAATCTGGAAAATGGTTTTTGGAATATGGCTGGAACCGTTTGGTTCACCTGGAATTCATAATGAGAAGATGGAAAATGTTGTTTGCATATGGATTTCAAAATACTATAAATTTTGTTTTACCCCCAATTCCCATTTAAGTGGAATTGGAATTGATTTTCCAATTCCACCTATTTAGATGGAAGATTCAAATGTTGGTTTTGGGGGTACATGGGAATTAACAAATCCCTATAACAGTTTCATGTTTTGAACACAAACATCGAAAATGTCAATTCTGGGATTTGACAATCCCAATTCCAGTCTAATTCCAGCAAACAAGCGGGCCCAGATCTAGTTATGAATTGAGGAGACTATAGGTAAAGATCTTATGTCTATTCAAACATTCAATAATATCTTAACAAGGTTTGAACCTATAACAACATTATGGCTATGGAGCCACTAGAATGTATAACCTCATAGTATATTTTATAAGTTTATACTTATAAAACATATTATGGAGTCATGCAATCTAATGCCTCCACAAGCACTACGGAATGATAACACCACAACTTAACCATCACAATATGTCAATATTGGCTAAGATACAACTTTTTATTATAAAGTATATTTATTATTTAATATTAAAATTGATTATAGATGTTTAAAATTAAATTTATGGAACTCAAATACAAATTATTTTTTGTCTAAAAATGATATGACATATATGATAAACCTTAATGTATACAATTACGAAATGACACCTGTCAATTCTATATTTAGATATGCCAAATTTGAAAATCAAAAGTCACATATTACATCTTCTACTATTAATTGTTAAATGCATTTCACATGGCAAGATAGAATCCAGATTTCTTAATATTATATCTCAAATCAATTTGTTAAATAACATAGTTTGTTCAACAAATAGCATTACTATAAAAAAAATTAATACCAATGTTCTTGAGCAATACTTTTTTTCTCCATTTATTACATTGAATACCTACAAGAATTACAAAAACTATGCAATTCTTGCCAAAACAAAACAAAAAAATGATAAAATAAAACCCAAGATGCTTAGGGGTAAAACAAAAAAAAATGCAATAATAATGTAAGAAATATGAAAGACAATTGAAATGGAATGAATAATATCATCTACATACGCTTAACGAAGACCTGAGGAAATAAGAGAATGGCAAGAAAAATGATTGTAAGCTCACAAAGAGGAACCAAAAACTTGAGAGAGTTGTGTGAGAGCTTGAGAGTGCCAAAGTTTCCAAGTAAGAGTGATGGAGTGAAAGATTATTTTTCAAAAATGAGAAGGAAAGTCAAAATAAAGAGTTGAGGATAATGTTAGATTTTTCCAAGTCCATTTTTATTGATTTGGACAAGTTACAAATAGAAAAATTCTCAAAAATGGTCACCAAATGAATAAATGTTATGAGATGCTACAAAGTTGTACCAATGTTTGGAAATTTTGGGCTCTAAAATGATAAGGAACTAGAAAAACATGAGGACAATGTAAAAGTGACAATAAAATTGATTAAAAAAATCATAGAAAATAAGAACTAGGCACCTTTGGATTGAAGAAAAGATAATGTGAAGGCTAAATTAGCCTAAAAGCATGTACACATAGATAGAAACCAAAGAAAGCACAAAACATAGGGTGTAATTGTAAGGACAAATAAATTTTATGTTACACTATGATTGATATTTTATATATGTGGGGAGCTATATACAAGACTTGTTATCCTATCATAAATATGATACTTTAGATGCTTATTTTAGAGTGGAAAAAGTGCACTAATACGAAGGATAATTAATCCTTTGCGAACTCATATTTCCTACACTCCACTTAAATAAATCCAGAGGTAACTATTGCCTTTAGAATTATCAGTATTTAATTTGCATTTTAGTGTGCCAAGGGTTTAGTGTTTTATAAACTTGCAAAGACTTTAGGAATCAATAGTGCATACCATGGAGGTATGATAAATAATCTAGCTAACTCTTTGCCTAGGATGTTTGTATGGCTTGTGGATGAAAATGCTATTAGCAATATGTGTTCAATATTGTCATCAATGTCAAGCTTTTATTTACATTCATGTCAACCTAATGGAGTTATGTGTTTCTTAATGTGTGGTAGGTGACAGAGGTCCAAAAATGAGTATCTAGATGTTATTTTGATGTCTGGTAGTGATATTAAGTTAGTATGTGGTGTTTTGGGAAGGTGATAGTATGGGAAGTTGGAATATGAAAGAAAGAGTATTTGAAGTCCTTATGGGGGAACTCTCTATATTTCTCCAATTGAGAATTTTATGACTTGTAGTTTTAGTTGTAATGTGGGTAGTCTGTGGCTATTGCATTATCATGTTTTCAGGTCCCCAATAGTTTAGAGGTTGATGTTGTGATTTTTTGTTTGTTGATAATGAAGCTAGCCATCAAGATTACTTAGGTCTAGTTTGAAGAAGTCTAGATACATTGGTGTTTTTGGGTGTGTGGATAAGTGGACATGTTTAGAAGGTTCAAGCAATATTCCAATATAGAGTTTATGTATTGGTTTTCTCTACAAGTAAAGATATGTTGTTTTGTTACTCAGTATCATTGTCTATGTTGTCCTCTAGATGACTTAGTGGATTATCTTAACTTTATTATAATATTTTGGTTCGAAAATGTATTTGAGGGTAATTTAAGAGGTGGTTATGGGTCTTACATATTTTTCATAGACCTCCATTAAGTTTTTTGCATTGGAGGATGTTTCTAAGTCGATTGGTCAACATGTTTTAAAGTTTTTCTACATGTTATGTTTGGTTCCATTAATGGATGATGTTTTGTTGTGTACACTTCATTTGAATCAATTATAGGAGTCATGTTATGATGTATTTAGGTCTCCTTTATCTCTTAGGGTGGACCGCATTGAGTGCAAGTGTTCATGGTAGACAACATTATGTAGATATTGTTTATCTCTACCATGGTTGGCCTAGTTGAGGTTCTTGATGATAAATTTGATATATATGAATGTCTATATTTTATTTGAGCATGGATTGAGATTGGATTGAATGTGAATTCAATGTAAAAAAAATATGAAAGACTGTATGTGCAAAAATTAGTTGTGATGTTTTTATTAATAATATCTTTTAGAGTTAGTAGAGTTTGAGACAATTAATGTGTAAACTATATATGACATTACCAAGAGATCCTAGTTCATTTCAATTCATCAATTCCTTATGCATGCTACAAGACAATGAGTCATTTCTAGTTCTATATTTTCCCTAGAGTCAAGTACGCTTATGTCAGTAAGTCACTTGTATCTTACCCTAAGACTATGCATCTCAATCTTTCAAATCCCTTGTATCTTGACCCAAGGTTGTATAATTAGTCTGTAAGTCTAGATCAGGAGCAATGAGCTTCCTTGGCCTTTTTCCTAAACATTTGTATTTAAGTTATTTATATAGTTAGTGTGATTCTCACAATGTCTTTTCCACATTGGGTTTTCCACATAAAAATCTAGTGTTCATGTGTTTGTGTGTTCATTGCATTATATTTCACCAATGGTTAATTGGATAAAAATATTTGATAAGTGTTTGTGATAGAAAATGTTCAAGGATTCTTTAAGACTAATCCACCCCCACTCCCTCTTAGTCTTATGGTTTACCCAACAACTAGTATCAAATTAAGGTTCCTAAAGAAATAGCCTAACAATTTAGGAAGATATGGTTGGACACTATGTTTTATTCTAAGAAATATTTTCAATGGGACATATAGAAAGTAAGTCTCCAATAGGACCCAAATGATGTAGCCTTTCCCACTTGGGAGGATGTTGCACAGTTCCTAGATTTATACCCCTACTTGTTTGTGGGCTTCCAAGAGTAAGACTAATCCTTGAGGGGTTAGGATGTAGTGCCTACCATAATCACATCCTACTATATGATTATTCTTTTGATTTGAGTTAGACTCTTAGATGTTATCATGTGATAATTCACGATTGTTCTTTTGGTACCATGCATTTCTATGATGCATTCAATTACTAATATATTCTTTTTCTCATATGATGTCATCACGGATGTGAGGAGTTGATTATTTAAGTCATTCTTGATAGTGATCATTTATGAATGATGTGTATGCCAGTAGATGCCATGATGTTATATGATGATATATATGGATGCATCATATATTTATAAATAATATTTTTATTACAATAGTTCGAACAAGAATGGAACATTGCAAGGGTTTTCAACCCAACCCTTTTGGAGACTTTGACGAAGCACCTTCACCAATCCTCCTCGCTCTCTCAAGAAACACCAAAATGATTGCATCAGTGGATCTCCTAACCATGGAACCTTAAATTATCTACACAACATGATTTTTCTCACCTCTCATTCACAATGAGACATATTTCCTCTGAAATTCCACATCTCCTATGTATGTGTTGAATGCCTCCTCCAATTTTGCACATGATATGCCTTTCCTCTGAAAATCCACATCTCCTCTCAATGTATATAATGCCTCCTCATGTATTTTGAAAATAATCTCTCCTCTACTGCACAAATCACCACTGGCATGCCTGCACATGAGATACCTTTCCTCTAAAATTCCACATCTCCTACAAATGTATTTAACACCTCCTCAAGTGCTCAACATTTCATTAACCAAATCTTTCCCCCTCACTCCTTGAATGGAAAATCATAATGCCAAGCCCCCTTGTTTCCTTAGGGACACAAATATGTCAAGCCCCCTCTTTTCTTCAGGGACAAATTTTCCAAGCCCCAACTTTTTAAGGACATGGATAGGTTTCTTCTCATGCAATGAATCATCCTTGAGTGAGAAGCTAGCTTAGGATTATAGAAAACATCTTGCCTCCAGCCTCCTGTAGTATCTTCTTTACTCTCTACCCAAACTATGTTGCATATGATTCTCTATAAGACTCAAAACTTCTATCATGTATAACACAGATGACCCCCAAGGATGTTCCACTTGATAATGCACCTTTTATAATTTGACTTTGTGTACCAAAAAAATTTCATCACATATCTAATTGAAAAGGATGGAAAAAAACATTGTCAAAATAACAAACACACACCTCGATTGTAAATCTCAGTACTCTCTTTCCCTGCATATATGCAAAGAGATTTGTACAAATATTGCTTTAAAATTAAAACCTTATATCCCTTTAAACATACATCTTCTTATGACTTTCCCCTCTTATAGTAATTGGCTCTGATCTTTGATCAATTTCATGAGGAACTTATTTTTTCATCTTAAACATGTAGATTGAAAGTTTCTCTCACACATCCTTCTCGATATGTTGCTCGTGTGGCCTCAAATATTGCACATAGATCTTCAACTCCAAAATGCCCAGTAATTAGCATCTTTTGTCTTGCTAGTTTGCAAAGATAGTATTTCACAATTTCTAAAAAAATAGAGGATGTAATTAATGTTTCTAAAAAAGAGTCAAAATCCTTTCAACACCCTTGTAGAAATTTTATTCCTCTAAAATAATGCATTAATATTTACCAACTTGTAGAAATCGTTCTTTTGTTGAAGGAAAACAAAAAATCCTTCTTTTTCTCTTACCCATCGTCAATACTCAGGAGTGAACAATATCATGGAAAAACTTATCAGCATGCACCTTTATTTTAGCAATAAAAACACTTCTTCACTTTTCTATTATTTTTCTCTTCTTAGACCAACCGATGAGAAGGAAAAGTAGAACTAAAAAAACCAATGAAGATCTAAACAATTTTAGACTAATGTCATTAGAAGTACCTTATTTTGAATGTGAATCTCCCCTTTAGTTTTTCTTATTTCAATCCATGGTTTCTTGCAACTATCCCTTGTTATGTTCTTTACATAGACCTTACCACCTCATCTTCCTCCTCACAACATTGTTTACATCATGTTTTTGGATGCCTCTATGAAAAAAGAAAATAATTATCAAAAAAGAACAAAATTCTCCTATGATTTGAATTGACTTTATGATGCAGGAGCATCTTGGGTCTTGAGCAATCTTGCATCACCAAAAACATTTATGTTTCCTGTACCTATCTTATGTTTGTTTTGTATCCATTTTTGTGATTGGTTTCTTGCCTTGTGCAATTAATGTTATGCCATGGACCTATTTTGGGACCTTCTCCTAAGGGTGCACATCATAATTCATTCGGACTTGGAAGTTATTTCCATTTCTCTTGGGTATCGATTTGCAGCCAGTTTCGCATGAAACGTGTGGTATTTCACCTTGCGTGATTCCGTGTGGGGAAATTGGATCTTACGTAGTTGAGGACCTATTCTTGGATCATGTGTGGACATAAATCTAATAGCACATCATGTTTTGTTCTTTATTGCTTTAGTTTTGGTTTCTCCTCCTGAGTGGACCTATATTGTAATTAAATGCCTGACTGGCCAACTTGTGTCTTTGTTGGCTATATATTTGGAGCTTGTGTTGTTGTAGGGGTAGCGATAGTTGGTAATAGGTAGTACTGAGTGTTTCTAGATGGTAGTAGTAAGAGCACATGAAATAATATGCGAGTTGTGATCTTGATTTCATAAATTCATTGTATAAGGCCAAAACCTGGAAGGCCTCACAGCTGGGCATGTTGTTGATTTTATAATAATTGCACTAGTGTTATTACCGGTTGCTTGCCTCATATCCATTGTGTTTTCACTACTTTCATGTGGTTTTTCATATTGCTTATGTGTGTAACTCTAAGAAGGGCTTGTTTGAGGGTTTAAGTATAGTCAATTGACCTTGATTCTGCCTTTACCTTCCCTACCCTTGCGTCACTTTAATTGTGCCATAAATCTCCAAATGAATTCTTTGCTAAATATCCATCTTGGCAAAATTCAAAATCAAGCTTGATATTTATTTCAAACTTTAAGCAAAAGCAATATGCTACAAGATGTTGACCATACATTGCCTCATTAGAAATCAAAAGCATAGAAACGTTATATGCTCTGATACCACATGAGAGCCATTATATTAAAAATATTATAGATTGTGTACCATCCTAAAAAGTAAGCACTTAATTTGTGTATGTATTTTTAGACCATTTTTATCCTATTTCAATGGTGTGTTTCTTATGGTATGACCTCATATTGTACTTAAATTCATAATTAATTAAAATAAAGGTCCTCCTCCTTTAATCTCATTTAAAACTCAAGGTTGGATCTAGTTTCTATACATAGTTTTCTAATTTTCTTCCATTCACATTATTTATTTCCCACCTAGGTCCTTTGCATGCATTTTACATTTTGAGATTTTCTCTGATTTCCTAGCAGACTGAGGTTTTTTGATCCTCTTCTTGGCACACAATCCTAGGTCGTAGGAAAACTTTGAAAAAGTATTCTTGGACAACTTTTACCTAAGTCGACCTTGTCCTATGGATTTTTTATATTAGTGGGCTCTAGGCCCTATGTGGGGTTATTTCTCCAAGGTGTAGATAATTAGGGTTAGCCTTGAAAATTTTGAGACCCAAAATGTGTATAAGAGGATACCTCTTCCTCTCATTTTCTTATTAAAAATTCATGTAATAATTATCAAGCAAGCTATTGTGTATTCAATATTCAAGGAAATAAAGTAAGCATTTATTGAAGGCATTCATCAAGCATTCAAACATTCAATCCCACTCACATGCAAGGCATTTCCTTCCATAGATCTAGCTCTTTTCCCCCATTTAATTCTAAGAAAATGATTTTGACATCAAGGATGGAGATCTAAATTAATCCATCAAGTCTTCCTCTTTTCTCTCTTCTTCATTGAGGCAAATCACAATATCTACTACATGAGGTTTTTTCTTGCATGATTTGTTTTTTGGTTTTTGTGTTGATTCAAAGCCATTGCATCAACATACTTGATCACATACTTAGAGATAATTGTATCTACATGGTATGATATACTCCATTATTTAGATCAAATCTCGGCTACATGTTAGCATTCCTTCAATTACATTTATTTCAATTCAAGGTTAATTCCTATACAAGGGCTTCACCAAGGAAAGCCCCTTTCCACAACCTTTTTCCCCTTCTTTTAGTGTGCAGGAACAGGTTTTTAGAGTTTTGGATCTAAATTTTAGGAGTTACGGAATCAATTGTAGATCCTTCAGAGAATTCATCAAATTTAGAATTTCAAAGACAAGGTCAAATTTCTTGGACTGGGTTAACTTTATTCGACATATTCCTTTAGATCTAGAATTTTTAGAGTCAAAAGTTACAACTGTTGGAGTGCCAGATCCATAACCATTTTTAATTCTGATAACTCTACAATGGTCAAAACCAAATCTGAAGTACTACTCCTCTTCCCCTAGTTTCAAGGTGAGTTTTTTGCATTCACTCTTCTTGTTCATTTACCATATTTAATTATCATTGTCATTTCTATTATAAGGAATCACAAAAACCCCACATTGTGTAGATCACGAATTTGCACCCTTACTTTCTTAGTTGTGCTAAGAGGATTCACTTTGTTAATGGTTTTGTATTTCAATGTATGTGGAACTTGGTGGTCAACCATTGATCACCATTTTAATCATCACATTTTGGTGAACCCAACTTATAACATTTCCATTCTGATTTTGTTGTTAGATTCCCTTCCTTTTCATTTAGATATCTAGATCTATTTTGTATGCATTTACATCATATTATAGTTAGATATCTAGGTTCACATTTTGGTGAACCCGACTTATAACATTTCCATTCTAATTTTGGTGTTAGATTCTATTTCTTTGCATTTAGATATCTAGATTCATTATGTATGCATTTACATCATATTTCTTTTAGATATCTAGGTTCACATTTTGGTGAGCCCGAAGATTTTATAGATTATACTTTCTGATTTATTAATTAGATCTTCTTTGTGTAATCCATATTGTATGCTTTAATTTTTTTCATCATAGTATATCCTATCTTTCCTGCATCCCTATTTTAGATCTAGCTTTGTGTTTTTTAACATAGAACTATCTAATTTGGATTGGTGTGCTCTAACTTATGTTCTTGCATTACTTATTACTTCTCTTTGTCAAGTACATGGACTGAATAATAGATTCTTGTACTTCATTATGTTTTTATTCCTTCATGACTCTCACTCATGATATTATGATATTAAAAAATATATTCCATCCTTAAAAGGAATATTTCAAGACCATTATCAATGTTTCATGCATATTTCTCCTTCAAATTTTAACACAATACATGGCATACAATTATAACATAAGGGTCTTTGTTAATGAGCCTAATGCTAATCATAATCCTCTTAATGATATTCCTCCCTCTAATAATCCAACTCCTAGTGATCCTATGTTAGATGGAAACATAAGGCCAAATAATTCATGTGATTTTATCACAGTCTTCAAATAATTATCCATGATCTAGATATTGGACATTTCCTAGATGATTTCTCTCCAAAAATAAAGGATAATCTTCCCTCTTCCTCCCAAACTAAGGATAATAAAAATGAAGATCTTCCTAGAGAAATCATCCACACTTCTCTTCCTTCTTCTACTACCCCAATGCTCAAGGATTTAGTGACCATAGCCCTACATCTCCTCCTAAATCTCCTAAAGAATATCATGTGCCTGAAGCTAACCCTATCTTTCAACTAGGGCCACCTCTTCACATCCTCTTTCCAACACCATCTCATGATCTTTCACCTTATGATGACCGTGAATCTTTGGCTAGATGAATTTATATAAATATCAAGTATCCTTCTAGGATAATATTTCCTTATAAAACAAGCACAAAAATAGAAAACATAAACAAGACAATTCTTTCATTTGTATGTTTCATCAAATTCATGGCCATAAGACTAGTGAATGTTATGATTTGAAGTGTAAAATTCAAGAATTCATTGATTATGGTATGATTCAAATGACTTGCAACTATGAATGACACTTTTTTCATGATCATTCTATCTAAGATATCTACATTTCTATTGTGTTGCTCCACGCTATATGACATTGCTATCCTATCCTTTGTGGGTTCATTGTCATAATTTATGAGCAACATAATACTCATTTTTTATTGTCTCCTCACTTGGGGGGAAGGGGTTCTATTTTACTCTCCTACTTATCTCAAAGGATCCAGTTTCTCTCTTTGTTGACTTGTTTCTTGTATAATATGGTGTTCTTTCTTGAATGCATTTGTTGTTTTACATAAGGATATTTTATTTTTCAAGAGATAGACATCTCGAGTTGCAACCTTATGATTTCTTGAAAACAAATGTCTATTATAAATAGAAACCACTTCGGGACCATAATGTGTCCTTCCTCTTTTTTTCTCCCTTCACAATGCATCCAATATACCTTTTGTACTTGCATATTTTATTGTATGATGTTCTTTCTTACAAGAATTTGTTATTTTACACAAGGATTTTCATCCCAGGTTGCAACATTATTCTTACTTGAAAGTGCATGTTTATTATACAAGATCTATCACTTAGGGCATATATTGGGTTTTCTTTCTTTCTCCTCCTTTCAAGGATCCTTTATCTCTTTGTTGTTCATCTATTTTGTATTATGATGTCCTCCCATGTATGGACTCGTTATTTAGGACGTTTATCTCCTTGCAATCTCTTCCTTACTTGGAAGTGCATATCTTGTACACTTGAGGCCACCACTAAGTACAAATAATGTGACATCCTTCTCTTCCTTTCATCTCTATGGGTTGTCTATTATTTCATGATGGTACATTCTTTTTGGCATGAGATACTTTATTTCATGCAAGATCCTAATGTCTCTTCTTAGAAATCATTTTTATGTCTCAAAAGTTGTGTCTATCATCTAATAATATCATTATTTTATTTCCTTCCTTGATGACTTCCTTGCTTTATGTGTGATATATTTTCTAGCATATATATGTATGTTTTACATTACGAGTTCTCTCTAATGTGCCACTTAGTTTGCTTGAAATTGTGTATCTATTATAAAGTGACTTTCATTAAGGGTGTATTGTACATTATATTTTTCCTTCACAATTGAGGGGAAAGGTTTCTTGTACATTATTTTTCTCTTTTGTCTAAGGATCTACTTTCCTTACTAGAACGGTATTTTTTTATCATGTGACATTCTTTTCCTATAAGGACTTGTTTTTTTATTGGAATTATCTCTTACAAAAGAGGTGTATATACTTAATCATCACCTCTTTTTTATTTGCAAAACTATTTTCATTATAAACATCTTCCCTTACTATGTGATTCAAAGTTTTCCATCCTTCATCAAGAATCCCTATTTCACCTAGAAACAGGGGGCTGAATGGGTGCATTATTGTTCTTCTCCCCCTCTTTGTCTTGAAGATGTTATCTTTGTTCAAGTGCTCCTCTTAAAGGTAGATGTCTTGAAAACAATATCTCTTCCTTTCAAGGGTCTCTTATAATAAGCAAAATATCCTTTCCCAATTATCTATTTTCTTAGCTTGTAAGAGTCAACACTCTTAGCTAAGATTGTGGCATACATGGTTGTTTTAAGGGTATCTCCTTGTTGATGGAAGTAGGTATCCTTTATCATCTTCCTTATAATGTCTACTATCTAGACATCATAAGGAGGGAGGCATGTACATACTCCCTCCCTTGTACAATATTGATGTATTTTATTTTATTTTTGCAACCAATCCCTAATAAGTATAAGTGATCCTTATTCATCCTTGGGATGCACATTTACATATACTTATCTCCATGGATAACAGACCCTGGTCCATTCATAGAGATCACAAGCATAATCACACCCCATTGTGACATGCAGATTGATTTGTGAGGTGCGCACACAAAGATTTCTCATGGATAATGGACCCTGATCCATTCATGAGGAGCACATACACATGTAGGTAATCCACCAAAAGGCACATGTTTTTTTAAAATATTTACTATTATGGCACACAAACCTACTAGAATGATGCAAGAGCATCTTGGGTCTTTGAGCAATCTTGCATCAACCAAAAATATTTCATGTTTTCTATACCTGTATGTTGTTTGCATTATAGTCGTTGCGATTGTTGGTTTCATGTTATGTGAAGCTTACATGATTTTGAGGACCTATTCTGGAACCTTCTCCTATGAGTGCATAAGGATTGGATGGATCGTGTCAAAGTTAGAGTTGTTTTACCTTGCAGCTGGAGTAGTATTTTCCTATTTTTAGTGTGCTGATTGCACATTGTGTAGCCATTGATCCTTAATGAATCAGCCTTTGCAATCTCAGGGACTTAAAAAGGACCTAAAATTATATCTTCACCTAAGACCAAAAATCCTAATTGATCATGAGTTGGTAGTTATCACCATTTTCCTTGGGTATCGATTTTCAGCTAGTTTCACGCGAAACATGGAGTTTTTCATCTTGCACAGTTCTGTATGATGAAATGGGATCTTGCTAAGTTAGGAATATTTTGGTGGGTCATGTTTGGACCTAAATGTAACCTCGCATAAAAAAAATTTCATTCTTTCTTTAGTTTTGGTTTACTCTTCCAGGTTGGAACTATAATGTAATTAAATGCCTAACTGGCCGACTTGTGGCTTAGCTGGATATATAAGGAGTCTAGGTTGATGTAGAAGGGTAGTAAGGACATCATCATCAAGATACATCATTGGAGACAAAGATAGGATGAAAGATAAGATTCTAGTTTCATAATTTCTTTGTATGTGGCCGCAACCCGAAAGGTCTCACAACCGGGTATATTGACTAATTTATTTTAATCACACTAGTTTGGTTGCCAGTTGCCTTGCCTCATATACATTGTTTGATTGTTCATGTAAATTATATATTGCTTCCGTGTGTAACTCTGAGAATGGATTTTTTGTTGGTTCAAGTTGAGACAAATCTACTTGAATCATCCTTGCCCTTGCGTCAGGTGGTATTAGAGCGAGTTCTTTCTTGTGGATTGGATCGTGGAGAACCTTATTGGATTGGTTTTAGGGTGGAAGATCTAAGATCTAACCTATAACTTGCAGAATGTTATGATCTTGCTAGAACCTGATTGTCAAGATGGTTCCTGGTAGAGGAAATAATAATGCTATCATGGATATGTTGAGGCAGATTGTAACTAGACTTGAAGCTGTAGAGACAGCCCAGAGAAGAGGCACACATCTTGAAGATGTTAGTGATGAAGAAGAGGCAGCACCTAATCCTGAACCTAAAGTTGAGCAGGATGAGGAAGGACTTTTAAGAGTTTTGTCTAAGGCTAACTCCAGACCTGCGGTTGAAGTTGTTTTCTATGATGGAAGACTTGAGACCAATGCACTTTTGGATTGGATCTCTGAGATGGATAAATACTTTGAGTATGAAGGTACTTTTGATAATAAGAAGGTTAAGATAGTAGTCACAAAATTGAAAGGTCATGCATCTCTTTGGTGGGATCATTTGCAAACTGAGAGACAGAAGAGAGGAAAAGAAAAGATCAAGACATGGATGAAGATGCTTGGAAAGATGAAGAAGAAGTTTCTTCCATATGATTACCAAGTTAGTTTAATGAGGAAAGTGAAAAATTTGAGACAAAGGGACATGAGTGTGAAAGAATATACTGAGGAATTTTACAAATTGGATATCAGATCTGGACATGTGGATGATGAAGTTGAGAAAGTGGTAAGATATTTGAATGGCCTGAGGACATCGATTCAAGATGAGATCAGCTATGTTAGAATAGATAGTGTGGAAGAAGCATACCAATTTGAAGGTAGAAGAATGATTAACAAAAAGACATTATCAAAGACAAAGAGGAAGAGGTGGCAGATTTCAGAGAAGTAGAGGTAGATCTTATGGAGAAAGTAGCAAATTTGACAATGCAGTACAAGATAAAGGATGGAAAGATGAACCTACTGGTAGAAGAGGTAATTACTCTAGAGGTAGCTATACTGGTTACTCTAGGAATAACAATAGTGGGAAAAGAGAAGAGAAATCTTGGTTTAGAGGTACTTGTTACAAATGTGGTGAAGAAGGACATAGAGCTTTTGAATGTACTAACTCTGGAAAGAAGACTGGGGGTAATGGAAGAAATAATTTGGCTTGTGAAGAAGTTGAGGAATTATCTAATGAACCTAAACATGGTGAAAACTTGATGCTAAGAAGGATCTTGTGGAATGAAGAAGCTGATGAGGAACCTATTCTGAGGAAAAGTTTGTTCAAAACCAGATGTAAGATCACTAATAAATGTTGCAAGGTAATCATTGATAGCGGAAGTTCTAATAATTTGGCATCTGAAGATCTGGTTAACAAATTGCAGTTGCAGAGATTGAGACATCCTAAGCCTTACCATATTTCTTGGATCCAGAAGGAGCATAAACTACTCGTAAGTTAACAGTGCCTTGTTAAATTCAAGATTGGGAATTATCATGATGAAGTCTTGTGTGATATTATGCCTATGGATTCTTGTCATATTCTTTTGGGTAGACCTTGGCAATATGATTGGAAATCTTTGCATGATGGTATATTGAATCAATATACTCTTTGGATAGATGGTAAGAAACAAGTATTATTGCCTTTTTTAGAGAAGTTTGATGAAGGTCACTATACTACGGTCAGATTATGCTTGGTTGATGGTAAAAAAAATTTAAGAGAAATGAAAGAACATAATATTTGCTTTGCTTTAATTCGAAGGAAAACTAAGAAACAAGATGAGTTAGAACATGCACCTGAGGTTAAACCTTTGTTGACTAAATTTCATGGCATCATTTCTAATAATGTACCTGATGGTTTGCCTCCTATGAGAAGTATAAGTCATTGTATGGATTGGTACCTGGAGCTAGTTTTCCTAATAAAGCACCACATAGGTTGACACCTGATGAAAAGACTAAGTTGAATAGACAAGTGCAAGAATTGCTTGAGAGAGGTTTGATTAGGGAAAGTTTGAGTCCTTGTTCAGTACCTATTGTATTAGCACCAAAAAAGAATGGAGAATGGAGAATGTGCACTAATTCTAGAGCTATAAACAAGATGACAGTAAAGTACAAATTTCCTTTGCCTAGGATGGATGACATAATGGATAGTTTGAGTGGAGCAAAGTATTTCACAAAGATTTATTTGAAGAGTGGTTATCATCAAATTAGGATTAGAGAAGGGGATGAATGGAAAACTACTTTTAAGACTAATGAAGGTTTGTATGAATGGTTGGTTATGCCTTTTGGTTTGACTAATGCACCTAGTACTTTCATGAGGTTGATGAATGAAGTTTTGAAAAGATTCTTGGGTAAGTTTATGATTGTATATCTTGGTGACATTTTGATATTTAGTAAGAGTAAGGAAGAACATCTTGAACATATCAGGCAAGTATTGCAGAGATTGAAGGAAGAAAAGTTGATGATTAATTTGAAGAAATGTTCATTTATGAAAGAGGAGATTGTGTACCTTGGTTTTGTAATTTCAGCTAATGGATTGAAGATGGACCCTAAAAAAGTGAGAGTTATACTTGATTGGCCTACACCAAAGAATGTTGGAGAGGTAAGATCATTTCATGGATTGGCAAGTTTTTATAGGAAGTTCAAAAATTTTAGTTCTATTTGTAATGCTATGACTGAAACTATGAGAGGGGATAAAAGGGATTTCAAATGGATACATGGAGCACAAAATAGTTTTGAAACATTGAAACAAAGAATTGCAGAGTTGCCTACACTTTCTTTGCCTGATTTCAGTAAGGTTTTTCAAGTTGAATGTGATGCTAGTGGAAGTGTAATAGGAGCTATTTTGACTCAAGAAGGAAGACCTATAGCTTTCTTTAGTGAAAATTTGAATGATGCTAAGAGAAAATATTCAGTTTATGACCAGCAATTCTATGCTATTGTTCAATCTTTGAAGAAATGGTGACATTATTTGATGCCAAAATATTTTGTGTTGTATACTGACCATAAAGCTTTGCAGTATTTGGGAAGTCAGAATAAATTGAATCAGAGACATATGAAGTGGGTTGAGTTCTTGCAGAGTTTTTCCTTTTCATTGAAGCATAAAAGTGGAAAGTCAAATAAATTTGTTGATGCCTTGAGCCGAAGAAGAAATTTGCTGACAGAAATGAGAGTTGAGGTACTTGGTTTTGATGATTTGAAGTGTTTGTATGAAACTGAACTTGATTTTGCAAAGCCTTGGAAAGCTTGTAAAGAACAAACTGTGAGTGATAAGTGGACTAATTATTTCATTCAAGAAGAAATGTTGTTTAAGGGAGTTCAGTTGTGCATACCTAGAGGATCTATAAGGGAGAACATAATAAAGGAGAAACATAGTGGTGGACTTTCTGGACATTTTGGGATTGATAAGATTGTGAAATTGATTACAGAAGATACTTTTGGCCACAGATTTATAGAGATGTACAAAAAATGGTTAGAAGTTGCAGAATTTGCCAAATAGAAAAAGGAACTAGTTAGAATTTGGGATTGTATACACCTTTCCCTGTACCTGATAACCTTGGGAAATGTGAGTATGGACTTTGTTCTTGGATTGCCTAGAACTCAAAGAGGTAATGATTCTATTTTGGTAGTGGTTGACAGATTTTCAAAGATGGCTCATTTTATACCTTGTAAGAAGACATATGATGCATTACATGTAGCTGAATTATTCTTCAAGGAAGTGGTAAGATTGCATGGTTTGCCTAAATCTATTGTTTCAGACAAAGATACTAAGTTTACTAGTTACTTTTGGAAAACACTTTGGAAGAAGATGAATATAGAGTTGAATTTTAGTTCTACATTTCTCCCTCGGATAGATGGATAGACTGAAGTTGTGAACAAAAGTTTGGGAAACTTTTTGAGATGTTTAATTGGAGATAAGCCTACTAATTGGGATTTAGTTTTGGCACAAGCAGAGTTTGTGTATAATAATTATGTGAATAGAAGCGCTAAAAGGACACCATTTGAGATTGTTATTGGATTTCATCCTAAGGGAACCATAGAGTTGAGAGATTTTCCTACTAAGACAAGAAGAAGTTCTGAACCTGAGGATTTTGCAGTGTTCATGAGAACTTTACATGATCAAGTCAAAAAGAATTTGGAGGATAATAATCTGAAATATAAATAGAGAGAAGCTAAGAGAAGGAGACATAAATATTTTGAAGTTGGAGATGAGGTTATGATTCATTTGAAGAAAAATATATTTCCAGTTGGTACCTACAACAAGATGAAAATGAAGAAGTTTGGACCTTGTAAGATTTTGAAGAAGTTTGACAGTGGAAATGCTTATGAAGTGGAATTACCAGAGGACATGGATATATCACCTATATTCAATATTGCTGATATCTTTGAGTAATTTGAATCAAATGATGAGATGGAAGATGATCTGGATTATTATAAGAAGAATAAAGACAGTATTGAGAAGATCTTGAATAGTAGAGTAAGCAAGAGTACAAGAGGAAAGGACTACATGGAATACCTAGTTCAGTGAAAAGATAAGCCAATTGAAGATAGTTCATGGATTACACAAGATGAGTTGGATCTTTATGATTTAGGTCAGAATATGAGCAGTGCCTAATGTGAATATCAGTTCTTTATTTACCCCAGGTGTCTGATGTAGGAGCATCTTGGGTCTTTGAGCAATCTTGCATCAACCAAAAACATTTCCTATTTTTTGTACCTATATGTTATTTTCATTATAGCCATTGTGGTTTTTGGTTTCATGTTATGTGAAGCTTACACAATGTTGAGAACCTATTCTAGAACCTTCTCCTATGAGCGCATAAGGATTGGATGGATTGTGTCGAAGTTAGAGCTTTTTACCTTGCAGTTGGAGTAGTATTTTACTATTTTCCATGTGTTGATTGTGCATCATATAGCCATTGATCCTTAATGAATCAAACTTTGTGATCTTAGGGCCTTAAAGAGGACCTAAAATAATATCTTCACCTAAGACCACAAATCCTAATTCATCATGAGTTGGGAGTTATCACCATTTTCCTCGAGTATCGATTTTCAGCTAGTTTCACGCGAAACGTGGAGTTTTACATTTTGTGCGGTTCTATATAATGAAATGGCATATTGCTAAGTTATGAATATGTTTTTGGGTCATGTTTGGACCTAAATATAACCTTGCATCGATTTTTGTTCATTCTTTCTTTATTTTTGGTTTACTCTTCCAGGTTGGACCTATAATGTAATTAAATGCCTGACTGGCTGACTTGTGGATTAGTTGGCTATATAAGGAGTCTAGCTTGATGTAGAAGGGTAGTAAGGACATCATCATCAAGATAAATCATTGGAGACAAAGATAGGATGCAAGCTAATATTTTGGTTTCATAATTTCTTTGTATATGGCCGCAATCTAGAAGGCCTCACAGTCGGGCATGTTGACTTATTTATTTTAATCACACTAGTTTGGTTGTCAGTTGCCTTGCCTCGTATACATTGTATTTTCATTGTTCGTGTGAATTATATATTGCTTCCATGTGTAACTCTGAACATGCTTGTTTGTTGGTTCAATTTGAGTCAAATATTCTTGAATCATCCTTGCCCCTACGTCATAGAACATTCAATTCTATTGTTTGTGTAATTCATAGTAAGACACACAAATCTTATTGGCCAAAGTAATCACATCTCTCTCTCTCTCTCTCTCTCTCTCTCTCTCTCTCTCTCTCTCTCTCTCTCTCTCTCTCTCTGTGTCTCTCTCTCACACACACACACACTCCCATGCTAGTTAGATTAGATCATGGATTTTGTATTGTTATTGGTGGTGCTCTTGTTCTTCTTATGTGATCATTTATGCTCTTGCAATAGATTTCCAAACATGATATTAGTGGATAATGCATTTCTAGCAAAGGTATTTTTCACTAGTTGATTTGGAGTTTGTTAAATAGTACTAACCCATTTTATGTCATTATTGTGTTTTTTCTTTTTCTTTTGCTTCTTTTTTTTGTGCCCTTATGCATGTATGTGGAGTTAGGATCCTTAGTTTGGGGGCTTATGTCCTTAGAATTAGGGATGTCTTATCTCTTTGCAATTTTTCGCAATCATCTCATCTATTCTTCCTCTTCCTTTACTGTGAGTATGAGCTTTCCTCATACTCCCGCTAAAGTGGGGGCTAAATTTGCCATTCTAAAAAGTAAGAACTTACTTTTATACACTTTTTGGGACTATTTATCCCTCCTTAGTGTGTTTTTATCATTAGGAACTCCTATTACATTTAATTATATACATAATTTAAATCAAGGTCCTTTTTCCTCTTTGAATCTTGCACAAAACTCTAAGTTGGCCCTAATTTCTATGCATGATTTCCCATTTATCCCTCCAATCACAAAATTTATTTCTTTCTGATATTTAAATGCATTTATAATTGATTTCCCCGCGTGTTTCATCATATTTCCCCTAACCCCCTCAATACTTCTCAAGATCTGGGACTTTTACCTTCATTTTTGCACCTCTGAATATAGGTCAACCTCGACTTGTACCCGATACAGGTCAAAGTAAACTTGTACCCAATGAGGTGAATTTTGATTGGCCCTCGATCTCGATGCAAGGTATTGGCCTTTTCCCATCTTGTGCAGTCGGCCTTTTTTATTTTGATGCCCAAAGTTGGTATAAAAGGATGCCTTCTCACTTCATTTGATGATCTACATTCAATTTATAATCATGCATACGATAATCAATTACTATCAAGCACTCAAGTACAAGCATTCAAGGAGTTCAAGCAAGCATCTATCCATTCATTCATTCAAGCATGTATTTCCTCTCATAGATCTATCTTTTTTGAGACAAAAGGAGTTGGTCATCAAAGGAGGAGATCTACACTCATTCAAGTCTTCTTCTTCCTCTTCAATCCTACATTGAGGTGATTTAAAATCATATACTACATGAGGTTTTATCTTACATGATTACCTTTTGGTTTTTGTGTTGAGTCAAGGCTATTGCATCAACATAATTGATCACATACTAAGCACAATTGCATCTGCATGTGTATGATACATTTCCATTGTTAAATTTAATCTTTACTGCATGCTAGCATTTTCTTTATTTCAATTCAAATTTGATTCCTAAACCCGGGCTTGGCTGAGGCAAGCCCCTCCCCACCAAAAAAATTTCTCCTTTCTTGTGTGTAGGAGCATATTTTCAGGTTTTCAAGATCGAAATTAGCAGATATGGAGTAACAGTTTCTGTCGAAAATTTGAATCTTAAATTTTTTGACAGCGTAGGTATAGATCGACCTTGACCTGTACCCAAGTCGACCTATAACTAGGAAGTCAACCTATTCTTGGGCCACCATAGTTTCACATTTTATAGGTTCTAGCCTCTTGATCTCAATTCTAGCTCCGTTTTGATTTTAGACTCAATCTAACAGCCTATTTTTTTGTTTGAATTATTAAGGTGAGTACTTTGCCCCTTTTTCATTTCATAGAACTTGTTTCTATAGATCAGATTGCATTCTATTTATGATTCCTTCTCTTAGGGAAAGGAAGAGCCAACCCAAGACCCCACATTGTGAAGATCACGAATTGGCACCTTACCTTGTGCTTATCAGGTTTCCTTTGTTCCAATGTCTTGGATCTTCCTACATGTACCTATAATTTGGTGAGTGATCTATCCTAGCATTGTTCACCATTTTCTATGTTATAAGTAATAATAATATCCTCAATATTTATCTTATTGAAAATAATTGTTTTTATTGAGAATTATAAGGGGGTGGCTTTTTATGCATATTTAAGTATGTTGTAATGTAGCACGGAAGGTAGTTTTGAATTGTTCTAAACTTTTAATCATAATTAATTTTTTTAAGTTAAAAGCCTGCATTAAAAGATGTAAAATGTAGTGTGATAACTGTTGGTGTCTGAAAACTCTTATTCCACTTAAGCTGCCAGTATACCCTCAGATTGATTTTAGGGGTGGTTAGCTCCAAAATGTAATGAGGTCTTAGGATAACTGGACCAACTCTAGGGACAAGACTGCCCTCTTCTGCTTCTGGCTCTGCAAAACCAAGGTGGGTGCACCTAACCCAGTATAAACTATACTTCACACACCAAAGACTGGGTTTGAATAACAGATAAATGGATAGAAAGAAAGTACTGAATGTTAACCACACACTCACTGACTCTCCATTGCTATGGGGTAGAACCACAGACAACCAAATGCTGAAAACTTAAAGAATGGTTCTTAATTTATGTGTTTGAATCATAACAACCGATCAGGACAGGTCAGCAAAGCAATACTTATCTAGGCCAGTGCCTCATCCATTGGGCAAGTTTTCTTGGACAGACTACACACACACACCAGAAATATACCTGAGATTCAAAGCCATAAACACATTTACAATCTCCTCTACTACTTACAGAATATCCCTACATAGACAAGAGATAAATTTAGGTCCCATCTGGAGCATCATTTAATCTAATCCTGGACTAGAACTCAAGATTGAAGACCTATACATAAATTGTTATGCAATGAACTAGAAAGTTCAAAATCCATCTACGTTGACACAAGGGAGAGATGAGAATCAAGTGCCTGCATTAAGTATAAAGAATCCTTGAGTGTGTACAATCCATCCAAAGGAACCCTGCTTGCAAACTCAGCTTAGACCTGTAACTTTCTTTCAAATTGCCAAAAAATCAAGACAGGACATTACAATTCAGACTGAGAAAAGGACTCACAACCCAGAAGTTTGAATACCTAACTCCCAATGCCAAAAAATGATCACACAAATCCCTTTATACTAGGGTTACAATGCAAGCATACGATCATTTCAAATTCAAATTTTCAAAATCACCTAACCCCACCGAAGAATAAACACAGACATGATAGGGGTCAAGCCACAGCAATTGACAATCCATTCTGCCCACTCTAGCTGCTCAAAAATGAATTTTGGTACCTCCTGCCACAGAAAACACTCAACAAGTTCAAACGGTCACATGCAATTTGTGGGCTTTAAGTTTCTTAACCATTTGCCCTTAGTTGCACAACCACACAGTCACAACTCTCACCGCCACAGGAATTCGGGCTCCAATTGTATGCTTGGTCGCATGATCGCATAACCTGGAAATGGGCTATGCGAACATGCGACAACCATTTCCCCTTGCCTTCTGCATAACCGCCGACGCCAGACCATTGCCACAAAAGGGCATGTCGCATGTTTGCAAGCCACAAGCCACTAACATGCACCTTGTCGGCTGCTAAATCACCATCGAGAAACCCCCACCTGGGCCCGCATTCAAACCCTAACATCCTGTCAGCTCAGACCAATTGGAGATCGCCACAACACCACCTACCAACGGGACCACCGAACAAATACAGATGGGCCCCAGCACATGTGGCACCCTATCGCATGATCGCATAGCCCAGATGGGTTCCAAATACGGTCTCTTGCCTGGAGCTCCAATCAATGCTTGGCCACCATGTCCATAATACTTCTCACAATTGGGTTGTACTTCTCGGCCAAGCCCATTCACACGACTGCATTATGATCGCTTGTTTCATCTGCAAAAATTGTTTATTGCTTTCGGTGGTGAAATCAGATGGATTCGTGGTTTAAACAGGTGTCGTTCTTTCTACCTATTTTGGCTAAATCTGTGTTTTGCAATCTGAAATGGTAAATTTAATTAAATCCCTTCCGACAAGGAAACATGATTGAGAAGGGAAAAGAAGCTATGACGGGTGAAAAACAACATATATTGTCTATCTAGAGGAAGTAATCCTGGCATGATGGGACTTTTGAGTCGAAGTCTTTGATAACATTTTAGAAATACATTTGTTTTTTAATGGCGTATATGTCACAAGAGGAGGAAGATAATGATGTGCATCCACTCGCCACCTTTGGCAAGGGCAATCTCCAAAATTGTTCCTCTCTCAAGACGGTATTGATGCGGAGAACAAGACATCATATTTTAGTGCTCCCCATAGAAGATGAAATAGGTCATGGAAATACATACATTCTTCTGGCCATGCAAAAATTATGTTGTGTGGTGAGTGAGTCAGAGATGAGTATAATTCGACAATCAAAGAATAAATCCAAGGCAATCTCCTTCCACTCCAAAATCGTTTCAATCTCTCATGATGACGTTGAGGCAGAGAAGTCATAGAGAGGATGAAGACGAGAAGAGGCAGAACAAAATGTTGGAAAACCTAGTTGCACTTAATTCAAGAAACTCGCAGCTTAAATTTCACAGAAAACACTCTGATCAGCCAAAGATTCCCAAATGGAAGCTTTGTTTCTTCAATGTGAATCTGTCAAACAAACAAAACTTGCGTGATGGGTGTTGCTGCGAAATTTACATCGCACGTCATCTAATAGTAAACATCAATGTCAACTGTGTTAACTAATGAAAATAATCAAAAAAATTAACAGTGGTGATCACTTTAATGGTCCATGCTCTCTCCAATAATCTGGACTGTTGATGCTAAAAGTTAGCTCCTCACTTTCAAGATAGTAAACGCCTTCGGCGTAACTAATATAAGAACTAGTTGAATTATATGTAAGAAATATAACATATAGAAATACGTATATGTATGTATATGTATATATTTGTATATCTGTATGTACATGTATGTATATATGTATATAAGTTTATGTGTTTACACATATACGTTTGTGTGACAAAATAATATAAAACAAATGTTTATTTCTTACATTAATTAATATTATTCAAAACATATAGATTGAATGAATTTTTTTAGCTATATATGTATACATGTATATGTGTGTACATACACACTTTCGGGTTTACCTCTTGAAACTTTTGTCCCCCCACCCAATCTCAGGGGATCCTCCTACCCACCTCAACTTAATTGATGGGGAGCAATATTACCACGTTGGAGTAGTATTTGGGACCACAGCTTGTAAGCTTGAGTACAAGAGGATCTCACCTCAACTGATTCAACAACGAGATCCACTGGATGACCATTATTTTGAAGGGTGATAATTTAGGTACTCAAGATCAATCTCATCAAAAGTTGAGACAAGGAAAGCCTTCTTCTATATATATTAACAACACATCCCAATCCATTGATCTCTGACCCACCCATTTGCAAATTTAGACCTACATATATTCAATCCAAATTTTCATGCTCCCTCTTATCTAGCTATTTTTTGTAAATGTTCTTCAAAGTAATTTAAAGGTTCAATGTCCTATTTCTTGTCAATGGTATTTCAAAGATAAAATCCAATACCTTGAAATAATCTCTAGTCATACTAAATTGTTACAAGTATATGTTATTCTCATATACTCTAATTTTGTGATAGACTTATATATCTACAATTTTTCATTTTTTAATTTAACTAATTGATCCTATAAAAAAAGAAAAACATAGCCACATGTGGACCTCCTACAATCTAGCAACTATATTGCTAACATCATAGATTCATGGTAACAAATGCAATGTTTAGATGTCTGAGAACCCTTTTTGACATTATTTGAATGTTCTTTACCAAGATTTTTCATAAACTTATTAAGAACAAGTCACACTTATTTGACAATATCAAGTATTGTATGGACCAAAGAATATATAAGGCTTTGTACACACTGACATATAGATTGTATACATATTTCCACGTTATTTATTTTTTAGAAAGTTGATCTAAAGATAGTTTAAGACCAGCCAAAATAGAAATACTAAGTAGTTTATAATTAGAAAAAGAAAAAGAAAAATATTATATATAATCTGAATATCTTTTGATTTAAAACCATACTTTTTAAATTTTAATTTAATTCTTATTGATCTCTATATCCAAGACATTTTAGATCACCTAAGTCTTTCACATGATAAATATCAAATAAGTTCCTCAATTATCCTCATATTATTTCAAATAAATCACATGATAAAGATCTAATAAATTCCTCAATTATCCTTATATTATTTCCAATATATAGCATACATCAATAAATAGGTACTAGTTGATTAAAGGCAATTTTAGAAATACAAACAGAAACAATTTCGACATCTTCTAACAAATAAACTGTCCTTAACTCCACAAACAAAATAGAGAGTATAAAACCAATTGAACTTTGCCTCTCATACTTCCCACTTCCCCTGTATTTTGGTCGAATCTCTGAATGAATAAGTGAGTGCAATGCTCCCATCCATTCGTTTCAACACATATCTTTCCCCAACAACGTAACAGGCGAATTTACCCTCCATCCCACTGCCACTAAATGATTTCTTCACCCTCACATATCTTCCTCCTTGTTCTAATCCATATCTTTCTTGATCCGCCCTCATTCTGGCGATGATGGGCCAGCTAAGTTTCACACCAGTAGTCTGTCCCGATTTCTTCTCCACACCTCTGAACAATAAACTTCCATCATTATCTCTAATTTCCTCGGTTTCTTCTTCTCCAAACAATAGTGCTTCTTCTACCTTCAAGGTTTTGTCCACATCAACATCTTTTCCTGTCATGCCTTTAGCAGAATATATCTCTTCCCAAAACTTTTCCAAATCCATCTTGTAGAAGGGACACTCCATGAGTTGAATCTTAGAATCCTGAAATCTGGTACCCAATTCATTGATAAAAATAAAGGGGCAGTACCACTCCCCAACTAGAACAACAGGGGAAGTCCTTTGTAACAAAGAGAAATCAAATGGGGGAGATTGTCCTCTGAGATGAGTATTTTCCCCTCCAACATGAGCAAGTCTGCCATGTTTTCCACGCATGTCTTTGGCTTCCACACCCCAACCTTTCCTACGGAGGAATCCAGGTGGGAAACCATCAGAAGCTATGCACTTTGCTGTGAAGCTAGACTTTCTCTTGGAGATTATCTGCATTTGTTGATATGGATTAGTGAGTTGCAAAGGTCTAGGACGGATGTCTTTCACACATCTACAACAGCAAATTGTCGCCTTGTCTTCTTCAGTAGAGCATGTTTCCACTAATCTGTCACCGCCCTCCATCAACATACAGTCAGGTGGGTAGTTATTCATATGATTGTACTCTAAGAAACACATAATGCAAGCATTTTAGATTATGACTGTTAATTACCCAAAACTGTTGGCAACTGACATCGGTCAGTGCATCTACAACAGACAGATTATAATTTCCGTTTCTATTTCAGTTCTACGTTGTTTGCATTAGAATTTTTCCTATTTCAGTTCTATGTTACTTGCATTAGAATTTGCCTGGAGCATAAACTTTGTTTTTAGCAGTATTTTAAGTTATTTAGTTTGCATTTTTATTGTGTGAACTCATTTATGAATATCTTTGTTTTTTGTAAGCTGTTCAGATTTGCAGAACAAATGTATGAAGCAGGGGTGAGGATCAAGTAGTTGAGCATCTTAATTTCACACTGTTATTCTATGTAGAAATTTCAAATCATTTTCAATTTTTTACATCTGCTTACTTGGCAAGTCCCTTGCTTATAACTAAGGTTTCAGGGCCACAGCATCAAGTCAGAATGTTTTTAGCCAAGGTATTCAAAAAGACCCCAAAAAAAATAAGACCTATACTAATGCACTAAGTCTGTATTTTTCTGGCGCATTGCTATGACATTATGACTGGTGGTTTTTTTAATCTAAGGAATACATTTCATTCAATTGTGAATAATTATCATCAACACTAACAACTTTAAAATCATAACTATTGGTACAATTACTAAAAATATTAGCCATTAAATCATTAACTACTATAACAATTATTAGAAGTCACTCAACTAATAGATCTATACCCTAATTTGCCTCTGTTGTACAAAATTGTTTTTTTTCGTTCTATGTAGAAGTTAGTTTTATTTCATCATGTTTGGGAATGTTTATTTAATTTCTTCAAAGACTAGCAAATAGATATTGTATGGATGTTGGATGATAACATATCTTTCAATATCACTGTTAATATCTAAATATTTCTAACAAGATTCTATAAGTGTTCTTCTCTCTGTCTGAAAAACACAGAGGAAAAATTCCCCACAAAGAACAAATTACACAAAAGTATTAGTTTCCTTACCCCTTGTGCTTGCCCTCTGCTCGCACGACATAGTAGCGATGGGAGGAGATGGGGTGGCCCAAAACAGGAATAAAATACACTTTATCACATTCTGTGTGAGAACCTTGTCCATTACTTGTAGTGTATTGGACTGTTAAGCATTTGTCTTGGGGAAATGGCAATTCTCGCAGGTTATCTTTGCAGAATCCCCAACAGCAGGAGGAGGATGCAGGGTCACCATTCTCATCATGAAGTAAGAGATATGCAGAGTAAGGACCAGATGGCGGTGGGAACAGAAGTGGGCTCTGCTCTTGAGCCTTACCAGTTGTTGCAGCTGCATAGGCCTGCCTGTAGGCCGCAATAGATATTGTTGAATACATGATTTGATCAGATAACAGGGATGATTGTGAGAACCTGGGCGATAGAAAATTACTTTGATTGATCAGATAACAAAGCTGTTTGTGAGAACCTGGGCCATAGAAAAATACACTGATTGATCAGATAGTACCCATGTAAGTTTGGTAAGAGGGGTTTCTAAGGTAGGCTCATTTGGTAGAGTGAACAGAGTTTTCGAGCATGTCGTTTGAGATCTTCATTAAAATAAACTATCGTGAGGACAGCAAGATAGCAAACTCACGTTCATAGAAAGCTCTTTGGTATATATCCGAGCTGACAGACACTTTGACTTGCAATTATTGTTTTTAATTGATTTGGATTTGCTTGAATTGGTTGCTTTTGAATGCGGGCAACGTTTATGCAAGGCTCAGATTGCGCTATTGACCATATTTTTTTAATTAACTGAAAATAAAAAATCAATTAAAAAATATAGCCAAACCAGGGGTTTCCATTTGTCATCGGAGTTGGGTTAAAAAATAATTGCATCGAATGTGCAATGGGCACCGGACCATTAGTTTTATAATTAAAATTAAGGAAACATGTATAACATATAAATATTAAAGAAGGATATTTTATAATAGTTTATTCTTTGGAGGAGTTAAATGAAAACAATAAATCAGGTCATTTTAAATATCTATTGAGGTAGAACTACTAAATCTTACTCATTTAGAACATATATATTAACTAATCATATAAAAATATCATAAGAAAATGAGACAAAAGAACTTATAACTATGATAAAGGGTAATATTATATTTCTATTTCTATTCATTAAAGATAAACATATAGGTTCACGTAGAAGCAAATAATTTTCTTCATTTTTATCATGACATGAACATACAATTTCAAATTTTTATTTGAAGAATGCATGTTATTAACAACAAAAATTGTGTGGGTGTGTGTGTGTGCATGTGTGTGAGAGAGAGAGAGAAAGAGATTACAATATTTCACAAGCTAGTCATGAAGTTTTGACAAGAAGGTCTAACCTTTTTTAAGTTTAATATCATTTCTAAAGCTTAACTTACACTTTCTATTTCATTTTCAAATATGTTTTCAACAAGAGATAGATAGAGACATATAATCCTATATAACTTCTACTTTTTATTTTACAAGTGAAGACACAATCATAGAGATGAGGCAACATGTGTTCAATTTGCACTATATTTAAACCATTTACATAGTTAGATATGTATGATCTTAGACATTATGATTCAAGTACAAGAAGAATTAGATGCATTCCACTGCTAAACCTATCTACGACATTCCAAGGAGAGAGAAAGAAATCTAATGAATTCAACATGATTATACCATTAATTTTAACACCCAAGAGATGACATGTCTCTTCACACAAATTAGGTTCACAATACCATCCAAATTACAAGATTACTAGTATAAAAGAATGGCTTCTTAAGCTTGTAGAAACATGCATACTCTTATGAAACTTTATAGCATGATTATGAGACAAATATATACATTTATTGAGAAATTAGAGAGAAACGAGAAAAAACCATCCTATTACGTACCCATGCATACTCAAAAACACATTCATAAATATAATACAATTTGAATTCACTTGCTTGAAGATACAAAATATTATACATGCTTGCATTCAAATAATTTATACAATCATTTTCGCCAACATTGGCCTATTGCGATGGTGAAGTTATTGTGTTGTTGCTCTTGCCATCAAGGTTCAAATCCCATTGGGGATGAGGTCCCCCATTTGTGGCCTCACTGGTTCATAGCTTTGGGTCAAAATCATTTACCCCTCTTAAAAAAAACATACAACCATTTTTAATTATTTTTCATTAATGAAGACAATATAAAATGAAGGTAAAGATGAGTGTGCGCATGTATGGGAAAGAATTATAATTTTTTCAACACAAATTACATAATTAATTTTAACACTCAAGACATGTCACATCTCTTCAATAACTTAGCTTCTCAAACCTATCCAAATTACAAGCTTAAACGCATGCAAGAATGACTTCTCAAGCTTGTAGAAATATGCATAGCCTTATGAAGCATTAGAACATGATCATGAGATAAATGTTATACATTTATCAAAAAAGAGAAGGGGAATAACTATTTCTTCCTTTCACCTATCCAAACATACTCAAGCACACATTAATTAAGATAATACAACTTCCATACATTTCATTCAAGATATACAATATTTTACAAGCTTGAGACCACATTCATTTAATTTTCATATATGAAGAAAATATAAAATGAGTGTAAAGAAGTAACTTAGGAGAATGCCTCCCCTTCCAATTCAAACCCAATAGATTGAATGAATATCTTTCTTTCAAAAAATTTAATATTGATAAATAGAAATCAAGAACTCCATTTGAGTTCCTTAAGGTCCAACATAGAACCACAAAAAGGAAAGCCTTCTCTAAGATCACAAGTGATATATGCAATCTCTACAACACAAGAATCCAAGAAAAAAAGAAACCCTCCCACAAAAATAAAAGTGATCATGCAACTCTATCCAAATATCTATAATAGAAGTCATATTATAAACCCTCAAGAGCTCTCAATTATTCAATCATCACAATTGCCCTTTTCTTCTTTTCCATTCCAAATTTCTCTCCCAAGATTCTCAAATTTTCAAGTGGAATATTGAATTCAAAAATAATCTCCCCCTTCCAAAACAAAGAGTAGGGTTTAACAAAGGTTGATCCATGTCATTTATTCTTCTCTAATGGAGAAATGATCCATGTAAGGTCTATTCTCACCTAAGAAAACCCAAAGTCAAATATGACAACTCAACCAAATGAATGCTTTTACAAAAATAATTACTACTATTATAAAGCATCCTTTACAATAAACAAGCCCTTGTGAACCTAGTGGATTCTCATTGTTCACCAAAGGCTGATTGGGAAACACTCCACCTCCAAAATTAATTGTATAAATGGAAAGAAGTCACCTCACAAGGATGAGAAAGCCACATTTGATCTCTAGAAGATCCTAAAAGATTTCCAACCCATCTTACACAAAGAAAGTTGAAATTCAAAATTTAATAAATAGAGATAAATTCTAAATTCAACTTAAATTCAAATCAAACATATACAAAAAAAGTAATCCCAATATTAAGGAAAATAACCTAGGAGATAATATAAGGTTAGAACAAATTTCATTAGGTTTCATATGACCAAAGTGATATGACAATATATTTTGTAAACATGTATGCTCTTGTTACTCTACAAGGTGGAGTGAGAAGGTTTGAATTCTTCTCTTAGTCTCATCTATTGGTGATCCTTCTTAAGTCTGTTGGAACAAATAAGGTTTAAAATTTATAAATAGAATCATCTTATGAATTAGTATTATATTTAATTAATAAATATTAGGAGTTAGTTTTTATAGGGTATTTTAGAATGATTTATGGTCAAATCATCCGTGATAAATCAATATTTTATTTTATGTTTTTTAATATTGTTGCCCAATAATAATGTGATATGATTTCATTTATGTTGACTCTACCAATTCAAAATAGTATCCAAGCAACTCAAAGGCATTTAAGAAGCCATTGAATGTGAAACATGAGGCAATTTGAGAAATCCATGATCCTCACAAAATATCCTTAGGAAAATTTACCTAATTTCAAGTTATGGCCATGACACTTTCGTCTTTTTTTCTACGAGATTATATGAATTCCACGTTATAGATTTGAGGAATCTATCATGAAAAAATGATAGATATTTGGTAGCATATCATCAATAACTAAAAAATTAGGATACATTATTTTACATATCAAGTTATAATATATTGTTTGAAAGATACATTTATGATGTCTATAATAATATTTCATTGTACTTTAATGTTTCACTCTCCTTTTCCCTTTCTAAAAAATATGTTCATATGACTCATAAATTGTGAATCAATAAAGTTGTATTTCTTTTCATATCATGATTGTCTTTTATTTTCTAATGTTAAAATTTTGAGATGTTTTGGTTAATATTACATTCTTGAATGGTTTTTTAATCTAAACATGGTCATACCATTAGGTAGAATCATTTGCAAAATATATGAGTCTTAAAATTTGAATTCACTTTTATAATTATTTTTAGGACTCAATCTAAAAAAATTTAGTATCATCCATCAACTTGCATGCTAAAGTGGTATTATTTATGGGTAAAGTATGCATTAGGACAATAGTATCATTTATTATTCAATTAAAATATCCAATCATCATAGTAAATCATCTAATCAGAAGAGAAATGTAAAAATATGTTCATATTTTATAGTTTGTACACATATACAAAACATCATAATTCAAGATAAACATCGTGCCTTATCTTATGATTGGCAATCAATAGAAATTTAACTAAAAAAAAGATGTATTATAATATAATCCTTAGACAAGTAGTTTGTTAAAAAGTTCACCAACACTTCATTTACCTAAAAAATATTCACTATAGATGAAAAAGTTGGGACCCCATATTTAAAGGCTACTATGCTTAACATGATTCTCATAAAAAGAAAATGATCAACCACTACAAGGCATTTATAATTTTTTCGTTATTTTTTATAGATAATCAATTTCTACAATAATATGAAAAATAGAATATAAAGAACATTATATGAACATATCAAGTTAGAACCCATTACTTTAGAATCACCTTCAATTAGTTTAGAATTGTTATGAAACATTGTGCAAGAAGTAAAGTAATAGCTTTCAATTGCAACAACCAAATTGACTTTTTTTTTTCTTGTGAATAAGAGGTATTTTTATCTCATAAAGCATTGTGAGTTTTGTTAAAATTAAACTAACAAATTATTCTTTCAATTGCAACAACCAACTTTTACTTTTTTTCAAAAAATTGAATGTATTTTTCTTGTAAATAAAAGGTTTTTTATTTCAAAAAATATTGTAAATTTTGTTGATATTAAACTAACAAATTTATTGACTTCACTTAATCTTAAAAGATTTATAAGGCATTTAATCTTTAAAAATTTCTTATTGTTATTACTTATCTAGCTTTTGGGCAATGAGAGGAGTGACCTTATGTCCTTTTTATAAATAAATTGAAAATATTTTTTACATAATAATTACAAAACATGTATCTATAAAAAGTCTCATTATTTTATATAATTTTAATAAAATTATATAAAAAAATAAATTTAAACATAAATTTGATATTATTCAAAAGAAAAAGAAAGGCTAAAAATAATTTTTTAACACAATTTGATAGTATCAGAATTTGATGAACCATTGTCATTGTGTTGAGCTTGCCAATACAATCATGCCATAGCTTGAATCACATCAAAAGGAGGTTGTATGCCAAAGTTATGCTTGGTCAAAGTTCAACAGCACAAAGGATTCGAGACTAAAATTCTAAGCCCAAAGTTTTTTCATCTCAAAATTGGACAAAATAAAGCCAAGAAGAAGAGATCGTCTAGGTGATTCCAATGAAGCCTGAATCGCATCAAACGGAGTTTGTATGAGCAAGATATGGCTGGTTAAAGTTGTGCCAAAAAAGGTTGACATGGTACATATGCTTACCTCAGGAAGACCTCAAAAATTCACAGCCTCAAAATTCGATGAAACCATTGTTATTGTGTAGAGCTCGCCAATACAATCCTAAAGTAACCTAAATCGCGACAAATGGAGGCCAATGCAAAAGTTATGCTCAATTAGAGTTCGACGTGATGAGGGATTCTAGAGGAAGATTCTAAGGCAAAAAAATTGGATGTCTCAAAATCGGAAGGAAACATCGCCAAGTGAAAGAGCTTATCGAGATGGTTTCAATGCCACTTGAATCAAATCAAATGGAGTTGATATGAGTGAGATATGACCGGTCAAAATTGTGCCGAAAAAGGTGAACTAAGTACAGATGTTGATGTCATGAAGACCTAAAAATTTACAGTTTCAGAATCTGATGAAACAATTGTCATTGCGTAGAACTCGCAAATATCAAATATGATCGTGACGTAGCTTGAATCATGTAAGGAGGTCTTGTGCCAAAGTTATGCTTGATCAAAATTTGGTAGGACTAGGGATTCCAGAGGAAGATTTTAAGCCAAAAAACATTGATTGTCTCAAAATCAAACAAAAACAGTGCCAAGTTGAAGAGCTCATTAATAGGACCCCTTAATTGAACCCATGTATCAAACCATGGCTCATAAACATATGTTTGTGAAATTCTCTACATTATCACCCACGGAGAAGCGACTCCTTGAACGATCTTCATTTATGAAGCAAATATAATTCCCTACTACGAGGGATTTGTATATGAATGATGGAACAATATATCCTCTGACACCCATGGATCTAACTCTGGAAACAAAAACCTCAACTACTCTTGAGGCATATTTCCAATGTACTTCCTTGATGACTCTGTACATCTTATGATCATGCTCTAATGCCCACAAATGTACTGAACTTATGATTGATTTGCAAAATCATAAACGTCTATTGAGCCGTTGTGCAGCACTACTACATGGTATTGGTTGTGCTACCACAAAATGTATCCTAGTGTTATCCTAGGGTTTCTGCTGAGTGTTGTCAAAGGGATTTGGAAAAAAAATTCTCTTATTGGATTGCATACTATAACTTTAGCTACTCTACGAGACTTCCTCAACCAAGGAATTTGAGTACTTTCTCTAGTAAGCGGATTGTACAAAATTAGTCTACTCCTTGTAATGTCAATTCTCACCACTACTTCTCCCACAGATGCCAATACCACAGGATCAAGACAAAAAGCCTTCAATGTCTAAATGTTAACACATTTAAACAGTAATAATTTGATTCATAATTGGGAATTGTCTATTCAAACTTAATACTAATCATATCCATAATCTATGTTCATACTTACGATCCATCCATAATACTACTTACGTTAGCCAAATCTAATATGTTAAAAAGATCATTTAAATATTTTGAATGACAAAGAGAATGCAATCCAATTGTTTTTTATTAAGGTAAAAACAGGTTTTGAAGGGACCCCAAAACCATGTACAAAATGAGCACAAAAGATATCCAATTGTTTTTCGAAGACAAGTTTGGACATACAAACTGAAACAAATTCAACATCTTTTAACAAAATTACTATCCTTGACTTTTCCTCCACAAACAAATGAGAGTATAAAATCAATTAAACTTTGCCCTTCAGACTTCCCATTTTCCCTGTATTTGGTTCAAATTTATAAATGAATAAGTGAGTGCAATGCTACCATCCATTCTTTTCAACACATCTCTCTCCACCACAACATAACAGGCAAATTTTACTTCCATCCCAGAGTCAGAACGCCTAAATGATTTCTTCACCCTTACATTTCTTCCTCGTTCTATTCCATATCTATCTTGATCTCCCTTCATTTTGGCAATGATAGGCCAGCTAAGTTTCACACCAGTGACCTGTTCCCATTGCATCCTCGCACCTTTAAACAAAACACTTCCATCATTATCTCTGATTTACTCTGTTACTTCTTCTCCAAACAATAGTGATTCTTCTACTTTCAAGGTTGTGTCCACATCAACATCTTTTCCTGTCATACAATGAGTAGAATATATCTCTTCCCAGAACTTTTCTAGTTCCATCTTGTAGAAAGGACACTCCACAAACTGAATCTTAGGTTCCTTTAATCGGTTCCCCAATTCAGTGATATAAATAAAGGGGCAGTACCACTCCCCAACTCTAACAACAGGGGGCCTTCTCTGTAACAAAGAGAAATCAAAGAGGGGAAGTTGTGCTCTCAGCTCAGCATTTTCCCCTCCAACATGAGCAAGTCTGGAACGATTACCACGCCTGTCTTTAGGTGTCACTCTCCAACCACTCCTACCCAAAAACTAGGGAGGGAAACCATTAGAAGCCATACACTTTGATGTGAATTCATACTTGCTCGAGGGGATTATCCGCATGCGTTGATGTGGGTTAGTGGGTTGCAAAGGTCTAGGACGAATGTCTTTCACACATCTACAACAGCATATTGTCGCCATATCTTCTTCACTACAGCCTGTTTCCACTAATCTGTCACCCCCATCAACATACGATCAGGTAAGTAGCTATTCACATAATTTGTTCCTTAGAGTTTTCTGGATTCAATTGTGTATAAGTATTTTTACATCAGATCTCTGTAGTCTTATAAAGCAATTGTGTATAAGTATTTTTGCATCAGATCATCATACTCTGTAGTCTTATAAAGAACATAAAGAGCCTTATAAAGAACATAAAGAGCTGCTGAAGTAGTAAGATGATTGATTGCAGACTAAGTCTGAGGCCAAATAAAAAGAAGAGGAAATAACAGTCTGAAATCAGCCATCTTATTATTTCATCATGTTCTTTATTATTCTATGATAGAAGATAAATTATGATCTAAAATATTGATTCAAAAATATTTATACACAATTAAATTCGGAAATATCATAGACTGAAAATTTAATCAACATAATTTTTAATTATCCAAAAATAGTAAATAGAGATTCGGTACACTAAGCAATAGATATTGTAAGGATATTAGATGATAACATCACTTCCAATATCATTGTTAATCTCTAAATATTTCAAATTAGATTCTATAGGTTTCTGAAAAACACAGAGAGGAAAGATTCCCCATAACGAACAAATTCCTTACCCCATGTGCTTGCCCTCAGCTCGGACGACATAGTAGCAATTGGAGGAGATGGGCAGGCCCAAAACAGGAATGAAATACACTTTATCACTTACTGTGTGAGAAAATTCTCCATCACTTGTAGTGTGTTGGACTCTTAGGCATTTGTCTTGGGGAAATGGCAATTCTCGAGGGTTATCTTTGCAAAATCCCCAACAGCTGGAGGCGGATGCAGATTCACCATTCTTATCATCAACTAAGAGATATGCAGAATAAAGACCAGCGGGCGGTGGGAATAGATAATGTGGAATACATGATTGATCAGATAACAAAGCTGTTTGTGAGAACCTCGACGATAGAAATATACATTGACTGATCAGATAGTACCCATATAAATTTGGCAATAGGACTTTCGGTGCTAATAGGCTATCTAAGGTAGGCTCATTAAAATAAATTATTGTAGGAAAGTAAGATTGCAAGTTTTTATTTAGCAAGTTTCTTGTTTATAATTAAGATTTTAGAGCAACATTATTAAATATGATGTCACATCACCATTCTTTTGGCAAAGGTGTCTAAACTAGCTCCCAAAAAAAGAGAGGTCATAAGCTTGCATTAAGTCATGTTTTATTAGTGCATTGATGTGTTATGATTTGATTCATTACTTTTTAGAACTAAGAGGTACATTTAATTTAATTATAAGTAGTTGTTATTAGCAATAAAAACTTTAAAGTCACAACTATTGGAGCAATATTGTCAAAACAAATTTAGGCATAAAATCAACTAGTGTGAGTGTTAAATAAAAAAGTGCTATCATAGCTATTGGAATGTGCTCAATTGTTAGGTCCTCTCCCATAGTGTGTTTATTTAATTTTTGAATTTTACATAAATATAGTTGGTTTTGAATGAGGATGACATTTATGCATACATCATAGTGTACAGTTACCATATTTTTTAATCAGCTGAAAACTAAACAAATAGTTTTGTTCTGATTTTAAAACTAATTTAAATTGAATGAGGACAACATTTATGCATACATCAAAATGTATAGTTGGCCATATTTTTTAATCAACAGAAAATTAAATAAAAAATTTATTCTGATTTTAAAATTAATTTAAAAAAATATAGTCAATAGTACATTTTGATCCCTAGATAGACAATTTGTTTAACCATATTTCTTAACTAATTGAAAATATATAAGAAAAATGTTGTACTCTGATTTTAAAATTAATTTAAAATACGGTCAATGGTACATTTTCCTAGATAGACAATTCATTGAACGAGGAGAGCTGGAAAAGTTTCCATCTGCTAATATTCAATAAAAGAAAAGTTTTGAACACCAATAGTAGTAACAGGTTTCAAGGAGCAAAACCACCAATGACCCCAACAAAAGCACCAAGATTAGATGTCCTTTTATCAATGATAGGGCTATCAAAATCAAGCAAGACCAACCCAAACACCCTCCACCACTTACATGCACACATAAAGTCAAAAAAAACCCATCAATAACCCCCAACAATTGGGGGCATGAGTAGTACTAGATCCCACAAATGACACAACAAGAGGCAAAGACTCTTCTAGGCACCTCCATGAGGTGGGAGAGGTACTAGGAACATGAGCTAGCTAGTGTTGGGGGCAGAGGAAGACATGAGATCATGAACAGCAATTGTTGTACTTATTTGTTATGGTTTTTATCTAACATAAATAATAGTTAAGAAGATGACCAATTTTTGTAACTAAGCTAGTTTTCTCCCTCATGGGTTTCCAAAGTAAAAGATTGGTTTTCTTGAGTCTATTCATTTCATTTGCAGCATGTTTATTTCTGATTTTCCATCAATAATTATGTTTCTTAAATTTTCAATTGTTAGAACAAACAAAACACAAGAAATGATTTTGGTTGTTGAATTCTAGTTATTGTTTAGAGTTTATGAATCAATAGTACAAATCATCATTTCATCATGTAGAATGAAATAATTAATGTCAAGGATATTTTGAATATGCTTTAGAGTGTGGAATGCATGCAAGAAGGAAATCACCCTTACCAAGGATTGAAATTGACCTAGTTGATGATGTTGGGGAAGACAAGGACAAATGGATTGGGGATGTGGATGAGGAGGAAGAAAGACTAGTCAATCTTTGAGTTGAGGATTGTCAAAAATATTTTAAAGCACAATCTATAGTAAAACAATGCCCTTTGAAAGGGGTCCTCTAACGCAAAGGCTCCTATGTCTCCCATGGTTGTTCTAGCTATTTCAAAACAACGTTATCCTACTAAAGTTGAATCATTATAAGGGTTGAAAAGGGGTTTTCTTCTCCCTAAGTCTATGTGTGATAGTGTCTCTATTCTTTATGAGGTTTCACTTGGAAAATTTGAAATGATTTTCAAAAGATCTAATTTGCTAGAATAGTAAAGTGGGATATAGTCTTCTCTTGTCCCTATGTGTGCCTACATGCATTGGTGGCAGTTGAATATATTTTTTGTGAGGTGCATAGTGACTTGAACATGTTGAAATTGAAAGAGCTTAAAGATATGGCATGTGTGTTACAAGGACAAGAAGTGACATACATGTTACAAGGTGCTTGTAACTCTAACACTTGTTGTTCGAAGTTAAAGAAGGATACACCTATAGCATTCATGAGCTTGTAAATTTTGTATGCATCATTAGTGTGCTACTTAGATGAGAACCTAGGCCAAAGTTGTTGAAGGTAAGTCTTACTCCATTCGTGCTTAATATTTTTCTTTAGAACCAATCAGGGAAGGCAAGGGCATGAATCTTTGGAAAGATCATCCTTTACGATTGATAATTCTCTTATTTGAAAAGTTTAGGAGCTAGGCCAAACATTGCTGCTTTGAGTAATAAATTATTTTTATCTCCTTTGTGAACCTTGAAAATGGTGTCCAGGCCATCTTAAATGGCCCATGTTTTCTTGCTAAGTCAAGGATTTAACTTTAAAAATAAAAATCAAGTTTAAATAGTTTCTTGCTAAGAAGGTATGCATTACTAGGGTCCCAAATTGGGTTAGGCTACCAAGCTTCCCATTGAAATTTTGAAAGGAGGTGGTTTTGATGGGTATGGTTAATTATATTCATTAGGTTATAGCTTTTAATGTGGTGTCCAAATCCAAAATATAAATATTGTTTACCATATCCTATGCAACCAAGAGTTGAGATAAGATGCTTCTTTCTTTAATTGCCTTATCTTTTAAATTGGGAAATTGCATTCAGTAGATTGTTTATAGTGATCTCCCAGTTGTGTGCCAAAAGTGCCTCAAAGTAAACCACTCTACTAATGTTTTCTTGAACAATAGGAAGAAGCAAAATTTCTAGAGAAAAAGAGAAGTTAAAAAAAAACTTACTCACCCTTAAACTATTGAAGGGTAGCCCTTGCCAAATAGAGATGGGGAAGTTTTCTCATCTTGAATTAGGATTAACTCAGATAAATAAATAATTAATAACTTGTTCTAAGAATCTTATCATGAAGCATTCAAATGTGAGGATTCCAATAGGCTATTGCTAGTGAGAACCTAACTAATGCAAAATAGGAAGAAATTGTCATTAGCCTAATGCAAGTGATTTCACATTTGTCTCCCCCCCCCTACAAACAAGAAACGAGGAAGAAAGTACCAGATGGAAGGTTTTCTAGAAGCCCTTTTAATTCTTCTGATTTAGGTTCAACGATTCAAAACAAGTATACAAACCTAGAAGAAAATTTACTACAATGAATATGTGGTAGGGTTGTTGATAGTGTCTAGAGTTCTCTTCAAAGGTATGACTTCAAGGTCATCCCTTGTCTTTTTGGGTGGTGTACTCTATGTGTTGTTTTGTCATTTCTAATGAAATGGTGTTTAGTGTACTTCTCGTTGGTTTACAACCTTTGTATTGTTTGTTCCTTTTAAGTGAAATGTGTGACGAGGATGCTACTATATGCAAATGATCTTATTCTAATTGCAAAATCTGCCCAAGGATTGCAAGAGTATTTAAAGGCTTTAGAGTTCTTTTTCCAAAAGGTTGGGATGCAAGTGAACACTAGCAAATCCAAGGTCATAATCTTTTCCTTGAACAAGAAAAAGCAACAACGTAAATTTATCTTTGCGGGAAGCTTTTTGGAGATAGTGAAAGAATACAAGTATCTAGGGATTGATTTTCACAATAGGCTCTATTGGGAGACATGTAGGACAATAAGGATTCAAGGGAGATGGAAAGCTTCTTACCTTCTTTTGAAACACGAGTAGGAAAGCAGAGTTATGGGATTGGAAAACCAAAAAGACATTATTTTGTTTGTTGGTCGTGCTAGTTTTCGTCTATGGTTGTGAAGTTTGGGGAGTGGCATATCAAACCAAGAGTGGAAACAATTAAGAAGAATTCAATAACACTTAATCACCAGTAATCTCAAAGTCAAGTCGATGGTGCCATATGAGATCCTTTTATTTGAGGCTGATATGTTCCCAATGGAAGCATCACTGATAATTTATTTGCTAGGTTACCTAAAAAAGTTAAAAGCATGGATAAGCATCACTGGCCCAAAATGGACATTGTTGAAGAACTAATTCGTAGGAAGAAGACTTGGAGAAAACCAAAAAAATGTGGATGGACAAGTGGGACATTAAGTGGCATGAATGCACCAACACTAACATGGAAATAAAAAAGACATGCTAAAAAAAGTTTAGAACTGCAATGTGGACAAAACAAAATGGTAGAAAAAAGGCACGTTATGTCAAAGAATTCAACCTCACATGGAAGCATGGTGAAAAAGCTTGTTTAAAGGCTGCAATAAAGGGGGAGACTAATATCTTAAGAGTGCAGCAGAGGACCAGATCTCATCACCTTAAGATTTGAAATGGATAAGTGGGCTACCCAAAAGAAAAGGGAGACGATAGAACTTGTGCCTTTTGTAGCAAAGACATTGAAACTGCATTGCACTTTAGCATGTGTGCAGCATATGAAGATATCCATAACCAATTTGAAGATACATTGAAGGTGGACATCCTAAATGAGCTCTTTGGAAGAGACAAGGCTTCACAAATTTGCAAACTTCTTGGTCAAAATTTATAATTGAAAAAATGATATAAAAAAATATATGAAAATGTATTAATGTAGTAGCTTTTAGTCCATTACACTGCTTGGTCTCTTGAATGTCATTAAAAAATCTTCACACATTCATTATGTTAGATTTATTTGATGTAGCTTTCTTGGTCTTTATTAAAAGAGGGTGCATTTTCTAAAACTCTCTTTAACTCGTAATCGAAAATAATAAGACTAAGATTTATAAATACAAAGTTCTCTTTAACATTAAGATGATTCGTTCAAACTTAACGTATTTTTTACCATTTCAAATTTCATGATACAGAGTGTATCGTAAGAAGGTTATTGAGGGATATTTTGATAGAAAGGAAGCTGACAGATTGCTATTAGAAAATCTCTAGAACGTTCTTGAAACAATGTTCCATTCTCAAGACGACATTCAAGTAAACACCATTGCAAAATGTGAAATTTTTATGCATTTCAGTTTCCAAAAGGCATGTTCGGAATGGATACAGATTGTTAACATCAGTGAAAGCATTTTCTCTATTTTAAAACTGATGGGTTATAATGATTAAAAGTACTTAATTAGACTTGTAATAATCCCAGGTGTCGTGGACCTGGTGCATGCTTTATGGAAGACCTGTGAATTGAACTTTTTATTTTTTATATTGTATGGCATTTAAGGTCAAACTCTTCCTGTTGATAATTTCAATCTCTCAGCCTGCTCAGATTAAAACATGGACCTTATCATTCCTCACTAACCAGCCCTACGGATCATACTTGATTGCTCTTCCTAATTCTTTAATTCATAAAAGTTTGTTTTTTGTTTGAACAAAATGCTCATTTATTAAAATGTTAGACCAACTATACAAACGAGCACGGACCAATGCTCTGTGATGCCAAACTATGGTAAGGATTCTAACGTTCTTGTGTTGCAATAACATTTCGTTGAATTATGATAAGAATCTTCAAACAATATTTTGAATGTTTGTAGTTCTTCATCCAAACAACAACTTACCAAGATGAATTCTATTTAATATCTTGCTATGTAATCAGAAGTTGAAACAAAGACATATGTAGCAAAAAAATTCCAAAGCATAATTATCATTAAATCTCGTTAATTCCATCTCTTTTCAGGATCATAAAATAGTGCTTGTTTAGTGTACAAAACTTTTACTTAAAAATTATTATGAAACAAGAAGCAATGGTTGTCCTCTTGTGATATGATTTGTATATGTAACGATCTTGCTTCTGTCATATCATCTAAATTTGCATTACAAAGAGTATAACAGAGAGGTTGTGGTTGGTCCGTATCAATTTTAAAATTGCTTGATTTGAGCAACCAATATTGATTCCATTGAGATCTAATTTCTATATGTATCATCTTGCTTCTGTCAGATCATCTAGATTCGCATTAAGTGGAGGATAAAAGAGAAGCTACATTTAGTTCTAATCAATTTAAAATAGTGCTCAATTGAGCAACAAACAATACTAATCCCATTGAGTTCTGATTTGTATATGTAACATCTTGCTTCTGTCATATCATCTAGATTTTCATTAGGTGGAGGATAACGGTTATGCTACAACTGGTTCTCGTCGATTTGAAATAGTGTTTGTTTTGTGTAAAATAACTCTCCTTAAAAATTGATTAAAAAATAATATCTAAACCCATTGAGCTCTGATTTCCATATGTAATGATCTTGCTTTTATCATATCATCTAGATTTGCATTAGGTGCAGGATAATGGAGAGGTTACATTTCTCTCTCACCAATTTAAAATGGTGTATTGTGTAAACTAATTTACTTTAAAATAGATTATGAAACATGAAGCAATACCAAACCCATTGAATTGTGATTTGTATATGAAACAATCTTGCTTCTCCCATATCATCTAATTTTGCATCAGGTCGAGGACAACAGAGACGCTACAGTTGGTTCTCGACAATTTTGCCCCGTTGATCTAGTACTAGGGCTAATGAATTCAACTATTTTTTACAGCAATTTTCTCCAGTTTTCTTAATATAAAAAAGTTTCTTGTGGATAAATGTGTGTATGTCATATATTCTTATTTTTGCAAGAGCAACAATAAGGTTTCCTTTGGTTGAGGAATTAGAATTTGCCTCAAAACTTGATTATCTCAAAATAAGGTTTTGAAATTCCGGTTTTGTGTATTCGGAAGATAGTTTGGACCGTTTGGTTGACCCGGAAGATGACTGAGACAATCTATCTTCTACGTTTGGTTGCCATTTTCGAAAATAAAATTAGAACTGAGAAATTCTTATTTCTGTGTTTAGTTCTACAATTTCAAATTGAAATTGGAATTACATAATCCATTTATGTGTTTGGTTCTACATTTTAAATTGGAATTAGAATTTGACAAGAAAAAATTTAAGTTTTTTTAATTATTATATAAGATTTAATTTAATATTTTATTTATTTAATGGTTAATATCTAATACTTTTATCCGAAAATTAGAAATATAAATTTGGATGAATAAGATTTTTTACAATAGAAAAACAATTTTAAAATATTTAACTATGATACACATTATATTTTAAAAGGAGAAGAGGAATTCTTTTTAATTTATTATTTCAAACAAATAAATTTATTTGAAATTTAAAAAATACAAAATTTCTTTATTCCATGTCCATTAATTAATACTATTTGTTCACTTCACTTGTAGATGTAGAGGAAAACTAACTTAATTACCAAAAACTAAAACTAAAAACAAATAAAAACAAACCTTAAAATCAAACTCAAAAAGATTAAAACCCAAACATCAAAGCAATAATATATAATACTACGCTAATAAAAGAATTGAAAAAAAAGGACACTAGTCCTGTATTTTAATAATACTATATTTAATTAAAAATGTCAAAGAACGTGAAGTACCTTCCGACGCTTGGAGACATAGGAAGAATTTTTCTTAAAATTTAAAATATTCAAAGCGTCTGTCAATTAATCCTCTGGATTGAAAAAGTAATGACATTGTTGTTGCTCGTGAGTCGAAGACTGCCAAAATAGACGCTATGGATTTTGGAATGGGGAAGTCACCGGATCCAACACCATATAAAATACAACTTATAAAAAAACAAAATCGGTTTTATAATTTGTATTCCACCTATTTGAGTGGAAGCAGAACTTCCAAAAGTTCATCGAAAATGAGAATTCGAAAACACAAACCAGATTTTGAATTTTGCAACCCAAACGGTGGATTCAGCTCAAAACTGGAAAACCCACTGCCAATTCTAGTCGTATTCCCGCAAACAAATGGAACCTAAATATAGTAGATAATCTCCATATCCTTTTGCACGTTGCAAACTGTTGACGTAGAACTAAACTTTCCCTTGAAGATTGATATCATTTTATTACCCTTTTCCTTTACGAGTAACGATGACAATAAAGACAACTTTTGGATACATCACAATGAATATTGCAAGCATCTTTATGTATTTTTCTTTTACCTTTCATTTGATTATTAGTCGTAGGCACTTTAATTAAGGATGCTTTCTTTGATAATGTATACTCTTTTTATTTTATTGTAACTCTCATATTTTGGTTTTTAGGAATTAGTCTTGGAAATCAGTTTTAGGTTGCAATGGGTAAAAATGTTGTTAGTTTACCTATCATGGAAAGATGAAGACCGAAGGTTGTTGTGATAGATTTAGCATATAAAAGCTATCTTGTTAGAAATTGGACCATTACAAGCTTGTTCAAGTAAATATAACTTGGAAACACTCTTCAACTCTATATTTTTTATAAAGTGTCGCACCTGAAAGAATTAGTCAAGAAGAGAGGTGTATGAGCTTTAAGCTCAATAGTTGTAATTAAACATTCACATAATGAAAAAATTCCTAAACCAAAGCCATGTTATTGATACAAGTCTACTAGAACTAAGGAAAAATTTTAATTGCATTTCAATTTGCATAAATTTATTTATTTCAAGAAAAAATAATACACAGTGGCAATATAGCATGTCACATGGCCTTTAAACTAAATGTCACATGGTCTCTAGTTTGGATGCAATACTTGGCCTTTGGATGTGTCACATAGTAATGAATCCCTCATTGCAAATGGTGGATAAGGTTTGGCAGTTCAAAACATAAAATGTCACCTTGCAAATGGTTTTATTTGTACTAATTAGTTAGTTGTCTAATTTTACATGGAAACCCTAATTAGAGGGAAATGGAGGATAAAATAACTTGCGCTTCAACTATCTTGCATAGGACCAAGTAAAGAACTCTGTCATCCTTCTACTGATTGGTCTGAAAGAATTTCAATACCCTAATTTAGAGTGGTTGGAAAATCAATCGACTCCAAATGTTAAGGGTCAATAGCGTGGTGATAGAGCATCCCAGCAGCAAAAGAGAGGTCCCAGGTTCAGGTTGTAACTGTTCACTAGAATTTTACGTTGGTATTGTTGATGCGTATTTTATGACTCACCAAATAGTAGAACAAAATACCGAAATATTTTATCCTCTCTTGAACAAAGTACCATGTATGCTAAGATTGCAAGTTCGTACAGTAACTCTAAGGTTCCTCGACTCATGGATAAGCTCGATGGTAAATGTGATTTGCTAATGATCACAAGGGGGCTTATGTTTTCAATTCTTGAATGGGTTTTAGGTCATGATGAATGCAGGTGCTATCGAAAGATGTTGCGATGAAGTACTATTTTTTGGATTTTCACAAGAATGTATAGAAATAAAAGGGGGGTTAGGGTTCAAAGATCCTAATCTACTCCTAAGGGTTATGATAGCGAAAGAAAGTATTATGGTGGATGAATTCCTCAATACCGAGTTCCGCTTCACCAAGTCAAGCTACAACTACACGTGAATTGGTGCAATCTTCAAAGGTTTGTACAAATGATATAGTTTAGGCACATATAGACACGGGTTCAAGCTAACTTTGCACAAAGATTTAGAATCACTAAAATGTCAAAAGTATGAACCGGGGGAACTCATCAAAACACCATAATATTCTCCAATACAATCACAACACTTTATCTACTAAGCTTAATCTAATTGAGAGAATTATGAAACCAAGCAAGCATCAAAACACATCAAATTATCACCACACTTCAATGAAAATTTTATTCTCTCAATAACTCTTAGGCAACAATCTCAAAATTCGCTCATTTATAAATGAGAAGAAGAGTCCTTTATATAGGTCCTTGAAAACAACAAATGGCCCAAATTGAAACAATGACTGATGGCCAAGATTTGGCCACATAAGCCCTAATTAGGGTTAGGGCATAGAAAAGGGAATCTACTTTAATGTGAGAAGGAAACCACTACTGTAGTGGGTAATAAATGCTCACTACGCATGCATGTTTAAGATGAGAATGGGGTGTCATAAATGGCCACTACACATATACCCACTACGCATTAAATGCATCTATCTTTGACCTTGGCGTTTGAATTCCTAGAACCTACTCAATATGGCCTCCAACTCATCAATGTTGACACTCGGTGTCGATTCCTTCTTGAATTCCAAGGCCACAACTGCTCACTCGTATTTTCTCAAGTTGTCCTCCCATTCAGGCAATAGATCTTGAGCTATGTGCATGTTGCTTGAGAAGGCGGAGAGGTTCTCAAAATCATCCTTTGTGAAATAGTTAAGTCTGAAGAACTCTAATTTTCTCCTTCATGTTGTCCATCGTTATCTCTTCTTCGGCCAACCTTTGTAATCGCGGTGATGCAATGGTATTGGAGAGCTCCTGCTAGATATTCTCAGTTATCCCCTTCAATCGAGCTGAATCCTTGGTGAAATGTTCAAACATTTCCTTTTCCATGAGAACTGCACCACATCATCAAGGGAAGTCATACACTCCTTCTCCAATGACTCCGTCATCAACCAAGATCTGTCTAGGGGTTTCTAGCACCTCCTATAAGTCAGAGATCACCTCATCCTGATAAATATGCTCATCTTCCCAAATCTCTTCTATGCAACAAATTTGGGAAAGGATGGCTAGCGCCTTATCATGAATCTGAACTAATTCCTCGGCGTGGTTGTAGACCTCATTCTAGATCCCCTTAATCCAGGCTTCTGCACCTTGCGCAATTCTCCTAATCATGTCGATGGCCTCAACCAATTCGGTTGGAATAGCTGGTGGGGGAACAAAAGATGGATCTTCTTCTCAAACTAGGTGAGGCAAGTTGTCGATGTATGCACATAAGGCCCTGATCTCTCCCTTTTCCCTCTAATATTTTTCTTTCGACTTACTCATCTTGTCCATGACAACTTGTGTTGAATCATTGAATTCTTCCATGACCTGCACTCGAGAGGCATGACCAAGATCAATTTATGTTATGTGATACTCCTCAAGAGCAATCTGATCCTTGGTCTTGTCGACTATTGGAGTTACTATCTGCAGAACTCTAGATCCTGATTCTCCTCTCACAACCTTGGTGAACCTCTTGGATTTTCATTTTTATCTTGATCGGTCAATTCGATCCAGAATTTCTTGTAACTCAACTACAGGGTCAAACTCCTTCTCTTGGCTTCTTTGAATCCTTTGCCTAAGCCACTTTGGAATATATGTATTATGGCCCCTTTGTACTGCTAATTGCTCTTGTCCTTGCACTACTCTACTATCAATCTCCTCAGCTCCAAGACTCTCTGCCATTACCGCAGGAGCTCGTATCTCTGTGGTGGGAATCTCTTCTTCCGCTACAGGGGCTTTTGCTTTTGTCTCAGGGATCTCTTCCTCTATTATCTTTCTTAAAAACACACCGAGACTTTCTTCTGTCATGACATCATATTCCCTGCTCCTTCCTGACACGAACCTCTCATTGGCATTAATGCTCAATCTATCTTGTACCAGCCTCGTCATACGTTGTTCCCCTTGTTTCACTCACTTCTTCTTCATCCCTGATGAATGCTCCTATTTCCTGCACACTAGGAGACTGGCTAGGTGAAGATGGTGCATTCTCGGACTTCAATCTCATAGGGCCCGTTTGGTAGCGAGAATTAGGAAATGATGAATTTGATCAAATGTTGAAAATGGTCAAATCATGGATTTGATAATCCGGTTTTTCATTTCTAGATTATGTCTCGACCGTTTGGTTCCACTTTTTGAAACTGGAATTGGAATTTGAGTATGATTTTTTTTTAATTTTTTTTTTAATTGTTTTAATGTTTTTAAATTTAATAATTCATTTTTATTAATGGAATTGAATTTAAAATGTAATCGACTATTTTAGGCAACCAAAGTTGGTGGCAAGCAACCAAGTTACAATCACTGCAACCAAAATTCGAAAAAAATTCGATTAAAAATTTAGAAAATAAATTCGAGAAAAAATTTTAAAAAATAAAAAATCATTTTTTAAAAAAAAATTGAAAAAAAATTTGACAAAAAAATTCATCAAAAAATTTGAATAAACAACAAAGTTACAAACCACCCAAATAAATAAAATAATAAATTAAATCCTCCCCACACAAATAAAAAATTAAAAAATTAAGTGTAGACATGAAAAATTTAAAAATTTGCTTTCCCTCCATTCAAATTCCAATTTCAAATGCCAATTCCACCTTTTCAGATGGAAGATGTTAATGCTCATTTTGAACCAAAATGAGCATTAACACATTCCTATTCCATTTTCATATTGCACTGCCAAACTGAGGATTCGACGAAATGGGCAATAACAAATGCCAATTCCAGGCAAATGCTAGAAATGGTCTGCTACCAAACGGGCCCTTATGTTGTGGTTCTTCAACATAAATATTCAATCTCCTCTTCGTATGTGTTTCTTAAGCAGCACCTTTCTCTTTTCTATTCTCTACACTCCCTGGCGAGATGTCCCTTTCTTCTATCCTTCCTCCCGATGGTGCCTTGGTCTTTCATCTCGCAATTGTGGATGACCCAACAACTTGTATGTCCAGTCCTCCTTTAGTATAGTCATCTTGTTGAAATGTCGTTCGACTCACCACTTTGTGAAGTCTATGACTAGTTTTTTCAATGTATAAAGATCTACAATCTCCTTCCTCCGCCAGTTGTGAGGATGAAAGACCTTTTCCTTATATGGGTTATACCCTCTCTGGAGCACATTTGGATCTTCATCCATTTGATCAAGCACGTGGAAAATCTTGCATGCCCTGATTAGGTCTAATGGCAATCAGGAGCACATCCTCTTCCTAACCTCATTTTCATCAACTGCATTCGCCTAGAAGTCCTCAAGATGTGCTCTGTGTTGTCGCCTCATCCCCACCACTACTCTAATCTTATTGTATGGATCAAATGCGACCTTCCTAAATAGTGGTAGACAGAAGAAGTTCAACTCGTCAGATGACCTTTCGACTGTTGGTAGACAAGGGCACACCTCAACTGCATCACTTCCAATGGAAAGTGGGAATTCAAGTCCTAGTTTCTTCTTCTTCTTCGGGACTTTGTCATAAGTTGTCAACTATCAGGTGACTTCCAACAAGATCATTTTATCAGTAGGGTACCATGAAAGCTTGTACAGCTACTCAGAAAATCCCTGCAATCTGATGTACGAGAAGGTGGGAAACTAAATGAACCATGCTCCAAACTTTCCTATCCACTTCATCGCCTCAGCAAACAATCTCATATGAAATCTCTTCTACAAGGTCCTCACGATGCGCATTGCAAATGCATCATTAACTCGAGCGTAATCATCTATGGCATGTAGATATAGTTGAGGATAACATTTGTGCACTTTTAATCGTAGGTTTCTGCTTCTGAGGGCTCCCTTGTACCTTAGTCCCTCATATCTTGTGTTTCATGCCAACATATATATCACATAGGAGCTCATGAAGAACTTCTTTGTATGCTCCAAATTCCTTAGCTGCCCATCGAGATTGTCGCTAATCAACCCAGCCCAATCGATGTTATATTTGAACTTCACCGTTTGTTGAACAAAATACCACATCCACGTCTCGAACAGGTAGGAGTGGGGCAAGCCAAATATTTTGTTCAACATCATTATCAAATCATTGTACTCCTAGTGGAAATCTAGCCACACAAGCTCCTTAGACAATTTGGAGTAGCAGGATTTGTTCCTCCTCATCCATTTGTTGTTAATGATCTCCTCGCAATGTTCAACTTCAGCTGTGTAAACTCTGTGCGCCTGCTCCTTTGTCTTCGAGACCAACCTCCAAGATGAAGGGATCCCAAATGCCTCTGTAATGGTTGGTAGGAAAAAATCTGCAATGATATTCTTGTTTGAGTCCTTAATCGTTATATCCCTGGATTGGTAATGCTTCGCACATTCCACGATCAACTTAGCATGTTGAAAGGCGGGTGGCAATCTAGTTGCAGCTACAATTTCATTGTTCACGATCCAGGTAGCCAAGTGTGTCGAGTGATGATCCTTATAGCCGAACATCCTCCTCTGGAACTTGCTCAAATCGAGGCATTCAAGGTTTGTGTCTCCCACTTCCGTCCACTTCGAGACAATTTTGGATTCTGGGTAGAATCATCTCTGCTCACTCTTTATCAATTGTCTCCTGCTTAGACTTGTCCCCCTAGGCTCTGCCATCTGCAAAATAGAAAATAAACACCCATAAGAGCCTAGAAGAAAGTGAGAAAAGCGAAAAAATAATTTCTTCCAAAATTTAGAAATTTGCCAAAATTTATCCATCTTGCTCAACATTGAATTTTCTGTCATGGAAATTTGTGCCTTTTTACCAACTTATTGAAGAAAATCTAAAAATTTCACAACCTCCCTCAAATTCCCTCACTCTCTAAGAAATAATCCTTCACCCAGAAACTTCACGCCTTTCAAAAAAAGCAACTCTCTCTCCTCAAAAAAAATGAACTCAAAACACTCTCAACTTCATTCTTCTCAATTTTTGTGTGAGAAAGAAATGAGCAAAGTTTTTCTTTTATAGAATTCAAACCCCAAAACTGCCACAATGACTACGCACTAAAATTAGGCAGTTGCCTTAGTTACCACACAAGATTTCGCTTTTAAAAAGATTCTCCACCACTTGCTTGAGTTTTTCTCCTCGTTTTAATGGAGTTGTCAATTTGACAGTCTATTTTAACTTCATGGAGAAGTTATTTCCATTTCTTGATTTTTTCAATTTATTTTTCAATTTTTTATTTTTGGATTTTCCAAAAGTGAATTAATTAAATATTAATAAAGTCAATATTTTAATTAAGTTTAAATTTTAAAACTTTAAAATCAAAAAAAAAAATCTTTTAAAGTCATCATCTTTTATTTCTTTTATATGTTTTATCAATTTTTTGAAATTGTATTAATTAAATATTAATAAAAATCTATATTTAATTAATTCTATATTTAAATCTGAAATCGATTTATTCAAAGTTTTTTTTTTTTTTTATTTCCAATTTTGATCAATTTTCACTGCTTTTTTCAAATTTCAAAAGTTCATTAATTAAATATTACATATAAAAAATTAATATTTAATTATTTTTTAATTTTATTCTAAATTTGATTTATTTTCCACTTTGCTATCTTCACCTTGATTGGAAATTTTGATGTCGAATTCGAATTTCCCCTTTAATCCATTGGATTCATTGTGATACCTTCAATACATTTCTAACATTTCACCCCGAAAAAAATTCCTCATGCTTATGAAAATTCAATCTTGATTCTAACATTTTCTCATTTCAAACACGTTTTGATTGAATTGAAGGGTTTTTCACTTCATATTGCATACACGTCCTAGCACTACAAAGCGCATGTGGAGAAACATAAAGGACTTTATGATGCCCCTTCCCATAGTGCATCCTCCTACGAAGGATTTATTTCTAAACATATTCCCCTCGGCACATGTTACTCTAGCACACAAAAAATTCCTTCCTTATGAACAAATATACACTCGGATGCGATCATAACTTCATCATGGATTGTAGTGTTGTGGACTATAAAAGAACCTTTCCTTTCCTTTCCTTTTGTTTCCACGACTTAACCCACCTTGGCGGTATCGCACTGAAGTTCATTTTGGAGGTGATGTCGAACCTTTTCCATGTTTGGCGAAATTTCGTTGATTGGGTTGAAATGTGTCGGACAATGCGCTTGGGCACATTTCGGTAAGACTAGCAGATTATTCCTTTGCAAAGACTTTATGTGACTTCTCATAATTGCGCTCAAGGGAGGATAGGAGCAGGATTTTGGTTAAGTTGAGGATTTTGTCTGGGATTGCCAAAATCCTTTACCGAGTGCATTTTATGTCTCAGAAAAGCGATGGTCAGGATTCTAGCAGCGCCGTCTATGCAGGGGCCAAAATGCACCCGACAAGGCAATTTTTTTACATCTATTAATTAATTTAAAAATTACAGTACAATGTTTTGTGAATTTTAAATTAATTAATAAATGTAAAAAAATTGCCTTATCGGGTGCATTTTGGCCCCATTTTGGCCCCTGCATAGCCAAAATCGATTCTAGCTTGGTTGCGGATTGTTTTCATCCGCTAACTTCTCCTTGGCTCCGGTTGAAACATGTTGGGTGCCCTTTAATATCCATATTGGGCAACTTCCTTCTAAGTCTCCGCACTGGTCATAGCAACAAGTTTCTTCGTCTTCTTCTTCCACCGAGTGAGCTTTGGGTGGGATTTTAGTCATAAATAAATTGCGCTCAGAGACTTTGGGGAAGTCAATCTTCCCAACCATTCCTTCGATGCCATTAACCATGCGCTCAAGGTGCCTCCATTCTATGTTTTGCGCAACGATTGATCTTGTGTCTTCACGGTGGTCTGATTTTATTCAAATATTCCACGATCGAATTGGATGGGTGTTGGGCTTGTTCTCTTTTTCCTTACTCTCTAAGTTAAGTGTGTTTCAACATCTGTAGCGGACAATGTCTCTAACATGCGCATCGTTCCCTAACCGAGGAGAATCCACGCTAGGAACTCATGAAGATATGTGTGGGGATCTTCCCATTTCATTCCTTCATTACTGCAGGTGTGCGCTTAAGGCCCGTGAGGGGACTATTCATAAAAATCATTTTCTCAGACCCTGCGTAAGCATCACTGTGATTGTGTTGTGCATTCTCATAGAGCTCTCCATTTTTGCAACCTTCCTTTGCGGGTAAAAATCTTTTGTTTAGCACCTTTTGTGAATAATCTTCAACTTCTGCAACGAATATTTTGGAAGCGTCAATGGATCCTAGACGAAGCTTGTCCAAGAATTCATCGGTATTTGAATGCTCAAAGACGTGCGCGAACAGTTTATTTCACATTATCCCTATTCTATGCGTTTGATGCCAGAGACATCTCAACGTCCATGGTTGATTGTGTTTCTTTAGTTTGTCCTCGATTGTCCATGTTTTTAATGCCGCCAAAATGTCTGGATCTTTGAATACTTTCTGCCATCTCACTTTCTCTTCTATTGATATTTGAGTGCCGCCAGGGCAATAGAAAAGTCCTTGCTATGAATGCAAATTTTTGCTGGTCAGTTTGGGGGGTCGTGGTGGGTTCTTATTTGCTGCGACAGTCTTATATGTCCTCTCCATCTTCGTGTTTGGTCAAAGGATTTTGCACTTATTAAAATTCCCTCACCACGTCTTTCTCTTCTTGTCGTGCGGCTGAGATGAACACAATTTCTTTATTCCAAGCATTCCTCCACTTGATGGGAATTGCGCCTGGTTCGTGGAAAGCACATTTTTGGGCAAAATGAAAGGAGATTCAGTCTTCAACGGTGGTTGAGTCGCGTCAGGTAGGTCCTTCATATTTTGTAACTGCTCATACCCTGTACTCGAAAGGATGCTCAAGCGGGTTTTCCACCTCTATGCGGACTATTCATTCAAGCCTTTCCATTACCCTATGAGTTTTGTGCTTGAGCACACTTTGAGATGTGTCATGGATTTTTATTTGTTTTGGAAATTCCCTTACTAGTTGGATATTGCACTCGTGACTCATCTCTGGCCTTGTGGCAGAAATTTGACTTTTTCCCATGCATTTGATTCTTTAGCATACGCTAATCTTCATTTTTCTCTCACCATGCACCACTAAAATGGTGGATTCCGAACAAATTAACATAGGCGTGCCCTTTCATACTTTTGAATGTTATCACGCTTTTGAAGATACTTGTACAGTGCACATATTCCTAAGCCTTTATTCGACATGCTTTGACACATTTACAAACCTTCTTCAAATCACTATCTATATAGGCTTGAAATCTTATAGGCTCTCTCTAAGGAATCTAACTTCAAAACTCAAAAATCAAGAAGCATTTCAAAATTACAACTTTTTTAAGAACGAGGAACAAAACTTGGCCTAGAACTTGGTCAAAATTCATTATTTCTCAAATGAAGGCAAACAAAACCTAGGAGAACGAGGCTAGAGCTACTGAGACGACGAAAAACAAGAGACCAAGAGAGAGAAAAGATAGGGGTCCCAACTTCGATTGGCGATGTGTGATTAGGCCACAACAGGTATCAAAGCCAAGGTAGTGACCACAAGAATTAAAGTGTAGGTTGAGGGGGAATTTACAAAACAACAGGTAGCTCAGTAGCAGAGCAGCCCAGAAACAAATGAAAGGTCCAAGGTTGAATCCTACCCACCATGAAATTTTCAGAAGCCTTTGACATTTACACATATATGCATTTGATCATAGTATATATGGAGTTCATATAATCTAGAACTCTTGTCACCAGATCTTTGTATATCTTGATTGTTTGGATGCCTTTAGTATATTGTGACAACAGTTGTGATGTCAACTGTTACTTTATCAGCATTTTGGATATGCCTGGGTGTTTGGGGCGGTAGACAATCCTATATGGGAATGACTGGAAGACACCTTGGTTAGCTAGGAAGCTAGACCATCCAATGAAGTTATTCGAATCAAATACAGCATATATTAATACAACAACCACCATACCCCATGAGTTGATAAACAATTGTTATAATGCCAAACTGTTGGCACAGAAGAAAAATATCAGAATAATACTTTCCTCTTATCAAAAGTCTTCCTCTGCCATAGCTGGCCTTGTAACAGGTACCGACCACCTGCCCAAATGTGCCGTATAATTAAGGCATCTAACAATCCCTCTCCCATTAGGACCATCAGGGAAGTCAATCATGCTAATACTACCTGTATCAAGATGAAAAGAAGAAATGGAGGATTTTTCAAGCCCAAGGCAATGACAGAGAATTCCAATATTTACAATTTCATGGCCTACAACTATAACATTCCTCTCAGGGCTAGAAGCATTCTTTCGCAGGTTTCCCAAGTGCTCAGTCAAACTACTCCAAGCTTCCCCAGTCCTATCCCAAAATTTTGAAAATGCGTCTTCAAGGCTGTTACAGTTTTGTTGCAAACAGTCTTGCCACCTGTCAAACTGACCTACTTCTTTCTGTAACTGGTCCTACAAAAATTAAATATCAAATTAGAGCTATTTACATAAATCTCGTTTTCATTCTCTTTCAGATAACTGCATTATTTACATTATAAAAAAATTGGAAGAGAAACAATATTAAATCGATATGTGAGATTCTGAAATGTTATATAGGTCCAGACATTTGGTACATTTATCTACAGTATTAGGAGCTTTTTTTGCATCTATATCCATGGGAAATTAAAATAGCAAGAGAAATGCTGGTGATAACTACATTCTGCACACTAGGACAAGAGTCTGTAGTCAAAGATTCAAATCAATCTATAAAACCAGTCAAATGATTTGGTACTTACCAGCAATACTTCCCAAGACATATTTCCAAGTTCCTGCATTTGTTTAATTTCCACATATCGAGGTACACAATCTGCTCCTAAGCAATCTGCAGCTTCCTGTATCTGAAAATCCCGAACTTGAAAATCAGTCATTTATTGTTCCATCAAGTGGTACCTGAAACACTTCACAATTTAAAAAAACGTATCAAACCTGTGCTATGGCCTCAGCTGTTTTAAGGGCAGCAAAATGAGGGCTGCACAAAATCGAGCTCACCCTCAAATCTAATAGAAGCTCTGCAGTTTTCTGAGACTGTGTGGAGTATGATAGAAAAGATGCAGCTTGTTAATCATCAAGCTGGATTCACTACTAGAAAACAATTTGGAATCAAATATGTAAATCCACCTGAATTGTCCCAAGCATATTCATTGCTGCGTCAAAGGATGTAGAGAGACGTCCCTGCAGCCAATCAGGAAGATAATAAAATATTTGAGAGGAAAAATATATAATGAACAGTTATGCAAAATAAAAAATAGATTAATTTTTCCACAAAAATAACAAAATGTGATATTGGAGGAGCCAACACCTATGTTAAAGGTTCTAGTTGAAAAGGGGCATACTCAGAAACTGAGAGTTACACTTGCATCTGAATTCCTGTAAGTATGGGAAACTCCCTGAATTGTACTGGACTTTGGCCAATGATGGAGCAGCCATAAAGGCACCCAAAAGTCCTTCGAATAAATAAGAAAATGCAGTAATTCACACATTGCATGCCTCACATGCTTTAGGTATTGCCAGGACACCAACTAATGACATAAAATGTATGTCTTAAATAGCATCATGAATGCTGTAAACCTCTTATTAGAAAGGATTGTGTTGTCTGTAACAATTGTTTTCCCAAGATAAAAAACAAACTTTTCTCCTAATGAGAAAGTTATTTGTGAAACCAGACTAATTTAATTGTAAAGGATGACAAGATTGTCAAATAGAGATCAAGATAAAGTATGGTGATACGGGATACCATTAGCTTCATGATTTGTATCGACGATTTGATCACTACAGGTAACAACTCTAGTGTTCTCAAAGAAAAAAAAAAGTGAATCTCAACAGCACAATTGGAAGGACTGACATAGATTGCTACATTGTTGCCTAGGGTTCAAGTTTGACAAGAAAAACATAAAATTTTCATTTCAAAGTAAACTTATGTCGCGAAGCCGAACATTATGACCCAAACTGAGATCTGACACTGAAACTAGCCAATATGATGAACTTTAAACAATAGATCTGTTCTCATATTTTTCTAAACATAAATATAAAATTTCCTAAAAGAGATATGCAGTAGTGAACAACAAAGGAAGCAATTTCCCCAATTCATGGGATTTGTGGAGTCAATTCAACAATCAAACTTAGAAAAGAAATAAATGGCCATCTCCTCCAAGTGGATGAGTCAAATTGAATATTGATGCCACTTCAAGAGGTAATCCAGGTCAATCAGGGTATCAGTAACTAAAAGGAAACTTCATAGCCACCGCACTGTTTAAAATTGGAGGAACAGACAAGGAGGCGGAGGCTCAAGCATTGGCATTTGGCCTTCAAACTTGACATCATTTTGGATCAAGCAATGTAGAGATATAGATTCCATGAATGTTATTAATTCAAATAGGAAGCAGAAGGCTGATAGTTGGAAAATCAATAGCATACTATTATAGGATTGGCCATTCATCAACAGTTTAAACTCTTTCATGGCCCAACGTACATATAGGGCTAATCCAACCACAGATTATCCTGCTAATTATACTTTTGAAATAAAAGAAGAAAAGAAGCTAAGTCTGCTAGTTGAAGACTCGGAAGAACCTTTTTCCTATTTAAATGTCAAAGTATAGTCCAGCTGTCAATCATTATAAGAGATGATTTCTGGAGATTTGGTATACATCAAAATTATTGTTTGGCAATTCTGACCTTAGCTTAAGGTAAAATATGATATCAGCATAGGCTTAACAAAGGTGGATATGAATACCATCTCCCAGGTCATTATGAGGTGTTGTGTGAGGATTTATCTTGAAGTCAAGCATTAGTCCTTCATTCCATCAAACACCCTCAACGGTTGGAAAATGGATACAACTGTTAGATTGACATGCAAGGGTTCAAATGACATTTTTTAAGGTAATTTTGGAACTGAGGCTCAAGAAAGCCTTCAAAACCTGTTCTAGTTTGCTGTTGTGTGTTTTTTAATGGATCCTAGAACCTGGCTAAGGAGTTTCTAGGTGAGGATAATTTCAGAATTAAAGCTTAATAAAGTCTTCAAAACAACATTCTAGTTTTCTTTTGCATGCTATCCAATGGGTCCTTGACGAGGAGTTTCTGGTTGCAGAGCTCAAATATCGATTTAAGTGATGACAAGGAAATGGTGAGAAAATTGGTTATAACTCTGGTCAAGAAGCATGTAGTGGGCAGTGTTAATGAGCCGTTACAAGTCACGTCTCTAAAGCGAGGCACTACAAATGACAGTAACGCTCCTTTGCCAAAGAATTTATCGTCAGGTGCCTAGAGACTGTTTATCATTACTAGCAACCCTATAATGGAGAACAAAAACAAAGTCAAAAAAAGTTGTTGACTTCCTAAAACAAGCCATGGAACAAATCAAGGAGCCTAGGATTGAATGGATGATTTCACTGTGGATCAATAGCTCTGAGGAGGAGAACAACTCGTGTCATGTTACTGCTTTGAAGAATATTGATGATTGTTTCAGAAGATAAAAATAATGTAATATGAATAAATTCAAGGCATTTTGTGTTCAAGCCCAGTAATCTTAGCTAGTAGGATATGCAAGTAGAAAATTGGAAGAATTGTGTAACAATGGAGGCATTTGTTTATATTTTATAAAACCCTTTATATTACGAAAAGTAATCATCAAGATATTCAATGTGATTTTCGTTATTCATCATTAACAAAGGCAGGAAAGACTCCTTAAATAAGAGATTATAAAAGATCTACCCAATAAGGATAAGATCAACTAAGAAAAACAGAGGATAACTAAGAGAATAAAGAATATTCCTAGTCTATCCTAACAACGTAATTGACCATTATAACTAAATATTATAATACTATTTTAATACCCTCCCTTAATGATTAATCTAGTACCTACACTAAGCCGAACCCAAAAACTAGAAATGATATGCTAGTCAAAAAGAGTAGAAGGTTGACTCCTGCATAGAATGTTTTATGACATGAGCCTCTGGTGGAGACCCTCCCTAGTTGGATTTCTGATCAGCCAACTTCTTTCTGCAAAACCTCTTCATGCGACTAACTTTACCACAATAATGACATGTGATAGACTACAGATGCCTGGAATTATCTTCATTATGTCCTTGACCTTTCTTCTAAAGCCACATGCCTTTGTCCTTGGCTACAAAGGCATGTTCTGCATTTAATAAACTACTGCAGCTACCAAATTGTTGTTTCCATCTGTCCTGCTTAAGAGTTTGTTGCATATGTCATTTAACTTCAAATCAACGTCGGTAGACATGATGTTGAGTGTTTCCCATGGTAATCTTTTTTGCGTTATGACTACCATGTCTTCTTCCATCATGCAACCAATAGCAGCTAACTGATCATGTATGTCTTTGGATTTCATCAAATGAACTTGCAAAGACACCCTCTCATCCATTATGATCAAGAACATGTTCCTCGGGAAGAATGCCCTCCCTTTATCTGACATCTCATGCAAATCTCACACATGTTTCTAAATCTCTGTAGAAGACATGCCTGAAGGGATCTTTGGAAACATTTTATTTATGATATTGAGCATAATTGTTTCACACTTAAACTCACTGTACTTGTCCTGGTCTTTACTTGCAACCATTAGTAGAGTGACGGTACCAAGGTCAATCCGATCAGGACAATTATACTCAAAATACAGCATCCTCTGTTTCCAGGCATTATAATGTTTGCAGCCACCCCTACCATACTCCAAAAACATGGAAAACAAGAAACCAAAAAAGAAATAAAATTTCCAAACCCCAAAAGCAAGTAAAATCCTCGATTTTTATCAAAAAAATGTGAAAAAACCTAACCAAAATTTAAAATATGAATTGAAACTAACAAAGGAAACATTAAATGGCATGTGAGGAGCACAGGAAGGAGCGAGAAGATAGGCATGGAGCAGGGAGATGGGCGGATGAAGGAGACCATGAATTCTCACTTGAGTTGAGTACAAGATTTGGACAGGAGCAATAGAAAGAAGATTGGAGACTTAGGCAAGTTGCGGGTCGCAGAGGTTTTAGTGATCAAAGGGCTCCAAGGTCTTGGCAAGGAGAGGGTGTGCGAGAACCAACCAGAATCAGGGTAGTGTTGAACCCTCCAAGGCGAGAATGGGGCAATCGTGATAGAGTACAGGTTAGACCACGCCACTACAAAATGGCTCCCGAATGAATGATGGAAGGGGAGATTCTCGAGAGACAAAGCAAAGACGATTCAAGTAGGAAGGAAAGAGCAAGAGAAAATCCCTTTAGAAGGAGAAATGCAAGGAGGTTTAATTGGAAGGCCAGAAAAGGATATGGGCAATAGTGGCAAGAAGGTAGACAGGGCTTTAACAATCAAAATAGATGGAGAGAGCCCGTTTAGCAAGGAGGCAACAACAAAGAGCAAATAAGAGGTGGAGAGCTTCTAGGAAAAGGCAAGCATAAAAAATTTCCAAATTTAGCCCTCAAAATGACGGAAGCAGCAAAAAGAGGTAACCCTAAAACCTTAGGTATGTACCTTTTTAATACTGGAAGATAGGAGGGTAGGGAAAGTTGTGGCAAAGTTAAGGGAAGTAGATTTTTTCATAAAATGGGAAGGGGGATGGCTAGCAATGAAAAAGAATGAAGCTATGGTACAAAAAGAACAAGGGATCTTCAGTCCTACTAAAGCATTGCCCAATGGTTTCCTTTTAGTAGAATGCCCTTCAAATTTGATAAACTGGAAAATGATGAATCAAGGCCCATACATGATTAATGGTACTGGGATTTTCATGAGATATTGGATACCCAATTTTGATCCGTGGAAACAAGAGATTGAGGTAATCCTACTGTGGGTCCGGCTCTACAACCTAGCTTCAAAATATTGGGGGGACCAAATATCATAACACTAAGGCTCGCCAAGACAAGGCAAGTCGCAAGCTGAGTGACCCTCGGTGAGTCTAGGGGACCTGGACTTAAACGCGGTCAAGTCTAGGCGAGACTCGTCAAGTCCAAGCAAGTCCCAATTCTCAGACTCGACCAAACTCAATTTTTTTTAGGTCTCAAAAATTCAATGCTTTTTTGGTTTATGACCCCAAAATATACATAATGCCATGGGGGCATGTTACAAAAATCATTCGCAACATTTATCCCCTTCAATTCCACAGGCCTGTACTACACCAAATGAATTGAACTAGCACTTATGGCTACCTTGCATCAAATTAGCAACCCTTTGGCATTTGGAGAACAACACAACAACCAACCTCTTAGAACTTCGTTCCAACCGATAAAAATTGTTCTTCAATAGGTTGGGCATCAACACTAACCCATAGTAATATAGCAAATTTAGAATGAATAATGCAGATCCAATCTCGCCCAAAATGGATGATATGATCGTGAGGAGTTAGGACAAATGGAAATAAATGTATGTAGCTAAGAAATGGACTTGTAATCGCATACAAGTAGGTTGGGCAGATATGAAAATTGCGCAATTTACTTTTGCGCTCTAAATTTGAAAATAGATATTGATAGGCTGTACTTTATTTGTGCACTTTAAACATTTACATATAACCATTTTACTCAATGCCTTAGATTTCAAGGGCATTTATGTCAATGAACCTATCTTTCAATGAACTTCCCCTTTGGTGAACTTTGACCTTGGCTAACTTTCTTTCCCATCCTTTGCTTTTCTTTGTTCTCTTTCTCTTTCTCACAACTTTGCACTTTCAATGCAATTGAAAACCTAGGAGCCAAGTCAATGAATATATAGGTTCATGAACTTGTCAATATTGCAAACCTCCACTTCATTGTCTTTAGTAAGCATTTTAGGAAACTTGTGGATTTTGAGGCTTTGACCTTTCCTCGCCCTTGTTGCAATTTTGGTAGACTTGCAAACTTTCAAATCTGGCAAAACTTATAACCTTCAGCATTCCTTGTAATGCCCCCTTCACGTGGACATTTAACCTATTATGTGGGTTCCCATAGGCTATTGAGTTAGGGTTAGAGGACCTTGGATTATGTGCAAAATGTCATTTTTTTGGAATTATTTTGGGTTAGTTCCCAAACTTACTATTTTTAGTAAATTAGTTTCAAGCATCAGCTAGGCCACTTGTCAGGCTTTCTATTTTTAGTATTGTCAGTGGATTTAGTTTTGACGGCTAACTCAATATTTTATATAGTTCGGGGGCTTTGAATTAAATAATGATATGTTAAATTAAAGACTTAACTTTATTGTTATTTTAAATTATTTAATGGAGGACTATAAAGGGTCGGTTATAAAATTAAAAGTGACTAACTTTAAATATTTGGGCCCTTATTTTAATGGGACATTGGAGAATTAAAAGGAGTTACTTTTATTAAATGAAGTGTGTCTGAAAGAGTGATTCAAACCTCTTGGGGGAAAATTAAAAAAGGGCACTTCAAGCACTCATTTGGCATGTTGAGTTTTGATATTGAAAATTGTCATTTCTGTAGGTATAGGATTGATTACTGAGAAGGGGGGGTTGAATTAGTAATCACCAACCCAAACTAAATTTCACAGTCTCAATACTTCTTTAAACAGATTTACCGATCAAGATATATTTTAACCTATAACATTATTATCTATTAACTAGTCATTAAACATCCATGCAACATATAAAATCATTCACATAACAATAACACCAATATGTATCTCGTGGAAACCCGATAAGGGTGAAAACCACAATGTGAGAACAATGCTCACAAATAATTATACTCTTCTAGAATACGCCCGGTTAAGACCCTGCCCTGTTAAAGATCCACCCGATTAGGGTTACAAAAGCATGATTAAATGCTACCCGGTTAAGGGATTCTCCTGGAGACCTGTTAAAGTCTTTTACCCAGTTAGGAGTAACCTGGTTGGAGGATTTTAAACACTCTTTTGTGAATGCCACTTGGTTAGAGGATTTTACAATAGACCTGTTAGGGTCACCCGATAAGGGATTTTATTGTCACAATTGTTAGAGAGTAACAGATAACAAATGATCTATAGTTTGCACTAATCTTGCTAATTCAGATCCAATGAAGTTCCTTAACACAATAACATACCAATTCAATTCTTTGTTCTTCTCTGTATCCTTCTCTGTGATCGCAACAATACTTCTCTGATTAACTTCTCTATTCCGCCGATATCCAGTCTTTCACCACAATCTTCTTTTCTTTGTCACGATACCAAACTTCTTCTTTCTTCTTCCTTAAGTATAATTTCCTCAGTCATAAACCTAAATCCAATGATTTGTATCTTTCATATCAAATCTAACCATCCATATTTCTTTTCTTTATATCCTTGTCGGCTTGCTAATTGATAAACCATTTTACTCTTGTAGAAGCTTCCTTAAAACATTTTAACTCAATCTTTGTGTCATCACCTTTCTCCTTAGATTATGCTTGAGTCGTCCCACTTTCTTATTTCATCATCTATTCTTCTCTCGCCTTTAAGTCTTTACTATCTCCAATAAGACTTCTTTTGTACAGATAAGGCTTTATTCAGTGTACTGATAAGACAATAGTTTATCAATAAGTATCTTAATCAAATTACCTTTACTTTTACTCATATTTGATTAACTTCTTTATGAAAAGCATCCTTCAACTAACTCCTTAGCATATTCTGATAAACAATCAAATCATTCATCTATCCACCATTGTTGGTCTTAACTGTTACCCGATAAGGTTCCTATCGACATATCCTTTTCCTTACTTAACTTCTCATTACAACAACAATATTTTCTTTTTGATAGATATAGTAACAAGTCAAAACATCATGCCAAACAGTTTGACATCAATGACAAACATATAACTGATTATCATGTATACCAATCATGTCTTTACCAGCAGCAACAAAAATCGACAATCTCCAACTAGTTATGCCAACAGTTATGCCAATAATCTCCCCCTTTGGCATTGATGGCAAACACTTCTTCTGATCCTGATCCTGATTATCTGTGCATGTTGCTTTCCTTGTCCTGTCTGATTTATCTAATCTGATTTTCTGATTACATATCTCTTCCAACATACTAATTTCTTTCATATCTTATCTCTCCTCTTTAACACTAATCTCTCCCTCTTTACAGTACTTCTCTCCCCCTTTGACAACAATGCCAAAGGTGATTAACCTTTCCTCTCTTGTCTTCTAATTAACCTTTCAGCTCTTGTCTTTTGATTTTTTGTGCTTCTTTCTGTTTTGCCTAGCCTGGGCTGCTCCCCCATAGAGTAGTCCTCCAATACATCAGTTCATATTCAAGATATTCCGATAAAGTGCTATGAACTAATGCATGTTGCATCTCTTCTTAATTTATAGCCGATAGGGGTAGGACCCCTAATCTACCTCTTAGATATTCAAAGCTCTCTTTAGGTAGTGGTTTGGTGAATATGTCTACAACTTGCTCTTTTGTAGGTATATATTCCAATCTCACTTCTTTATCCTGTACTACTCTCTTAGAAAATGATACTTGATAGCTATGTGCTTGGTCTTTGAGTGCATTACCGAATTCTTAGATATATTAATAGCACTAGTATTATCACAATGTATAACAACAAGTTCATTTACCTTTTCTTGTATTCCTTCCAGTACTTGCTTAATCCATAAAACTTGTTGACAATTAATTGCAATAGCCACAATTCTGCTTCAGCGGCAGTAGATTGTGAAATACAATTTTGCTTCTTGCTTGTCCATGACACTAATCTGTTTCCAAGATAAAAACTCCTCCACTTGTACTTTTTCTGTCATCAATGTTTCCTGCCCAATTTGTGTTTGTATAAACTTTAAGATCAAATTCTCCTTTCTTTTCATACCATAATTCATAATCTTTAGTTCCTTTTAAATATGTAAATATCCTTTTAACTACAGTCATGTGTGAATCTTTAGGATTTGATGAAAATCTAGCAACTATGCCAATAGCAATTTGCAATATCAGATCTGCTATGAACAACATGTTGTAATTTGCCTATCATTGATATGTATAATGTTTCATTGACTCCCTTAGAATCATCTTCTTTTGACAATTTACAGGTGGTAACCATAGGTGTACCATCAGGTCTTGAATCTTCCATCTCAAATGTTTTCAATATCTCCCTAATATATTTAGACTGAGTTATGTATATTTCTTTCTTCATTTGCTGTACTTGTAATCCAATAAAGAATTTTATTTCTCCTATCATAGACATTTCAAATTTTTTCCTCATTTCTTTAGCAAAAGATTTACTAATTATGTCATTTCCTCCAAAGATTATATCAACATATATTTCAGTAATCAATACTTTATCTTTATTTTCAACTTTCAAATAGACATTACTATTGTCATTTGTTCTTTCAAATCCAATCTTAATAAGATAAGAGTGTAGTCTTTCATACCATGCTCTTGGTGCTTTCTTTAGACCATACAGTGCTTTGTGCAGTTTGCAAACTAAATCTTTAGGAAAGCAACAAATCCTTCAAGTTGTTCAATGTAGACTTCCTCTTCTAGTGTTCCATTTAGGAAAGCAAATTTTACATCCATTTGATCAATTTTAAATCCTTTATAGGCAGCATAAGCCAACAATATTCTGACTCCTTCCAATCTAGCAATAGGTGCAAACGTCTCTCCATAGTCTAGTCCTTCTTGTGCATAACCTTTACATACCAATCTTGCTTTATTTCTAATTACCTCACCATTCTCATTTAGTTTATTTCTGAAAACCCATTTGGTACCTATAACATTTTTGTCTTTTGGCCTGGGTACTAATGACCATGTTTTGTTCTTCTCAATTTGTTCAATTTCTTCCTTCATTGCTTGCATCTAGTCATCATCTTTTAGTGCATCCTTTACCATTCTCGGCTCTATCTCTTATAGTAAACATGTATTGTCTCTAGCTCTTAATTGACTTCTTGTTAATACTCCATCATTCCTGTCTCCAATTTTATCTAACAAGCTATGGTTTACTCTTATGATTCTTGGTGTTACAGGCTCCGCATTCTGAATCTGTTCATTTCTTTCACTAGTTTCACCTTGTACCATTATCGATTGTTGTCTTGTTATCAGTTGAGTATGATTGGTTCCTGTACTTACTTGCTCTGTTTCTATTTCGGATTCAAAGTAGATCAATTCACCATATCCTTCTGGTTTCTTTCCACTGTCTTTCTCATTTTGTTATGAGAATTCATCAATCTTTACATTGGCACTTATTATCATTTTATTTGTCCTTGTGTTCAGAAACTTGTAGGCCTTGCTTTTGGTAGATTATCCTAAAAATATTCCTTCATCACTTTTGGTGTCAAATTTTCCTTTCATTTCATCTTTCTTGATATAACATTTACTTCCAAACATCTTGAAATAGCTTACATTAGGTGTTTGTCCATACCAGATATCATACGATGTCTTGTTTGTTCCTTTCTTGAGTTGTACTCGGTTCAATGTGTATACCGCAGTGCTAACAGCTTCTCTCCATAAGTTTTGTGCAACTCCTTTCTGATTTAACAAAGTTATGGTGCATTCAACAATAAATTTGTTTCTTCTTTCCGCAATTCCATTCTGTTAAGGCGTTCTCGGTGCAGTTGTCTTTTGATTCCATGTTCATCACAATACTCATTAAATTTATTTGAAGTAAATTCACCTCCTCTATCTGATCTGAGACACTTCAAAGTTTTTCCAGTTTCCTTCTCAACTCTTGCTTTGTACATTTTAAACATATGAAAAGCTTCTGATTTAACTTTGAAGAACATTTCAAACATCATTCTTGAGTAATCATCAACAAATAGTATAAAGTACTTATCACCATGATAACTCTCTGCACTTATAGGACCACATAAATCTGTGTGTACTAAGTCTAGAATATGTTTTGTAGAGTAGACCTTACTTGAGAAACTTAAACTAGTCATTTTCCCTAGTTGACATTCCTTACATATGGCATTCTTCGATTTGTTCAGTATCAGTATTCCTCTGACACTTTTCTTCTTGCTAACTTTTACCAAATTATCAAAGTTCACATGACAAAGTCTTTTATGCCATAGTCATCTTTATTCTACTTTAGCAATTAAACAATGACCAAATGTAGTATTCAGCTTGAAAAGATTACCTTTTGTCTGCTCACCAATAGCAATCAATTCACCTGTCTTTTCCAATATCTTACATTTTCCATTACTAAACTCAAATTTGAATCCTTTGTTATTCAATTGAGATACACTTTGCAAATTGTACTTCAGTCCATCAGCCCAATAGACATCTTCACAAGTTATACAGGGAGAACCATTTCCAAATCTGACTGAACCTCCATCGCAATGTTCCATGGTTATGAATTTGTCCTTATCTCCAGTCATATGATGTGTGCAACCCTTGTCGATGATCCAATCGCTATTACAATTCATGCTTGTGATCAAAGTTTTTTCTTCACCGATTTGAGTGTTGTCGGTGGCAAGATCTTCCTTTACAGCAACAAATACTATTTCCTCATCATCATCATCAATATCATCATCTTCATCTTCAGCTACATAACACATCTTGTTTTTCTGATTGAAGTCTTTGTATTTCTCGTTTTTATCCTTCTTTTCACTATCATTTTCCTTTTTCGGTTTGTTGGGACATCTGTGTGCAAAGTGACTAATCTATCTACAATTCCAACATGCAATAGGGTTTTTCCCTTTATATCTTCCTTTTCCTTTGGGAAATATCTTGGCTATTAAAGCTTTGAGTTCCTCCAACTCTTTTTCTTCAGCAACTAAACCTTCATAGTCATCTGAATCATAAACAACTTTTCCTTTTCTAGATGATCCAATATTTGCTAAGGTTTGAAATGCAACTTCAGTAGTAGGTTGACTCTTATCAAAATTACTCAACTCAAATGCAGTCAATTTGCCTATTAATGAATCCAATGTGACTTTATCTGGATCAATAAATCTTGACTCTTGAATAGCAGAAACTCTAATTGCATACCTAGATGTAAGTGTTCTGAGAATTTTACTTATTACATCATCATCTTCAAGGTTTCCTCTAGCTCCTCTGATGGCAGCAACAATCTCTTTTATCCTTATACTGTACTATGTAATGTTTTCTCCATCCTACATCTTGATCTCATCATACTTGTTTTTTACACTATCAACTTTAGCCTTTAGTACATGTGCATCACCTCCATAGACATTTTTCAACTTATCCCACATGTCTTTTGCATTATCCATGTATTGGATATCAACATATTCAACATCAAATAAGGCACTTGCAATCTCTATCATTACTAAGTTGTGTATCAACATTTCCTTTTTCTCATTTGCAGAGGGTATTCTAGTGGGTGGTCTGTACTGTGTGGTAAGAGAGCCAACTGTTGTATCTGACAGTCCTGACAAATGTAACTTCATTCTGCTTGCCCATGTATTCAAATTGTCCTTGGTAAACTTGGGTGCTTCCTTTCTATACATCTTCTGATCTTTTCCCTAAGCGGTTTAAGCTTTCTGAATCAGGGAACTTAGCTCTGCAGGTATAGGATTGATTAGTGAGAGGGGGGTGAATCGGTAATCACCAACCCAAACTAAATTTCAATCTCAATACTTCTTTAAATAGATTTACCGATCAGGATATATGTTAACCTATAACATCATTATTTGTTAACTGGTCATTAAACACCCATGCAACATATAAAATCATTCACATAACAATAACACCAATATTTATCTCGTGGAAACCCGATTAGGGTGAAAACCACGATGTGAGAACAATGCCCACAAATAATTGTACTCTTTTGGAATATGCCCGGTTAAGAGCCTGCCCTATTAAAGGTCCACCCGATTAGGGTTACAAAAGCACGGTTAAATGCTACCTGGTTAAGGGATTTTCCTAGAGACCTGTTAAAGCCTCTTACCCTGTTAGGAGTAACCTGGTTAGAGGATTTTAGACACTCTTTTGTGAATGCCACTTGGTTAGAGGATTTTACAATAGACCTGTTAGGGTCACCTAATAAGGGATTTTACTGTCACAATTGTTAGAGAGTAACAACTAACAAATGATATGTAGTTCGCACTAATCTTGCTAATTCAAATCCAATGAAGTTCCTTAACACAATAACATACCAATTCAATTCTCTGTTCTTCTTTGTATCCTTCTTTGTGTCCTTTGTGATCGCAACAATACTTTTCTGATTAACTTCTTTGTTTCGTCGATATCTAGTCTATCACCACAATCTTCTTCTTTTCTTTGTCACAATACCAAACTTCTTCTTTCTTCTTCCTTAAGTATAATTTCCTCAATCATAAACCTAAATCTAATGATTTGTATCTTTCATATCAAATCTAACCATCCATATTTATTTTCTTTATATCCTTGTCGGCTTGCCAATTTATAAACCGTTTTACTCTTGTAGATGTTAATGTTTTGAACCAGAATAATATAAATGCAATAATCAGAAATGCAATAACAGGTGACACAATTATTATCCTGGGAAAAACCCTCCTCATCGAGGGAAACAACCTAGCCCACCAAAGATAGTTCCTTTATTGAATAATAATAGGAGTTTGAATGTTACAATGCTCACAAACTGAAATACTAAAGAATTCTCCTATGAGTACAATCTATACGAAACATACTCTTCACAATAATATTGAACCCACAGTCCATATTATACAATATACAAAACTGCTTTTTAATCATCAAGACTCATACACCACAATCTCTTGATCACAGATCATATATCGAAATACATACTGTAGCAAAAATAATACACTTATTACAGCATCAGACTTATTCTCCAAACACGAGAATAACACACTTCATACACAAAGATGCTCGACTCTTCTCAGAGACATCTCGTTACAATACTTGACAACAACAACTATATTATGCGTCCAAACAAATGAATAGACTTCTCCTTGATGAATACCAAAAGTCATTGCCGTTACCCATCATGAATCGACGGCAGTTACAATGAATAGTCACTTTGGATTCTCCAGCGATGACATGTTTTTCGTGAGCCGGAAATGGAAGCTCATAATATCTCACAACAAATCCACCTTAGCTAAAATGCTTAACAATACTTGATTATTGTCTTCATAAACATGACCAGTTACCCCATAGACACCAAGCAATGACGGTTACCAAAGACACCTGGCAATGGTAGAATATGAACCGACATTATTAATCGGAGAAACAACAAACTCATAAATGAATCGATGATAAACATAACTGATGCACGAGCTTTCAATGCCGACATGAACTTATGTACGCAAGAGGATACCAAACAGTAATATGCCAAATAAACATAAAGCCAAGCAATCACAGTGCCATAATAGGCCTCTAAGACACAATGCCGAATATGCAATACACAACATAGAAAACTCGATGTCAAACATAAGAAGAGTCCATAAATCTCTCTCGCAGCGACCAATACATTAACAGTAGAAACTTCCTTAATACGTTTTACCCCAATCTTTGTGTCATCACCTTTCTCCTTAGATTATGCTTGAGTCGTCCCTCTTTTTTATTTCATCATCTATTCTTCTCTTGCCTTTAAGTTTTTACTATCTCCAATAAGACTTCCTTTGTACCGTTAAGGCTTTATTCAGTGTACCGATAAGAAAATAGTTTACCGATAAGTATCTTAATCAAATTACCTTTACCTTTACTCATATCTAATTAACATCTTTATGAATAGCATCCTTCAGCTAACTCCTTAGCATATTCTGATAAACAATCATATCATTCATCTGTCCACCATTGTTTGTCTTAACTGTTACCCGATAAGGTTCCTATCGACATATCGTTTTCCTTAAATTCTCATTACAACAACAATATTTTTCTTCTAATAGATATAGTAACAAGTCAAAACATCATTCCAAACAATTTGACATCAATGACAAACATATAACTGATTATCATGTATACCAATCATGTCTTTACCAGTAGCAACATAAATCAACAATCTCCAACTAGTTATGTCAACCATTATGCCAACAATTTCTTATGGGAAGGATTGTTTTCTTGGTTTGTAAGGACAAAAACACTTGCAGGCAACATTCTCTAGATGCAGTTGAAAGACACTATCTGGAGAATTTCTTGGCGATTTTATCCAAAGGTCACAACTATGCTCATTAGAGAAGATCTACATTTCAAGTTCGTAGAATTTATTGAATATCTGATCAGTAGAGGTCAATTTGGAGGGTTTTGTTGTTGATAATTGCTGGTCGTACCTCCTCATGCCAGCTGCCCCATTTCAAGAGCTTGTTTTACAGCAAAAGATTGATCTTTGAGGGCTTAAATCTACATTCTTGGTGTATATTCATTGCTGCTAATCAGTTCAACACCCAGCCATACCATTTTGGAGTCATTTGGCGAAGTATCTAGGATTTCTAGACATTGGAATTGCTGGGCATTATTGTAGCAGAGCATTATTTCACCAAACCGGCAAATGGGTACGTTGGATTTACATATGGAATATCATTTATGATCTGGGTTGCTCTTACATTTGATAAATTTTGTAAAATCAGATCAGAAATTAATTCTGGAATTTTTAGCTACTTGTATTTCTGATTTTCTTATATTTTCTGAGTTGTTCATTTATTATAAAGTACTTTATTATCTGCATTTTATTTGAACTCAAATCCGTTGCAAAAAAAACAAAAATTCAAAAACCAACAAAAAAACAAAGGCAAACAAGGCTTCTTATTACATTCCCTCCGTCTTCAACACCTTGGACCAAGTCACAATTTTTCGAACACCTTGACAACGCTAAAATCATTTTTGGCACTTATAAAGGTTTGCAAACTAGAGGAACTCAAAAAACATACACAAGATTTCCTTGGGGTTTTAATGGGTAACACTAAGATTTTCAACGTGACCTTGGAGAGCAAATAAACATGAAACACAAGACGAAGAATGAGATTTGCGAGCATTAACACTTCCTAAGAAGATGATATCGTATTTCTTTCCTATAAAAGAGACCCATGGTTTTAAAATGAGACAAAGGAGTTTGCAAATAAAAGCATTGTTCGTTGCATTTACAATAATGAGCTTTCTTTCAACCTTGTCAAATCACCACATTGGTAGGATATGGAGATAGTAACTACTAATGCACCTATTGATTACATTAGCCCTAGGTATGAAAAGGTACACATCATCATATTGGCCAAGGAAAAAGCTTCCATTGAGGAACCATTGGTGGTGATAAGCGATGTACAGCTTGAAAGAAGAATTTCCATCATTTTTTATGGATGGAAGGATCATGAAATAGGACAATAATTAATGTCACTGCAATGTTTCCTAAAGAGGATGTTTCTAAAGGCAACTGATTGTGAAGGGCAAGTGAAGGATGCAAATTTCGTTCCAATATCATCATCAATCCATTGAAATGGTGAGCCCCAAAAGTGTTGTCTGAGTCATATCAGACAATGCTAAAAACTATAGAGCAACTAGTTCAATATTGGAGGTTATGTTCGAGTATATTTTGAACACCATGTGTCATCCATGCCCTCAACTTGATAATGCAAAAGATTGACACAAAGATTGAGTGGGTCAAAGAAATATACACTATGGTTGAGGAGATTCAAATGTTTATACAAAATCATCATATGTCACAAGCAATCTTCAAAACCTTCTCCAACTTAAATTTGTTGAAGGTAAATTTAGGTTTTAGTATTATAAAATATTTTTAAATTTTTGTGACATTTACTTTTTTATTCTTTAATTTTTTTTTGTTTATACTATGTTGAGTTGCCAAGGCTCAATTTGCTCACATAATTATCTTCGAAAATATTGTGAAAAAGTAATAACCAATGAGCACCATGGTCGTCAACACTCTTTGGGGACAAAAGACCAAAAAGTCAATGCATGTATCCTCATTGATTAGTGGTGGGCTCATGTGGAATACATTTTGAGTTTCTCAATCCCATCATGAATATGATCGGGTATGCTAATATGGATTGACCATGTTTGGGTGAAATTCATGATGGCATGGACTTTGTAGTTGAATAAAGTAAGAACCATAACTAAAGCCAAGGAGAATGACACTTTGGAAGCATTTTTTTAAGAAGTGAGAAAAAAAGCATTGTTGATCATTGAAACAAGAAGACCACACATTTGTATCTCCTAGCATTTGGTTTGTCCCTAAGCTATTATAGCACAAATATACTCTCCTTATCAAAGGTGGTGGCACCATATATAGATGACAAATATTCCTATTGGGTATAAGACTACATTCAAGAGAATATTCCCATATGTAGACTAGATATACAGAGTATTATCTTGCACAAGCTTGGTCACCTTATATCTTCAAGGAATTGTAATATTTGTGATCTTTGAGAAAAATATAGGAAAGATGCTTATCAATGGTGGTGCATGGCCAAGGCTCTATTTATCTACAGTCTCTTACAATAAAAATTCTATCTCAAATATATATTTCTTTTATTTTTTAACATCCTTTCTTTTGCTGCTATATATTATAATTTGTGTTATAAAAATTGTAAAAGTTGTTATGAGTGTGTATGCGATTTCAATAGGTTGTAAGTTCTTCAATAGAGCATAGCTGGAGTACATACTTCTATATCCACTTAGCTAAGCACAACCAATTAGGTGCAAAAAAAAAGTTAAGGATCTCGTCTATGTGCACTCCAACTTGTATCCCTTGTGACATAAGAAACCTAATTATAACAAGAGGGTGACAATGAATTGGGATCTAACTCATGACTATGTCCACTTAAGCTCTATTGTTACACTACTTGCGAAACCTCTTTAGATATGGCAGCCTCTACACATGACATGGCCAGTGGAAGTGGCATTGGGATTGATTGTGGTTCGAGCGAGCCAAATTTTGACTTTAATACTCTTGATGAAGAGCAATATGAAGTGTTATGAAATCTGGATCGTCCTATAGAGAATATATATGAGGCTGTACTGAAATAGATTACCATTGTGATTGATCTTTTCACCAGCCATGGATATATATTTATATCTTTTGAAGTCACGTCTTGAAGAGTCATGACCATATAATAATATAATATGATAATTATGGTAATAACCATAATTGTCTACTATAACCATAATTAACACTAATATATACCATATTATATAATATATAAATATAAATCACAATTCTTCATTAACAATAATATATATATATATATATATATATATATATATATATATATATATATATATATAATACGAATGAAGCTATATCTTAACACTCCCTCTTAGCGAGTGAGTATTAAATACCAAAAGTCTATCATGACATCCGCCACTTCGGGACACACAAGTTAATGTAGTCTCGTCATGAAAATAGACTTGAATATCATGATCTCCGCACAGTCGGGACACACAATTACGTAGTCTATCATGATATGGTTTCGTTATTACACATCCAGTAATAACAAGAGTCAAGATCTCCGCACAGTCGGGACACACAATTAAGTAGTCTATCTTGACACTTTGGTTAACCATTTACAAGATCGTCACCTTGAAATGTTAACCCACACACAAATGATCATTTTCACACAATATTGCAATATAATTTTTTATATTTATTCATGAATAAAAAAACTCTAGCTCATCCAGAGAGTGGAAACCGAGACTTCCACCTTAGAATTGTCTATCAGTCATGACAATTTAAAACCAACAACTCAATGTTGTCTAGCCATGATAAGGTTATTACACAAGTAATAACATAGTATTCAAGATACCTTCTTTTCACCTAATAAGGTTTTATTCCTCAACATACCAAGGTTATCTGAAGGTACACAATCTTCTTTCTAGCAAGACGCTTGGTAAGAGTATCGGTTGTTTGTTCTTTAGTGAGGATGTACCTCCACTGAATTACAATTGTTTGCACAATCTCATAGTCTTGGTGAATTCTGAGCTTACAAAGTATACACCATCTTGACATGGTACACTACCTCTGAATTTGTATGACCAAGATCCTGGGGTGCCAACTTATTTTGATCTTCTAGCTTCTTCCTCTAACATATAGCCTTCTCACATGATAATGATCATAATTCTCTACTACAAGAAAAATTTCTTGATTACTAGAGAACCAACAAAACATGGTCTACTCCCTCTAAATCAAGATCTTTGAATGTTCACCGATGCAGATCCTTTAAATTCTCCATCTGTCATGAAGGCATACCCTGTTTATATACTCAACTTAGTGTCACTGCAGGATGTCATTTCATACTTTCCTTCCTGAGAGAACCAATACGAATAATCTGAATAGTCATAAGGTTACATTGGCTAGCATAAGATGCATTTGATCTTTTCCAAGGCCACAATATTAACACTCCCTCTTGGACTTGAGAGAAGATAATAAAGACCTCTAGTATTCTATCCATGTGCATCTCATCGGTGATTCTATCCACAAGTTCCCACTATTATAATCTTAGATTTGTTTTACCTTCAATTGTGAACTCCCTCTTAATCAATACGATTGAGATTGTCATAAGTTAACTGGACCATATGCTCCCTCTGGAGCTCAAGTTCATCAACTTCTTGACCTCTTGAAAATGTCAAACTTTCTTTGAATCTGAATTTCATATGCTTTTGTCCTGAAAGTATGTCAGAGATAGATTACAAATAGTTTATAAAGCTAAACTATCTCGTACGAAAATACAAATGATAGAAGCATACAAGATTTATTATTTAATGAATTACAAACTGAAAATTCATATGCATTAATAAAGCATGGAATACTTATCTTAAATTTCAAATATTTTCAAGTATTTCCTTTCGTAAGGTGAGCCCATTAATATGATACTTGTATCCATCATCCTTCTTTATAACTTAGATAGTTGGGATAATTACCTTAATTTATCCTTCTTACTTCATCGAATGATGCTATGCATGATATAAATGATGTGTGTAACCAATTTATAATGCTTTCAAAAAAGTTTTTCTATGCCAATTCAAATATGCAAATATGTTGGTCAAATGTTCTGTTGTTTTCAATAATTATCAGAGTAAGTTTGATCTCCCTCTTTTGTTCTGACCAATCTAGATTTGTATCACCCTCCAATTTGTTCTCCACTCCATTGCATAATACATATATCATCCATACCTCCTAGGTATCAAAACATCAGTAAATTTCAACAATATGTGCATCCCATAGAGCACAATCACAAGATCCCTATATCAACCTATTAATGAAATATGTACATATCCACAAACTCCCGTAGTGAACAGAGGTTCTCTGCGACCTTTATCCAACAGCGATCAACCAATAAGCAAATAAGACCTGATGTCTTCCCTTGTATTTTATACTTTATTTTGATGCGATCTTGTAGCTATATAACGTGATCCTTCTTCAACGTAAGTTTGTGACAAATAATATGCTATGATTTATATACTATGACCTTATGTGATCTGCAATTATATATCTATCTGCAACTTGGTGTAGTTGTCAAAATGTAATTGATTTTGTTGTTATCCAAATAAATGGAGGTCACTGCTATATTTGATGTATGATTTATGCAAGAATGATTTTTGATCTATATCAGTTTTACACTTCTGATATGTAATTTAAATTCCAATATAAAGTATGTAATATGAGTTTCTTATAGTGATTGTCTGATCTGAACTTTATTCCTGTCAATGTATGTACGGTACCTTATAGCAATCTTGAATTATATGTCACTGGTTTGTGCCAAAAAGATTATTGCTTCAAGAGCACGATCTAACTAAGGATAAAATCATGCACTGTTTATTTCCAGTCAATGTCTTTCTAAACATGCTCTTCCATTACAGCCACCTTCAAATACGGTAATTGTCTCTGTAATTACTAGAACAATATTTAGGAGGACGCATTAGTCTTTTTACCTACACAAGACTCCATGTTGGCAACTTGATGCTTGGTATGAAATTTGACTTACGTAGAGAATATATCTCTATAGCAACACAAGAGATATATGATTATTTATTGGCTACGATGATATAGTTATAGACTTTTCTGATCTGTCCACTTACCGCTTCTTGTATTTTTTGTTCTACGATGAAAGAGTGAGAATTCACAATTCTATTCCAGCGTGTATATTGAAAAGATCATGATCTTTCCCCGAGCTATATTTTTGGTATGTATTTCCCTTTGGTCAATTTGCTTTAGTGAAAGACTTTTTGAATCTCCGTTGAATATCCCTGTTTGGATGCTTGATCAGACTCATCTTCTATTCGTGTGGCTGAGACAAAGTTGCTGACTATGTTAGCGTCTATGATTTCTGATTGGAGGACTCTTTGATCTCTTTGAGCGCGCTCTAGTTTTCTTGTGTTGTCAAATATATCCGGCGTGAATTCATCAAACTTGGGTAGTAATGAAAACATATTGAACCTTTCTAAGGTTGGCTCTGTGCTTTTGCAACCCACTCTCACGACACCTTCAGGGCAGAACTTTAAACAAGCCTGGAGGAAGTGATCCAAACCCTGGTTCTTGTATGTCACCACCAATGCAGGTCCTGAGGGAAATGTATCTGCAGATAATGCTATCCGTAATTGTCTGTATGTTCTCTAAAATTTCTTTATCCTCTGCGTAGTTTACCAGGTGCTAACGTTTTCTTGCTCCAATGCTGAGTTGTTTGGGTCGATGAGTATTATTTGGGTGAGCATTGCCGTATCAAATATATTTCCTCATTTCCTAATTGTTCATTGTTGTTGTTTACTTGCATCTTTCATTTAGCCATTGCCTAGCCAAACCATGAGACGCATATTATAAGATTCCAACGAAGGTTTATAAACCCTCCCATAGCAAATATATATTGGCAATCCTTCATAATCCAAATTCCGATACGCTCCTGTTCTTGAAGAATGATGTCATGCAAACAAACAATTTGCCTTCTGAATATATTTTATTTTCTTATAGGTTAGGCTCTGATACCATGTTATGAAATCTGGATCGTCCTATAGAGAATATATATGAGGCTGTACTGAAATAGATTACCATTGTGATTGATCTTTTCACCAGCCATGGATATATATTTATATCTTTTGAATAGTCACGTCTTTAAGAGTCATGACCATATAATAATATAATATGACAATTATGGTAATAACCATAATTGTCTACTATAACCATAATTAACACTAATATATACCATATTATATAATATATAAATATAAATCACAATTCTTCATTAACAATAATATATATATATATATATATATATATATAATACGAATGAAGCTATATCTTAACACTGATCTTCTAGCTTCTTCCTCTAACATATAGCCTTCTCACATGATAATGATCATAATTCTCTACTTCAAGAAAAATTTCTTGATTACTAGAGAACCAACAAAACATGGTCTACTCTCTCTAAATCAAGATCCTTGAATGTTCACTGATGCAGATCCTTTAAAGTCTCCATCTGTCATGAAGGCATACCCTGTTTATATACTCAACTTAGTGTCACTGCAGGATGTCATTTCATACTTTCCTTCCTGAGAGAACCAATACGAATAATCTGAATAGTCATAAGGTTACATTGGCTAGCATAAGATGCATTTGATCTTTTCCAAGGCCACAATATTAACATGAAGATTTTTCATAAATAATTGCTGATTGCAATTTTAATTTTGTATTGGTATTTGATAAAAATCAAAGAAATATGAATTTAAGAGTATTTTCTTTTTTGTAAAATATGAGGTACTTTTTTTGTTGGCAATAATGAGAATTATTTTTTATTTTATTTTATTTTTAATACATAAGTTATGATTATTATTGTTTACACACACACACAGAACACAATTCTTCAACTAAGAGGGGGATGTGAATCAGTAGAAGAAATAAAATTTCGATCCTTTCAAACAGGGATGCACCAAAAAATGCAAAAATATCAGGTTCACCAATCATATCCAGCTCAAGTTGACAAATTTAAACTTTTGATGTGCTTTAGAAAATTCAATCTGAAAATTGAAAGGTGTTGAAACTGAAAAGAGAAAGAGATGCAACCACAAAATGAAGACAATGCACAAGAGTTACGTGGAAACCCAAGATGGGAAAAACCACAGTGAAAAATGTTGGTGGGATCTACTGTCCTAATTCAGCTTCACAATTACAATGTTTACAATCTTTTAGGGCACCAAATCCCTTATCAAAGCACCAACTTTTCAAATCACAATTCAATAATCTGAGCACCAACTCAGCACTCATAAAGCACCAAGTCTACGAATGTTACAATTGCAAGATATCACTGATTTCAACTTTAGATGCACCACACTTTACAACAATAGAAGTATATAGACAAACTTTTGCAGTCTGAACATCAACAACCTTCAGATATTATGTGTAATGATGCACTTCTTGATAACAAAAATCTGTAAACAAAACTTCTCCAAATAGAGTATGGTCAATTGTTGCAATAATAGTAACCTGCAAAGTAAAACTATAAACTGCCATTGTTATATCATTGGAGATGAGATGTGTATATAAGTTTCTAGAGAATGTACCATCAAAATAATAGTAATCAGCAAATTCAAACTGCCACTGTTATACCTGATCTGAATCTCGTGAATCTCAACAAAGCTTATTACCAGTCACAACATTCTGTTGTAAACAAACTCTCTTATTTATGACAGCATTACACCTTCAAATCTCAATATATGAAAGAACTGTATGACAGGATCTCAATATATGAAAGACCTTTATGCCTGCATCATACCTTCAGGTCTCAGTATGTGTCTTCTTAGTAATTCTCACTGAACATCTTATACATATCTTTTTATAAATGATACCTTATTTCAATTCAAAATAGAACTTCAACACACACTCATTGTATTCACCTTTTCACTGTCGAACACAAGCAAAATATATATAACAAATCCATTTCCATCAGTCAAGCAATTTCAACTGCCACCAGTTCGGAAGTTTTAACCACCTTACAACTGTCACATTGGTTACAATCTCTTCAACCAACCAAATTATTGAACTCCTTATTGTTGTTAATGTTTACATAGTCATTAACATGACAAGGTTACACACACACACAAATATATATAAGATTCATTATGCTTGCTTCCATAAGTCATCTTACTTTGTGTAGATATGTGAACCCGATATGCTATTGATTGAAACGGCATGGAAAATCAATCCAATATGTTATTATGTACCCTGATATGCCACTGGCTAATTACAGCACAAAGAACCCGATCATAGGAATTATGGTTTCTCTCTTCCAAGATAAGAGGGCCACGGAGTCTGACAGCAAGATGCATGTTGTAAAAAGTGAGAGACATCGTTCGACAGGGTGAGGATGATCGAATGCATAAACCAGAAAAATAAACTCTGCATTTTATACACTCGAAAGACATCTATTCCTAAATACATAGGATATTCAAATAATCTGTATGTAACAAATATACAGAAATACAATAATTGTGTTCCTAAAACCGGTGTATGAACATTTTTGTTTGGTCATTTCAAATCAATAACTTTCTATATGCAACCTATGTATGAATTCATTTGCAATCTTTTGACATCAATGACAAGCATTCTAACAATCTCCCCCTTTGGCATTGATGTCAAAAGACTCAAAACCCCAAAAGACAACAAAACATATCCATCAGCAAAAACATAACCTGATCATCACAGTCATCGACCATCAATCTACAAAAACCCATCAACCATCCATCTTCAAACCACAATCTGAACATTTACTTCAGCACCTACAAAACCATAATCTGAAAACAAGCTGGAAAAATTTGAACATTTACTTCAGCACCTGCAAAGCCGGAATCTGAAAGCAAACTAATACTGAAATTTCTCCCCCTTTGACATCAATGACAAAGGGTCAAGAATGGCAAATTTTGACAACACAATGCTCCCCTTAAGCAGATGCTTGTTTGTGAGCAGAACTGGGTTGGAGAAACCACAACCCCAGGCTTTTGATTAAGAGTCTCAAAAGACTCTTTAGGAAGTGGTTTGGTAAATATATCTGCTAGTTGATCCTTAGTGGCAACCTACTCAAGTTTGACCTCATTACTTGCAACCCTTTCTCTTAAAAAGTGATACTTTATGGATATATGCTTAGTGCAAGAATGAAGAATTGGATTCCTTAAAATATTGATTGTACTAATATTATCACAAAAAATAGAAATGTGTTTATCATAAATCACCTTTAAATCACCTATAAATCCTTGAGGGTTTGTTTCATCCATAAAACTTTAGTACAATACGAAATTGCAACAACATACTCAGCCTCAACAATGAATAGTCACTGATTCTTGTTTCTTTCTCAACCAAGAAACCAACTTATCTCCCAAAAAAAATGCACCACCACTAGTGCTACATCTATCATCAATACAACCTACCCAATATGCATCTGTATAAGCTGTCAAAGTGAAATTTGTTGACATATTTAAGTTGTCATTGGTTAAGTTAGAGGCAAACATCAATCCCACAGGAGCACCGGTAGACTATTCATACTCTTTAATATGCACCGGTAGACCAAATAGAATGTTTTCAACCGATCTTATGAGACATACAAGGAAGGTATGACCAACTGGGTATAAGTTCTATACCGGTCGACTGCATGATAATCCGAACTAGATTATGCGGAGTTGTCTCAGTTAAAATCGGATTATACGGAGCATTCACAGTTGAAACTAAAGTTAGCTTTTTAACTGGAGTTAGCTTTATTTCTACGCAGGTGTTTCAAGGTAAACTCAAGATCATTTTTGCAAGCGTTTTGCATGCATGATTTATGGGTGAGTTTACAGCTTGGCGGAACTATGAGAAGTATTTTTAATAAGAATAATGTCTTATAAATACAGGTCATAGTATAAACAAGAGTTGTTATTGAATGTTGAGAGTGTACAGAGCAGGAGAAGGAGAATCTTCTGAGAAGTGAAAGACAGAAAAGGGTTCAACAGCGAAGTAGAGCAAAAGAGTAACAGGTATGATCTGATCAGACAAAAAGTGTCATAATAGATCATTGTTTTGAATTGTAAGAGCATATTCAAATCCCTCAATCAGAGTGAACCCTAACAAGTTCTTGTATAAATCCCTTCACCGGGTGACATCTTAATTGGTGTTGAAAGTCCTTTTACAAGGTGACTCCTAACAAGGTCAAGTTTTTAACAAGTCTTCTACCAAATCCCTTTATCGGGTAGCACTCTTACAAGTGCTTTGTAAGCCTTTAACAGGGCATCTTTATTACTGCAGTAGTAAAGTTGTGGGTTCTATCCCACCGTGGTTTTCTCCTTTTAATCGAGGGTTTCCAAGTATATATGTTGTGTTGACCTGTGTATTTCTATTCCTATTTATGAGTGATTGATTATACTCTGTTAATTCTGCAAGAATATATATAAGGCTTAATTGGAATAGAAATTGTATTTACTGATTCACCCCCCCCCCCCCCCCCTCCTCAGTAACCGGTTAGGATTAACAAAATTATTAGTCCTTGGATACCACAAACCATAATTCACTGTGCCCTTGAGATATCTAAAGATTCTTTTCACTGCATTGACATGAGAAACTTTAGGAGCAAACTAAAAATGAGCAACCATACAGAGAGCTTGGATAACGTCAAGTCTTGACGCTGTAAGATACAACAAATTGCCTATCATAGACCTATACTTTGTCTGATCTGTATCAAGTGACTCAGCATTCTTACTTAACTTACAACCGACAATCATTGGTCTACTAACAGGTTTACAATCTCCATTTGGAATTTCTTGAGCATTTCTTTTGCATATTTAGTCTAAGATAAGAATAGACCTGTATCCAACTAAGAAACTTGCAATCCAAGGAAAAATGACAGTTCTCCAATCATAAACATCTCAAACTTTGTTTGCATTTGGTTAGCAAAATCTTTGCAAATATCATCATTGCTGCCAAAAACAATATCATCAACATAAATGACTACCACAAACACATGCTCATCTAAAGCCTTGAAATATAAATTGCTTCTTGCATTACCTCTACTAAACCCTTGCTGAAGAAGATACTAATCAAGCCTAGAATACCAAGCCCTAGGAGCTTGTTTTAAGCCATACAAAGCTTTCTTTAACCTGCAAACATACCCCTTGTTTTCAGGAGACTGAAAACACTTTGGATGCTCTATATATACTTATTACTCTACATTCCCATTCAAAAAAAGTTGTTTTTACATCCATTTGCCACATTAAAAAAACATTGTAAACTAAAAATGCTAAGAACATTCTTATGGCTTCTAACTAGGCTACACAAGCAAAATTTTCTTCAAAGTCAATACCCTCAATTTGTGCATACCCAAAACAAACAAGCCTAGCCTTATTCCTAGCAATTTTTCCGTTTTCATTGAGTTTATTCCTAAATATCCACTTACTACCAATTACATTTTTATCAACAGTTCTAGGAACTAACTCCCATGTTTGTTTTTCTCTATCTGGCTTAACCCCTCTTTCATTGCTTTGATCCAATTTTCATCTTTCCTAGCTTCATTATGGGATTTAGGTTCAATTTTAGATAATAAAGCAAGATATACCTCTTCATTATGTTGTTTTGCAACCCTTTTTTTGCTAAGTTACCGATTCGGGTTCAAGGACAAGTTTGGGTACGAGAATCCAGTTCATGGATTTGTGAAAAAAAAAATCCATTATGATTCGTAAGGGTTCGTGTGTGTGTGTGTGCGTGCGTATGCATTACATTTACAAAAAAATAAGAGAAATATACATAATTGTAAAACTAAATCATTTCATAGTATGAATCTATGATGCTTGATCATTAATATGGGGCTATTTCAGAGTTAGAAAGAAAAATAATAATAAAAAAATGTGTTTTTAATTTTTTTGGAGCCACAGGCTTGATCACAGACCCTACCCGGATCTAGCACGGATGGGTCCGTGAATCCGAATCCGGCTCGGACCCAAACCCAGTTCGAGGGGCCAGGGTCTGAATCCGGTAACTAGGCTTTTTTGTGTTTGAACTCCCTCATCTTTGTTGATTTGCTGCTTTAGATTATTCTTTTTCACAAATTTTGAAGGCAACTTTTCATCATCATTTCATTTCACCATCATTGTCAGAATTTGTTTCAACAACATCATGTTCAAAAGCATTAATTTCGGAATCTTTAACAACATTTTCAGATTCCTTTTCAACAATAGAGTCTTTTGAGTTATCTTCCTGCATATCTTCATCAACTTTTACATTTATTCTCTCAATAAACCTCTTCAATCTATTGTTGTATAACTTGTAAGCCTTACTATAGTAGAGTAACCAAGAAATATAACCACATCACATCAAGGATCAAAGCTGCCCAAACTATCTTCACCTCTTTTAATAAAACATTTACTGCCAAAAACTTTAAAGTATTTAATAGAAGCAGGTCTGTCATACGAAAGTTCATAAGATGTTTTCTTATTGTTGGACCTCAAATATCCTCTGTTAAGAGTATATACCGCCATGTAAACTGCTTCCACCCAAAACTTGTCAGATATTTTGGCTTCATTTAGTAAGGTTCTTGTCTTTCCTTTGACCATTTAATTTCTTCTTTCAACTACATCATTTTGTTATGGTGTTCTCACTGCAGAAAAATGTCCTTTGATGTTATATTTCTCACAATATTCATCAAACTCTTTAGAAATAAATTCACCACCTTTGTTTGATCTAAGACATTTAAGATGAAAACCACTTTCTTTTTCAACCATAGCTCTAAAAATTTTAAACCTCTCAAATGCCTCAGATTTTTCTTTTAAAAAAGTTACCCATGTTGTTCGGGAGAAATCATCCACAAATAGCATGAAGAATCTTTCATTTTTTAAACCCTTAGTTCTAGTGGGACCACAAAGATCCGTATGAACTAATTCTAAGGCTTTTTTGAGTATTCTTTGGACTTGAGACTTACTCTTGTTTGTTTTCCCTATCGGCATTCTTTACAAACAATATTTTTAGGCTTTATGATCTTAGGCATGTGGCTTATTGAATTTATAGAGCTAATTTTGACAAAATTATCAAAATTCACATAACATAATATTCTATGCCAAAGCCAACTTTCATCATATTGACCCAACAAACATTTTTTGCCTTTAACCTCTCTGAGAACATAAGCATAACTCTGTCCTTTTTCCTTCAGCCACTATTTTTTTTATTTAATCTTTCTGACTTCACTCCCTTGAGCATTAAAAATCACAAAGTACCCATTATCACACAATTGACTGACACCTAACAAGTTATACTTCAATCTTTCTACATGCCAACCAAACATTATGTATTTTTAGAGTATCATTAGTGCTTAAGGAACCTTTACCACAAATTTGTACTAATGATCCATCACCAAACTTTACTACACCACCATTCCAACTAGTAAAGGTGGTAAACTTACTCTTATCACTTGTCATGTGATTTGAGCAACCACTGTCTATCATCCAAAGATTTTGCTTCTTTGCATGCAAAACAGGATGAACAATCATGGATTTATTTTCCTTCTTTTTCCATACTTTTTCTGCCTCTTTATTCAAGAACCTTCTCTTAGCCTTTTTCTTTTCTACAAAACTCACATGACATTTGCAATATGACCAACATTCTAACATTTAAAACAAATCATAATGAAATCTTTCAAGGAATCAAAAGGATTTTGAATAACAAAATTGGTTTTCCTTCTTGACACAACTCTACAACCAACTACTTCATTCCCAAAGTAATTACAAAAATTACAATAACCATAAAAAGGATAAAACCTGTTTGTTGTCATTCTTCTTGTAGGAGTATGCCACTGTGAATACCTTTTCTTCCTTTAAACCTTAACAAATCCATCATTATTAACCTTTTCACTGAGAGAATTACTAAAACTTTGGCCTTTATCAAAACCCAAACTAAATATACTATTGTTTAACTTTTGTTTGGCTAAAATTGCATTTAGCAAATCAGAACTCTTCTCAAATTTAACTTTTCTATCAAAATCATCTTCAATTTTTTAAGTCCATTCCTTCAAGTTACTACTTCACTTTCTAACTTTAAACAATTTTCAGATTTTAAAAAGATTTTAGAACTAATTACCTCTTCTCGTCTTTTACCTTCTTCAATTTCAATCTTTAGATTGATGATCATCTAGTTTCCTTCTTCAAGTTCCATCTTTAAGGCTTCACTTTCCTTCAATGCTAACATCTTTTGCTAAGAGTTCTCCTTCTTCAATCTCCTGATTTCTTCAAGGCGCACAATAGTTCTCATTCAATATTTATTTCACCCTCCTCAGCATGAACAAAGTCTCACAACATTCAACATCAGATTCTTCACTATCTTCTAAATTTGTACTTTCTTCTTTAATGTACAAACTTTTCTTCTTCTTGTGAAGTTTCATTGTTTGGAGGAAGATTGATATTTATTCTTCTTCTTGAAGTCTTCTTCATTATCTTTATCATCTTTGGCATAGGGACACTTGGCAGCATAGTGCCTAATTTTCCCACAATTGATGCATTTGAAGGGTAGCTTACCTCTGTACTTGCCAAAGCCTGTTTTTAGTTTCTTTACAGGGTTTGAAAGTTCTTCATCCATATCATTGTCTGACTCCGAACTTTCTTCCTTTGCTTTCTTTGCTGCTTTAAAAGCAGCCTCTTTTAGAATCATCTTCACCAACCATCCTCATTTCATACATTGTTAAGTCATCAACTGTCATCTTGCTAAGATCTCTTGCTTCTTCTATGGAAAAAAATTTAGCATTATATCTAGAAAGGAAAGATCTTAAAACCTTCTGAACAACCACAAAGTCTGCCACTTTTTCTCTAAGACCCTTGATTGCATTTACTATCTTGACAACTCTAAGGAGATAGTCCGCAATCTGCTCTTCTTCTTTCATCTTCAATCCTTCAGACTTAGCCTTGTAAGTTTGTAATTTGGCTTGCTTCAATTTATCATCCCCTTCGTAGATACTCTTCAATTTGTCCCATATGGCCTTAGTTTCTAACAATGCATTATCTTAACAAACTTAGTGTTAGATAAACCACAAAGAATAACATTTATTGCTCTAGCATTATTCATATTCTTTCTTATCAAAAGGATCAGCCAAAGGTGTTTTAGGCATTTTACAACCACCTACTACTGACATCCATACATCAAACCCCAAAGAGGACAAATAATTTTCCATTATTGTACCATCATTAAATAAAGGTGCCTTATTAGAAGAGGATCCTTCCAAATTACCCATGTGTTCTATCTACTTAGACTAATTAAGTCTTTCCAAGCACTAGGCTCTGATACCAATTGTAGAACACAATTCTTTTACTAAGAGGGGGGGCGAGTTAGTAGAAGATATAAACTTTCAATCCTTAACAAATGTAAACTTTTGATGTACTTCATGAAACTTCAATCTGAAAACTGAAATCAAAAAGAGATGCAACCACACAAAGAAGACAATGCACAAGAGTTACGTGAAAACCCAAGATTGGAAAAACCATGTTGACAAACGTTGCTGAGATCTACTGTCCTAATACGGCCTCATAGCTAAAATATTTACAATCTTTTAGGGCACCAACCCCAAAGAATCATCAAATCCCTTATCAAAACACCAACTTTTCAAATCACTATTCAATAATCTGAGCACCAGCTCAACACTCCTAAAGCACCAACTCTAAGAATGTTACAATTACAAGATATAACTGATTTCAACTTTAGATGCACCACACTTTGCAACAATAGAAGTATATAGACAAACTTTTATAGTCTAAACATCAACAACCTTCAGATGTTAAGTGTAATGATGCACTTTTTGATAACAGAGACCTGAAAACAAAACTTCTCCAAATAGAGTATTGTCAACAGTCGCAATAATGGTAACCTGCAAAGTAAAACTGTAAACTGCCACTTTTATATCATTGGAGATGAGATGTGTATATAAGTTTCTAGAGAATATACTATCAAAATAATAGAAATCAGCAAATTCAAACTGCCACTATTATAACTGATCTGAATCTCATGAATCTCAACAAAGCTTATTACCAGTCACAACATTCCGTTGTAAACAGACATTCCGATATGTTACTGATTGAAACGGCATTGGAAACCAGTCCAATATATACCCTGATATGCCACTAGCTAATTACAGCACAAAGAGCCCGGTCATAGGAATTATGGTTTCTCTCTTCCGAGATAAGAGAGCCACGAGATCTGACAGCAAGATGCAGACCATAAAAACTGGGAGACACGTCATCTGACGAAGTGAGGATGATAGAATGCATAAACCAGAAAAAAACTCTGCATTTTATACAATTGAAAAACATCAAAACCTGAAAACATGGGATCTTCAAATAATCTGTAAGTGACAAATACTCAGAAATACGATCATCGTGTGTTCCTGAAACCAGTGTATGAGTACATTCGTTTGGTCATTTCAAATCAATAGCTTTCTATATGCAACCTATGTATGAATTCATTTGCAATCTTTTGAAATCAATGACAACCATTCTAACAATATATACACATGAACCCATACCAATACCCATATCCAAGGAAAAAAATTGGCATATCACCATACCCAAACCCCAAATCCCAAACCCATACTTGTTCCTATACCATGATGCAGGAGCATCCTTGGGAAGTTAGCAATCCTGCATGTTGGAGTGTTTTGATCTTAGTGTTGCTCGGTTGCAGTGTTGACCGAGGAGCTCGGTCACTGAAGGACTTAGTCATTGAAGGAACTCGGCAAAACTTCTGGTGCTCGGCAGAACCTGTGCTCGGTGATGCTTGTGGAGCTCGGTTGACGTGCTTGCTCGGCGATGCCTGGCTTGCTCGGTAGTTTTGCTAACGCTCGACAGTTTGGGCTTGCCAACTGGAGTTCTTGTGGATTTGTGGGCCGACTTGATGTATTTAATGTGTGTAGCGTGTGTGCATTCTCCTAGGTAGATCTACAGGCCGACATGAAGAATTAATTATTTGTAAGGCTATTTGAGAGCCAACTTGTATTGCATTTAATATTTGTTTGTTGTAGGAGCCGATTTGGGCTTAGGAGTTATTTCTTTCTTCCAGCCGACTTGTGGCTGAAGAAGTGTATTTAAGAAAGGTCTGGGGTAGGTTTGTAGGGGGATCATTTAGCATGGAGTAGCAAAGAGGAATGATATTGAGCAGAGCTAGTAGCTAAGTGTGGGCTTGGAAGACAAGAAGGTTGCTTGGTTGCTTGCGAGCACAAGTTTAGATTCTTCTTGGGGTTTCTACCAATTTGTTGTAGCCTGTTGTTACAGATCTGGCTAGCTTGGAGTTGGATCTTGCGAGGTCTTGCAGAATTGCTGTTGTAACTGTTTGTATTTGGTCGTAACCCGGAAGGCCTTACAGTCGGGCATGTTGAATGAAAATAGTATGATGCTATTTGAGAATTTGCTTTGTTGTGTTTCCGTTGTGTTGTTGTGAATGTAAGGTTTGGGACTATCCATTCTTGGATTCCCCTTTTGCACTGCGCCAGGTGGTATCAGAGCTTGAAGTTCTTGAGTGTGTGGACAAATCGTTGAAGGTGAGGCAGTTTGCACCAAGACCTTGGGTTGGGTTGATCTGGTGGTGATTTGTTACCTGGGGTTTACGAAGATCTTGAAGATGCCTAGGAGAAGATTGGACCCTAGGGCGATTGCAAATCTCTCTAATGTTGAGGAAGCAAGGATTTTTGAGAAGGTCATATCGGATGCCAGATCTGAGATGGAATTGATGAAGAATGACATGATCGTTGAGATTATGAGGGCTATTGCTGGTATGCCGAGGAATCTTGGTACTGATGATGGCTATGAGGAAGCTGCTAATGACTTTGAGGCTACTGGATCTAGTGGATATGACAGAATCGATCAGAGGGACAAATCTGGTGAAGACAGAACTAGTCGATTGCAGAGATCTGAAGCTCAATTAAGTACTAGTTACCAAATGGAAGTTTATAACTTCTCTGGTACTTTGAGACCTGAGAACTTGATTGACTGGATTGGTGAGTTAGAAGACTTCTTTGAGCTTGAAGAAATTGAAGATCCTCTTAGAGTGAGGTTGGCACAAACAAAGTTGAAAGGACATGCTGCTCTTTGGTGGAAAGAATTGCAGAGAGAAAGAGATGATGAAGATCAATCGGTGGAGGTTAATGGTGGCTAAATTGAAGGCTAAGTTCATACTGATGAACAAAGTTGTCATTGATGTCAAAGTGAAGGCACGGGATTGTTGTGCAAGGTTGAAGGTATTGTAATTAACAAAGATAGATGTCATACACAAATGCCTAGAAGAGTTGAGGATGCAAAGATACCAAAGATTGAAGAATATGCTTGACAATGATCATACTGAATGATTACATCTCCAGTTAAAGGATATTAAACTCAGTGGTTAAACTCTTCGTAATGATAGTTATGTTCTTCACTTGATTTTGCCCAGCAAAGTAGATCCTTTAGTGAATCTGATGAAGGTAGAGAAAATGCCAGATTCTACTTATGATATGATCGGAGGTCTTGATCAACAGATTAAGGAAATCAAAGAGGTATATGAGACAGCAAATACACAGCAAAAGATAAACAGAAAACATACATATATTATATATATGTGAACAGAATTATATAACATCATAAGAATAATATATCAAAATGTAATATATATATATATGCAGCAACAGATATTATTGAAGGTTTGAAACAAAAAATGAATAATCTTCAGACACTTACAGTATTACATTCATTTGCAATGATGTTATCGAAAATTAAAGGCAGTCAAATATATATGTGATAAAAGTTCGAGAAGATAAAATATTGATTAAAAGTTATAATCAGAGCGTTGAAGATTAAATACCACAATATGCTAATAATTATACGAAGGGGGACGACTATACTTTGCAGTGGCCGATATATACATATAGTACATATACCAGAGAACCAGCAGTTTGTAAACGGCATATGTATATTGTTAAATATATATATATATACAGCCTTTTAATATTATACAGATTTGAGAAGAGAGTGCACAGAAAATTTATGGAGATCATTCATTATTAAAAGATATACCAATATACGAGGAGTATGAAGAATAGAAGATAGGTTATACAAACACCAGCATATTCGAGAAGGATATGATAAAAGATATATGAAGATCATTCAACGAGAAGTAATCAAGACAAGAATATGCGAGCATATGTATTAAGGTTAACATTAATGAGACGAGGGAATCATGGAGTGAATAAATGAAGATCATAATGTCCATCACCCGTTAAAGAAGACACATTCAAGTTGGAACTTTGTTTTGAAAGATCTTTAATATAAACATTTACACATTTATATGAAGAAAATATAGATCGCGGAAGGAAAGATGATGGATAGATATACACGAAGCTTGGACGTGGATCCATCGAAAGGCAAGGCATATACACAGTTGAAGGTTTTTCGTATCCACCGATCCTTGATGCTTTAGCAATTCCGCAGAATTCAATCGAACAGAAGCAAGATTTACATCAACAAACAGAGGCGTGATTGAATTCCAAAACTGTCATGCCCGGGCATTTCTGTAGAAATATCTGACGTAAGTGACATGTGAAGATTGACAAGGATTTGTATCAGGATCTGCAAACGTGAAGAATATATTGCGGCAGTGTGGATCATCATGTTACGCTATTGCTGATGAGAATGAGGCCATTCATGTTACACTACTACTGACGGGAATGAACGTGAATGGTGTACCTTTGTAGACTGTGTTGTGATTGCACATAAGTGATCATTACGTGGTAGAAGCCGCGGTACCTGCAAAGAACGAAGGATAATGTATATATATACGAACAGAGAACCGTTTACAGCGATGATATATAAACGGCGAACATTATACAGCGATGCCGTGAAGATGTTCGAAGGTAATGCAGCGCCAGAGATAATTGAAAACAGAAATAAGAGTAATCTTCATATACACAGAGGCTTATACAGAATATGCACACCTTTCTTTTATGGATGCCGTCAAAAATATAAAGATGCAAAGATATATGTTATGCGATAAAAGTCTGGAGTTTAAGTTTTAATAAAGGAATTCATTCGATAGGAGATATTATAATTATTAAAAGTTATAATCAGCGGTTAAAAAGTATTGACGGTATAAAAGATATATATATTCAGAGGGAAGTCATAAAAACAGCAGTCGATATCTCTTATAAAATAATATTGATTATTGTTAGTTTTTAGAAAGGATATTAACTTATTGTTAAGTTAAATATTATTAGTTTTTATTTTAAAAAGGAGACACCTTTTTGAAAAGACACAAACTTTTAAAGAGACCCAATGTTTCACTCAAAAAAATGGGTGTATATATATTCATTTTTTTGTGGAAATAAAAATAGGTAAGCAATGTAATAAGGAGAAAAGAAGTGAAAAGGAAGTCAGCATATGGAGGAGCAGAGAAGTAAATATACATTCAGATATTTCTTATGAATATATTATTTTAAAAGATATATTTATAAACATCTGAAGTCAGCATGGAATAAATAGAAAAGAAGAGCAGTGAAAGATATAAGAATTCAAGGCTTGTATATTCAGAATATACAGTGATATAAGATATATTTTTGAAAATAAAAAGAAGAACAGCAATAGAATAAAGGAGAGAAAATTATATATTCAGATTTTTAAAGGAAAAATATTGGTGGCTGACTTAAAAGAGCAGATTGCATCCATCATCAAGTTGAATAAGCAACTATATAAAGGTGGAAATTCAGAATTATATTCAGAAGTGAAGTAGGTGCTTTGCTTCAAGGTTGGTGCCTTCAGATAGTGGGTTGGTGCTCACAGAACAGCGTTTGGAGGTTGGTGCTTCCAGTGGGTTGGTGCTCACAGAATAGCGTTTGGAGGTTGGTGCTTCCAGTGGGTTGGTGCTCACAAAACAGCGTTTGGGGGTTGGTGCTTCCAATGGGTTGGTGCTCACACAAATTGTAAAAGAACATTATTATATAAATAAAATAAACTATTTGGAGAATTATTGTCTATGTGCACAATTGTTTATTTTCAAGTAAATTAAAGTTACGTTTGAATAAAGTTTTTAAAAAGGTTAAAAATTGTTAATATACTGATTCACCCCCCCCTCTCAGTATATTTGTGTGCTCTTCACATACCTGTCAACTATGAACTTGAGTTGCGTAAGAAGTTGCAGAATTTGAAGCAGAAAGATTTGACTGTTCAAGACTATACCGAGGAGTTCTATAAGTTGACTATTCAGTCTAGACACAGAGAACTCAGTAAGGAAAAGGTAGCTCGGTGTGTGAATGGTTTGAGATTCAATATTCATGATGAGATTGATATGCTGAAGATTGAGTCGGTTGAGGATTCTTATCAGTAAGCCCTGAAGGCAGAAGATAAGTTGAAGAGGAGACAACATGGTAATTCCCGAGGGAAGGAGAAACAAGATCACTAAGTGAAGGATAAGCTGACTGCTGAAGATGAACCAAAACCTGTTGAACCGAAGAAGAGGACAGGTAAGGTTGCCTTTAAGGGTACTTTTTTTCGTTGTGGTGAAGGACATAGAGCTTATGAATGTTCCCAGAAGATTGGTGATCGAAGAGTTGCTATGGTGAATGAGGCTGAAGACTCCATGAATGCACCTAAACAGGAAGGAGAGAATTTGCTGGCTTGGCGAGAACTGTTTGGTAAGCATGTATTGGAACCTTGTAGCTAAGGAGATGGTTCAGAAACTTGGTTTGAAAAGAGTGAGACATCCTTGTCCTTATAGGATTGGTTGGTTGCAAGATGTTCATGCTTTGAAAGTAAGGGAGCAATGTCTTGTTGATTTTCAGATTGGCCAGTATAAGGATCAAGTGTTGTGTGATATTGTGGACATGTGTAGTTGTCACATATTGCTCGCTAGACCTTGGCAGTATGATTGCAGGGCTATGCATGATTGTGTCAAGAATGTGTTTACTGTTGAGAAGGGTGGCAGGAAGTTTTCCTTGATGCCTTTGTTGGATACAATACTCGATAGGAGGAACCTGAGCTTTGGGAGCCGAGTTGAGTTGAAGGATCTTGGAAGGGTTAGAGATCAGTGTGTAGAACAAACCTGTGGATTGTCGAGGAAAGACTTGAGAAGGAAAAGAAAGCTGAAGTGGATCCGAGGTAAGAGTGTTAAAGACTTGGAGGACATGTATGTGAAGAACTAGTTCGGGGTTTATGTGTTGAATCCCGTAAGATGTTCTTCCAGCCTTTAAAAACATTTTTTCGCACCTAGGGTGTCTGATGCAGGAGCATCCTTCGGAAGTTAGCAATCTTGCATGTTGGAGTGTTTTGATCTTAGTGTTGCTCGGTTGCAGTGTTGACCGAGGGGCTCAATCGTTGAAGGAACTCGGCAAAACTTCTGGTGCTCAGCAAAACCTATGCTTGGTGATGCTTGTGGAGCTCAGTCGACGTGCTTGCTTGGTGATGCCTAGCTTGCTCGGTAGTTTTGTTGATGCTCGGCAGTTTGGGCTTGCGTTTTGTTGATGCTCGGCAGTTTGGGCTTGCTGACTGGAGTTCTTGTGGATTTGTGGGCCGACTTGATGTATTTAATGTGTGTAGCGTATGTGCATTCTCCTAGGTAGATCTGCAAACCAACATGAGAATTAATTATTTGTAAGGCTATTTGAGAGCCGACTTGTATTGCATTTAATATTTGTTTGTTTTAGGAGCCGACTTGTGGCTGAAGAAGTGTATTAAAGAAAGGTCTGGGGTAGGTTTGTAGGGGGATCATTCCGCATGGAGTGGCAAAGAGGAATGATATTGAGCAGAGCTAGTAGCTGAGTGTGGGCTTGGAAGACAAGAAGGTTGTTTGGTTGCTTGCGAGCACAAGTTTAGATTTTGTTGGGGTTTCTACCAGTTTGTTGTAGCTTGTTGTTACAGATCTAGCTAGCTTGGAGTTGGATCTTGTGAGGTCTTGTAGAATTACTGTTGTAATTGTTTGTATTTGGCCGTAACCCGGAAGGCCTTACAGTCGAGCATGTTGAATGAAAATAGTATGATGCTATTTAGAATTTGCTTTGTTGTGTTTCCTCTATGTTGTTGTTGTGAATGTAAGGTTTGGGACTATCCATTCTTGGATTCCCTTTTTGCACTGTGTCATACCAAGACATGAAACTTAGCCTATATCTCCTTCAAGTTATGTGTTTATTCAGCTCTCATTATAATGGCCAAGACCATCTCAATGAGTAAGCACATAGACAAGGATGATGGTTGCCACTCCTCATGGCCTCAATCCTTTTTGTAAAGTGATACTCATTCCTCATGTTGGAAAACAAATCCAAGGTATTTTCACCTCAATATTAAGAGGTTGGATATATGTGCCCAACCAACTTGACAAACAAGCTTTTGTAGTTGCTAGTGATCTTTGAAGGACACACACCCTTCGGGCATCCCTTGGGTTTCTATAATGTCCCCATTTTTACACCATCTTCTACTAGCATTGGTCAATTTTGGGGGTTTTCCTTAGGTTTTCAATTGTGCAAGAATTGTTTCAATATTTTTTGAAAGATTCAATTTCTTGGTGTCTGAGAACATTTTCGATGTCGATGACAACATGATCTTTGTAGCATTTTGGGTTTTTTGAATCCTTTTGGGTTTATCCTCCTCCGCCCTCAGAGAACACCACCATTTATAGTAAGTTCTTGCATTGGTATCAATCTTTCTAGATTTTTCTACATTTTTTTTCCTCAAAGAACACTGCTCTTTATAGTAAGTGCTTCTCTAGCTCCGACTTTTATGGGTTTTTCCTCGGTTTGTTCTCTTTGGTTCTTGAAGAAAACTTCTATTTAAATTTTATTTAAGTGCTCATGTCAACACTAGATATCATCTTTCAGCTTTAGTTATGTTCTGACATGATCGAATTTCTATTTTCGGTGTCTTGGCACATTACATAAGGTGATGGATATTATTTCAATATTTAAACTAAAGTTATAAAGTGACTTTAAATTATTCGCTTTAGTATTAAACTAAGTTGACGATACAGCTATGGGCATGCGTACGAGGACCGGATACATGGGTATGGGCTTTTTTTTTGCCCATGGGTAAATGGGTTTTGATACATGTATGTATGTATGTATGTATGTGAGTGTGTGTGTGTGTGCATATGTATGTATGTACTTATATACAAAAAAATTACAAAAATATACAAATTGTAAAACTAAATACATTTGATAGTATGATACTTCATCATTGATCAATGCCAAATGCCAAAATGGTAGTGATGAAGATAAATATTAAATGTCAATTGACAAATATTTAATATTTATCTTTATCAATTAGCATTTAATAGTGAAAATTCTAGTTGTCTAAGTTCTTGATTTTGATCTCCACTCCTAGACCCCCTCATTTAATCGAATTTCTTAAATGACAAGAAATCCCAATAACTAGTGGGGGTTTGGGAGTGGAGACCCTAATGGTTTGAGGGGCAGCAATGATAAGCTGCACAAGGTGTTAGATGTGAGAAAAACCAATGATAGAGTGAAGAGAGCAAAATGATCTTTTTATCAGGTGAAATAATACTTTTAAAGGCATTTTAGGGTTTTTGGATGCAAAAAAGGGTTTAAAAATGCCTTTCTTAGTTACTTTATGGCTCTCAGCACCTTTGGGTATGCCCAGCTACATACTTGTGCATACCCAGATGCCTGGGTACATACCACAGGCGAACCTGTACATGAATGTATCCAGCAAAAATGTGGGAAACCTTAAGGGCATACCTAGTAATGTAGGTATATAATAATAAAGTGCTAAGTGCTGACCCAAAAGTTGGATGCCTAGGTTGTGTGGGAAAACATAAAGTTGCTTTTAGAAGCTTATTTAGATCTTTTTGAGGAAAATTATTTTTAAGTGCCCTAATTACATCCAACCTCTATTAATTGGGGTTTTTCCTCATTTATTCATTTAAAGTTGCCACACTTAAGGAGATGTTGTTGGAATAAGCAAATAAGTTCATTTGAGATTGATTGAGGAAAAACACTAGTTTTGGTGGTGAAAGATCCTCCGTAGATGGTTTGGTATTTTCACACAAGAACACGTTAGTTTTCACATATTTTTCAAAAACGGGGTTTAAAGAAAATGAAAATGTACAAGGTATTTTTTATTGCAGATTTGTAGGTTTTCTTTTCGGTGATTAGCAAAGATTTTTGGGTGTTTTTTGGTGGTGTTTTCAGGTGCTATTATTGTTGGCCATACAACTAAAGGTTTAGGGTGACGCCCTAATTGCAGAATCTTCTTTTGGCATTAAGAAAGAGCCTGATGCTTCACCACTGTGAGCATCATCTAGATGCAATGAGTGCTAAGTGTTCCATTCTTTCTCATGAGAGATGGGTTCTTGTGAACCACTACTCATGAACCATGGGTCAATGAGTTTGACTTGAAAACTACACTGTTGAATCTTGATGGTAATATCACAATTTGACTTGGTGAGAAAATATCTCCTACTTATCAATTGATGAGCTAAAGGGGCTTTGTAATGAATAGCCATAAGGCACAACACTAGCTGAAGGTTTTGCAAATGTGGTAGCAAGCTAAGTGGGCTTAACCTTGGAGGAAACTCCATTGTTAAGCAGGCTTGAGTTGGAGTAATACTGGGATAGGTGACCTCTTGGGAGGGCCTGATGCTTCGTCCCTATGAGCATCACCTAGATGCAATGAGTGCTAAGTGTTCCATTCATCCTCATAAGAGATGGGTTCTTGTGAACCACTACTCATAAAACATGGGTCAATGAGTTTGACTCAAAAATTACACAGTTGAATCCTAATAGCAATATCACAATTTGACTTGATGTGGAAAATATCTCCCACTTATTAAGCTAGAAAAGGTTTAGGTTTTGTGGGTATCTTGTTGTAGGTGTTTTCAGACTTGTTGCATGCACCATTTGTCATTTTGGTGATGTTCCATTGAGCTGGAGGTAATCTTATGTCACACCCTGCCTGAAACTAGGGCAAAATTCATATTAAATGCAGTTTAAATACTCAAAAACTGGGCATACACCATTTTTCATTTTGGTGATGTTCCATTGAGCTGGAGGTAATCTTATGTCATACCCTGCCTGAAACTAGGGCAAAATTCATATTAAATGCAGCTTAAATACTCAAAAACTGGGCAATGTAGTAAGAGCAAGGCCAACAGAAATATAAGGGAATGAATATTGAGCATAATTACTTTGGGAGGGCTGACCTGTTTGAGGTTTAAAAACAATTTAATTATATTATTTAAGGCCAACTCCCTCTAAATAATGTCAAAGGGCATGTATTTAAGAATCGGAAAGGTGTGATTACCTAAGGGGGCATAAAAGTAAATGTTAGGCAGAGAATATCCTAAAACAAAAAAGCAGAGGACAGCAATCATTGTTTTTACGAGTGCTGTAATTTATATGTGCAGCAACTTCATCAGTTTACAAAGATGGCAGTTTATTAATAATAAATGAACAAAGTAAAGCCAGCAATTAGTAAACAAATAAGGCAGCGATTGGTTTTGTTTAGGAAGAGGCATGATTATGAAAGGTTGTGACAATCTTCTAAGGATCATAAGTGAAACTGTGAAAAGTAAGTTGAGAAACCACGTGGCAAACATCCGCTTGTTCATAAAGGAGGATTTGTTGTGTTGTAGAAAACGTTAACAAGTTGCTCCTATTTGGTGCTCCTTCGTCCACCTTTTTTCATTTATTTCTTTGAATCCTTATCATTCTCTTATCCCATTTCCTTTAATTAGTTAGTATTGAGTAGATTAGATGTCAAAGTTGTTTTTGTTCTACATTGTTTCTTAGGTGTAGCAGTAGTATGCATTTAGTTTCCTTTAGTCCTAGGTGTAGAATAGAAAAGGTCACCAGCCTTCTCCAAAGCTTCTTGCATTGTTACTCGAAAGCAAATTGTTGACACGTGAGATTGCTGTCTGTTGGAGCTTCTCAAGTACCAGCTAAAATCAACGGATCACATTTCATATGTTTCCTACATCTAGTAAGTGGTGGTTATGGTTTTAAAGTTAAATGCTTGAACACCCAGGTGACTTAGTGTACTCCTTGTTTTTCTTTGGTATAAGGTCCCCTTCTTGTCCAGGCCCCCTTCCATGAGAGCCTTGCCCTCCAATGAGTACAGATCACATCCACCGCCAACACTACCAGAGTGCTCATTCTTTTAAACATTTATCTATCCCTGATAATCCTCATATATTTAGTAATTTATGGAAGTGACCTATTTATCCTTCTCCACTCATACCCGCACTAAATATTGAAATATCTGAGTATTTTAAAACAAATGATACACAAGATTAGTTTCAAAACTTGTGTGGGTTTCTATGTTTCCAGGTTCCCAAATTTCATTTCTTATAGACATTCTATGAAATATGACCAAGTGGACATTCTCGTATATATAGTACTTTGTAAAAAAATGATTATCATCTACAGGAGGAAAAAAGTTCGTTGCAATTTCTAAATTGATATATATATGCTTGCATCCATGTAATCAGGCCCTGCGTGGAACTTGGCAGGGCATGCTTTGTGTTTCTTACATAAAATTCAAAACATCCATTGCAACAAAAAGATTTTGATATCAAACATACATCCCATTCTAACTAAGATATTTATTAAGGTAAGCTGGCTGCTTATTAGTACTCAAAAGCATTTATCAATGATTATAAACAAAAGAAACATTTAAAGAGAAATTAAATTTTATTTCATACACCTTCTCAAGATATTTGAAATATGATCTTGTTAAAACTATTTTACGTCAAATTGGATCATCAGACTGCTATCTAACATGGCTAAGCCAACTATTTTGCTTCAAGATAAATACAAGGCTCAAATAAAAATTTAAAACCGACAAGAGAATATTGATTAATAAACATAATACTATGCCAGCGTTATTTATTATACCTCAGCAATGCTCCCAGTACTAGTCGTACCATGGCACACAAGTATGATTCTATCTTCAGTTTTCCTACCCACCGCCTGACCAGGAGTAATTGGCGAGTTTGGTGTCTGCAACCCAAAATTCAGCCTGTGTCATTACTTTGGTCACCTTATTCCCACGCTTGTCTAAAGTGGGTTGTGCAACATCATTAAACTGGTCGTTTAAAGCAATAAATATGTGACTAAAAGATGTCTTCGAATCTTCCTTAATAAATAACAGAGCTTGCAAGAGGAATATTTTGAGGAAGGCCATAACATTTTGGAATAAATTCTACTCATAACATATTTAAACAGCAAATAGTTGTTCAAAGGATCATAATGAGAATTGGCATTTGCAATTTTTCAGATAATGTACCTGTGAAACTGGAAAAGAAGAAATGGATTTAATTAAACGGGCACTGAAACAATGAGAATCCACTCAGAGACTGCATGAATGTTTGACAAATACCTAAATGACTTGGAACTGGAAGAAATAAAAGTTCCAAAGATTGACTCAAATTTACAATACCCTTTACATTTTCCTCCTAGACCCTTTGTCCAAGATGCAAGAATTCAAATCAAAACCAGAGGCTTAACAAATACAAAATTTAGACAACAATAAAATTTGAGAAAATATAGCAAGTGTTAAAAGACATAGGTTCCCGTGTGTAAATTCACTTTGAAAACATAAACTCGGTGTACGCATTATTGGTTAAGCAACAAAATGCATGCTCGATCAGTAGCTAAGTTAGAAGAATCAATATCATATAGTCAATTCCCTTGCTCACTCCAAGATACACTAAAGTTCTGTCATCAATCATCTCCCTTTCCCACATCAAACCAATATTAAACAATATTTATAAACTCCAATTCCTACCTGATTGAGCCGATCAAGACAGATATATGGAGATCCATTACTAATGATGCTTGGTATGATATCTAACACACTGATGCCACAATTGCTCTGCAGAAGCATCCTGAAATATTCAGGACCAAGACCTAAGCAATACAATGTTCAAACAAAAATATGTATTACATAGCTTTATGCAGCAGAAAAAAGACACCAAAATACTTTTGGCAATAGAAAACAACCTCTTACCTATTGCAGTTGCAACTAAAGCTTGATTCACTGCATTATGAGCAACTACTAGTATTGACTGGCCTTTGTGACTTAGAATTTTTGTCCAGCAGGTTTTTGCCCGTTCCCACAGTTCTCTTACAGGATAATGCCCATCAATAACAAAATTTGCAGCATCCTTCTGCCATTGACTATATGACTCTCCATATCTTTTTTTCCCTTCAAGCTTTAATAACCCCTGTGACACAATGCAAGACATGAAAGATTATGCATATATGCTCAAATATAACCCTTAAAACATAGTTCCATTCTTGATAAAACCTTGCTGATATTTACAATGTTCATTTTGTACTACAGAATTATTCTATATATTGTCAATGGTTAAACTTACAACAAAATTTGTCAAACCCATAATCATATATAAAAACAACTGTTCTAATCTGCTACACTGATTGACAATATTTGAACAGTTTTTAATGGCATGTTTATCCAATACCCACAAATTCTTGCAAGGCCTCTGAAAGTCTGTGTTTTTGGTTGGATATATTATGTGTTTGCCTTAAGAATTTTATATTGGAAATATTCGTCATATTGCTATCCTGCAAAACTATGGCTTTTTCCTCAGCACAATTCAACCACCAGACTGCTTTGCATTTGATGAGGAGCAGAGAACTTTTACAAACCTGAAATGAATAAAGGTCAATCTCTCTCAGATCATATTCTGGAATCATTTCCATTTTCCAAGAGTCACAAATAATTTCAGCTGTTCGCTTTGATCTGGCTAGAGGACTGAAGTAAACATAAAGAAAATTTATTGTGTCAATATTGTTTTTGTTCCGTTCTAAACCATTGAATGATATATATAATGTACATTTATAAAGAAACAGCAAGTAACAACAAACAGCTGACTAAATTTGAAATTCACAGCCTGCCGAATCTATCCAGACATAAACATGTAATTTGTTTCTTGTAGAATGTGAAAGATCAGAAAAGGAAGTTAAAAATTAGAAGAAAAAAAATAAGTAGCAATCTTTGAAACCCTTTGAAGAATTGAGGATAGGCAACAATAATAAAAAACAATCAAGCTTGGTGAATTATATGAAAACAATACATTGCTGTAGTTTATTGTAAGGAAGGTATAAAGACATGAGTTTGAGCACGATACAAATGTTTTCCTTAGATTGTAATTTTGAGCTTTCTAGGGGCGGGTGTGAGGGGCTTATGGAATATACTCAATCCCTCCAAACAGACCCCAAATATATGAGGAGCTATTTATAGTTTTAATGCAATGTATCTAGAAACCTTGAATTCAGTAGATATTTGTTGATGAAGCCTGACATAATTAAGCACAAACTTATTTATCTGAACTCTCACCACAATAAATGAGAATGAAACTCACTGAGTTGAATTTTAAAAGCCATTTTAGTCATCATCAGAGGAATCTAAAAAGTAGCAAAAATATTTTCTTTGCAAAGGAAAGGCACCATCATTATAATTTTGAAAGCTTGTGGCCCTCTCAAGCTTGCAGCCCTCTTAAAATTCCAAAAAAAAAATGGGTGTGTTAAAAATGTACGTTCTGTATTAAAAAGGTTAAAATTTTGAAGTAGTTTGGGAAGGGTGGACTATTTCTTTAAATAGTGACAAAGATTTTCTAAATCTAAATTGAATCGCTGAAAGCCAACCTATGTCCTGTATGTTTATAGGGATATCCAATGAAGTAGGTGCCCTTATGGTAATCATTCAATCCAGAGCTTTTTTAATAATCTTTACGTATTAATCTGTGTCTAGTATCTCGCTGGGCCATAATCTACAAAACAACATTTACCTTAAAAATTCTCATACTGAGCAGACAGTTCTGAAAAAATTTAGCTCAGCCAAATCATCATTTCCAAATATATGAAAATTTTATATGATCTCTGGAAAGTATCGCTAAGTATAGTAGAGCTTCCACAGATGAGGCAGCACATAAGTCCCACATTGAGACCTGCACAACCCAATAGACAAGACCGAGTGCAAGTCCCAAGTTATAGACAAAGCTCAGTAAAAGTCCCAGGTGACTCTGAAAGAAGATACGATGTTACATACCCCCATGGATGGGATATATTTATTTTCTCAAACAGACCCCAAATGTTAAGGAGTTACTTATAATTTTGATGCATTGTATCTAGTTAAGACACTTGAAAATTGCTCCTGCATTCTAATCAACTATCATCACCCTTCCATCTCTCCTTGTTATTTAATTAAATAATATTTTTTAAATAATTAGGATAATTCCTCTTCATTGATTAATTAAACATTCTTCTTCTACCAATAATTAATTGAACAAATTCTTTTTAATTAATTGTGACTAGTCTTCTTCTACTAATTAATTAAATAAATCAAACTTATTTAGTAAATTAAGCTTATGCACATTCCTCCATCTTTTTCATATAATTAAAATAAATAAAAATTCTATTCCACCTAACCGCTAAAATCAAAAAAATCACTTTTCCCATCTCCGTCCTCCATTCAGATTTAAGAATATCTTGACTATCCATCACAACTCAAAGTCTCTCCTCACTTGCATTACCCCAAGCATCCACATGTGTGTTTCCTATCTCTCTATGCAAGACAAGTTGATATCAACCTTTCCACTCGTGATTTGATCTTCGCTAGCCATTTGCATCCTCCCCAAGCCTTCACTTGTTTGCATCTCATTTCCCCATGCAAGTTGAGGTAATCACAACCCTCCATCTCTTAAATCAATGTGATGACTCCATTTGTAATCAATCCTAACTTGTCTTGCATGCTAATCAAATTCTAACCATCCAGGCCAACACTTAATCCACACTATTCAAGTCCTAGGCTGAAATCTATATAAACCTACCTCTCCAAGAACAAATAACCCTTGAGTAGAAACTTAAGTACATGCTGCTAAATTAGGAAATCTCATCCTTGAAGTAACCTACATTCTACTAAAATCTCTCTCCCTCTCGTCTTAAGCTCATCCCAAACATCAAAGAGCTTGGGAGGATTGATCTATGTGTTTGTTCCTCATATTTTATTGCTCATTTGCGTGATCGGAGGTGTTGTGGTTTGATTTAGTATAAATGTGTGTTTCAATGCACTTCTCATGTTTCTAGGTTAAACTTTACCTCTCACGTCTAGAAATCTTGAATTCAATTGATATTTGCTAATGAAGCCTGAAAATAATTAATAGCAATCTTATCTTTTTGAACTTTTGTCACAGTAGGTGAGAAAAAACTCGCTGAGTTGCACTTCAAAGCCATTTTATTCATCATCGCATGGATCTAACTAATTTCTCCCTCCAATTGCAAAGCAGCATATATATTTTTGTCATAAAAGAAAGGCATCACCACTACAGCTTCAAAAGCTTGTGTTTCTCAAAATTCCATGGAATTAAATAAATTTACATTCCATATGAAATCGTAAGTGTTCAAAAAAACCTTAAAATTTTGTAGTCTAGTTTTAGGAAAAGGCTGACTATTCCTTTAAATAATGACAAAAAAATCCACAAATCAGAAATTGTATCACTCAAACCTGACCTACATCCTGAATATGTTATGAGGACATGTGATGAAACAATTGCCCTAACAACGGCCATTTAAGCAAAGTCTCTTTTATGGATCTTTATGTTTTAATTTCAGTTTGCCTTCATATTTATCATAGCGGAGAATACTACAAAAACTTTATAGCTTATACACCCAAATCATCACTTCAAAAAAGTCTGAGAATTTCTATAATTTATAATGAATATCAGCGGCTAAAGTGGAGTTGCCAACTTGCCATAGACGAGAAAGTGTGACTATTATGGCTGCCTTTAACGGAAGAGATTCATCCATGCGGTATACCCCAATGGATGAGGCCTGCTCACCTTAATGGACAAGGCTGGGTGAAAGTCAAAGGTTATAAACTTAGCTTGGTTAAAGTCTTTAATGAATTTGATATATGAGATATTGATCCAATTTTGCGTACTCTAACAGATAAGGCCTGCAGATCCCAACTGACAAGGCCAGGTGCAAGTTCCAGGTGAAATATAAAGGCTAAGCACAATGAATGAAGCCCCCAAAATATTAAGAGGCAAGACTGGGTCCCAGTGCTGGATGAAATGCACAAAGATCGGCATAGCTCCAAATTAGAAGTGGATGGGCAGATTATTTACATAAGATCTTTACCGTCAACCCCCACTTAGGTACACAAAAGCTCATTAATTTGGATAAGTATACAAATTCCCCGAAACCTTAATAAGTACACAAATTCCCAGGATGAAATGCACAGATGGATACAATTCTAAGTTAAGATTGACTGGGCAGATTTTTTACACGAGATCTTCACCATCAAACTCACTCAGGTACACAAATTCCCAGTAACTTGGATAAGAACACAAATTTTCAGCATGAAATACACGGATACAATTCCAAAGGATTGACTAAGCAGATTTTTTACACAAGATCTTCATCATCAAGCTCACTCGGGGATACAAAATTCCCAGTAACTTGAATAAGAAAACAAATTCCCAAGACCTTGGATAGAAGAGATACTTTCTTATAAGCACCTCTTCCATGATGCACTCCAACATACGAGACCAATGTGAATTTCAAGGAAGAGACACCCCTATGCAAGGGAAATTTAGCAAACAAATATTTTCTTTCACGATGCTAGAAGGTTTATGAAAGCAACTAACCTGTGAAAGCAAACATCAAAGGTGTCTCGGAGAAGCATTTGTCTGGATGTTTCAGCCTGCATTTCCCCTTTCTGTGTAAGAACTGAAAAGTCGGAGCTGCCCTGAATCCTCCCCTCCTCATTCCATGTGCTCTGCCCATGCCGCACAACTACCACTCTTTTCCTTATCTCACCTCCATAAGCCATCACCTTCAGTCTAAATATTCTAAATCTACAATCTACTTTGTGGGTCTTCAACAACTGGCAAAGCAATGGTGCAGTCGGAACTAAACACCCTCTAAACGATGAGGATTGCATCACCTGGACTTTCCGTAGAATAGTTGCATGGTCAGCAATGAACATTCTCGCTTGTTTGGCTGACAGTATAGAATTTGGTAGGTATTTGATTTTCCGCTGCTTTTTACTTGAATTTTTTCTCGCCGAAGGGAATAAAAATCTTCTCCTGTATAAGGTTGAAGTCATGAATGGATAGGATTTGTTTGGCCCTTAGAATTGCCTTATGTTTAAACCTTTCATTCTAATGCACATTTGAAATATTGTTCAATTATTATTATTAACAAGTAAAATTATTTTACCAATCCATAAAATAATCTTTATGTAACTTCTAAATTTAATCTAAATTAAGAAATAACTTTTAATAATCAAAAAATTGGAATCATACGAATAGCTAACGATAGTTGAAATTTTAAGAATAGAGATCTAATTATAATGTTACAAATATTATATGTTTTTTTTAACCATAATTTTAATTTTAATTAAATATATTTTAATTAAATTACATAATTATAATGATCTATTTTAATATAGTTGTAACAATAAACAATTTTATTTTTAATTATTATTTCAACAATTATAATTTATAAATTATAATTAATTTTGATACTAATTTTATTTTTATTTTTATTATTTCTTAATCTTAATTTTATTTTATTAATATATTTTTAATTTATATATGATCAATAAAGTTTCGTTATTATTGTGAATCTGAGAATTTCGTGTATAAGACTCAAACTAATTTAACTAATCAAAGGATAGAAAAATATTTTTTACAAATTATAAAGTTAAAAAAATTGCATGTAGAATTTAGAAAATCTAAAATTTATATCAAAACAAAAACTACAAAATATTGTAATTGGTTTAAAGTGTTTTATTTAATCACTAGTTAAGAAATTTAGTAATGAATTGTAATTCTAATATGAAATTGGCCAACAAAAACAAAATAAGTGAAATGTAAATATGTTACATAGAACATTATGAGTTTAAGAACAAAATAAATGAAATGTAAATATGTTACCAGAACATTATGATAGTAATACATGAACAAAATAAGTGAGATGTAAACAAGTTACCAAAATATTATGATAGTATTACATCAGCAATCTTATTTTGAAATGAGTAGTTGTTAATGTAGAGTTAGTGTTGTTAGAATCATTGTTTAATAGAGTCTCATTTAAAAAAATATTTACATATAGTAAAAAACTATTTGATAAACTTAGATAATAACCTATTTGCATTATTTGCATTACCTTAATTTATATATAATTATATTTGTCATTATTTTCTAAATTTTTTAAATTTAAATAAATTTCTAAAATTTTAATCATTTCTTATATTTTTCTTTCAATCCAATAAATTTAATATTTTATAATTGTAATTTATGGAGTTCTCAACAAAATAATAATTTATTTTCATCTTATTTTATTTATTAAAAAATTACAAATTTCACAAATAAAAAAATAAATGACTTATATATTTTATAAATGTCAAATTTAAAATTTATGTAATAAAATTTAAAGTTGTGTGAAATTTTCTAGTTATAACTATTTTTAAAAATTCTAGATTTTTAATAGGTATCAAGTTGTAAACCATAAACTGAATAAAATCAGATGATATATAAATTAGATTGTATTATTTGAACAAAATAAGAAAATACTAAATTATAATTAGTGCAAAGAATTGGTTAAAATTTAAAGTTGTGTGAAATTTTTTGGTTATAACTATTTTTAAAAATTCTAGATTTTTAATAGGTATCTATAAAGTTGTAAACCATAAACTGAATAAAATCAAATGATATATAAATTAGATTGTATTATTTGAACAAAATAAGAAAATACTAAATTATAATTGGTGCAAAGAATTGATTTTAATCGGCAAGTACCAATAACGTTAATAAAATAAAATAAATTTATTTATATATAATAAATAAATTAGTTATAATATCAATTTTATAAAATAGTCATGTCTATAATAAAATAGTTATAAAAAATTATAAAATAATTCTTATATAAAAAATTATAAAATAATTCTTATATAAAAAATTATAAAATAATTCTTATATAAAAAATATTTTGATCATATGTCTTAGTGTTTTTAGATAGATAATTTAAGATACAATAATGTTTATTATACTTTTCAAAGTAAAAACAAAACAAAAGAATCAATAGTTCTTCAAATAACTATTAAATACAAAGTCCGATAAAATAAATCATTCTTTTTTCACTAAAACAACATATCTATTTTTTAACATATAAGCAAAAAAATTATTGAAAAATAGTTGATTACAAAGTAGGTTGCATGTACTATTGTATCACTTTTTGATTTTTTAGTGTTAACTAGTGATTAAGTGAAACTCTTTCTGCCAATAAGAATTTATTATATTTTACATTTTGTCATAAATTTAGATTTTGTAAAGTTTAAAAGCAATATTTTTAAGTTTATAATTTACAAAAATTATTTCTCTATCATTTGATTGACTAGATCAAATTATACACGAGAATTTAGGAATATGAAATGATTTTATTATGTTTATTATTATAAATTAAATTAAATTTTATTTTTATATAATATAAATATTAAATATATTAATAATGTAAATAACAAACTAACATGTATTTGTTAGTTTGTAAAATTATATTCCAAATAAAATTAAGCTAATTTTATACTTTACAAAATAATTAAAATTAACATAAAAATTAATTAAAATTTATAATTGATATTATTAAAATATTTATAATTAAAAATAAAATAATCTATTGCTACATTTATAATTATATAAACTAATATAATTATTATCATATAGTTCTATAATTAATTAAAATATATTTAATAATTATAATATATTTATTAATATTAGAGTTACATTTAGATATAAATTAAAATTAATTATAAAACTAAAGGCTACTAGAATATTATTTTAAAGATTTTAATTATTATCATTCATATATAGAGATTCTTATAATTGCATTATAATCTTGAATTTAATTAATTTTCTTGATTTCATTTTTATTAAATAACTATTAGTATTTATAATAAATATAATAATATTAGATTTAGATTTATTTATAGTTAAAATTATAATTAATTGTGGCAAGTACTAGCCACTACGTGGCACTTGTTAAGATTGAAACAACATAGCTTTTTGAGTGATTGGAGAGCAACACAACAAGAAAGCTAGGGTTTCCAAGATTTCAAAATTGTTGTTTGATGCATTTGCAGTGTGTTCATGATCATAAGGAATTCAAAAATAGTGCCCACCGCCTTCCAAGTAGGGCATGAAAGGATCAACAAAGGGAAGAAGATTTTTTAGTGACAATACTCTATCAAGACGAACGAGTTTTTTTCATAAACAAATGGCCAAAAAAATAAAATAGCGCATAATCGCATTATCTCAGTATGAATGGAAGATGAAAGTTGGAGGGAGGTGGTTAGGATGTACAAGGATAGAGCCTTCTTCATGAAATGGGTGGAGGATTGGTTAGATTTTTCCCGGGTGAGAATTGGTGTGACAATAATTGGGGTAAGAATAGCTCTACAAACCTTACCTAATGGTTTATTTCTAGTTATTTGAGAGAGCTCTCAAGAAAAGCAATGAATCTTGCTTAATGGCCCTTTCTTTATGGCAGGTATGGTTATTTCATTAAGGATTAGGCTTCAAACTTCAACCCTGTTAAAGCATCAATTGAGGAGGTCCTTGTTTAGATTTGATTTCAGAACCTCCTGCAACGATACTAGGAGATGAAAACCCTAGAGAATATAGGAAACAAACTATATAAATTTTTAAAAGCAAATGAAGCAATAAAATAGAAAGACCACAATATGTATGCTCGTATTTGTAGACTATGGAAGCCCTAATCCCTATCGCCTCATGTTGTTGATATTAGATTAGATGTGATTATATGGTGGCAAGAAATAGAAGTGGAAAATATAGTAGAGAATTGTAGAGTGCACAAAGGGGTTGGCCACTTCAAAGAAAATTGCATCAAGGACGAGAAAGGGAAAGAGCCTGAGAGTGAGAGACTAATTAGAAATTTAGACTCTCTCTCTCTAGGGAAGTAGATTCTAATAGGAAGTTAGATTGATAACTTTCAACATTCCAAGGGATGGTAGGAAGCCAAATGGAGAACCAGGTCTCCATAATACAAAGCCAATTTGAGTTGAATCTCTACCTGAAGGACAAGAGTAAGGCAATCTCAAGAATAAAACAAAATGAGCCCTAGTAGAAAAATATTGGTGAAAGAGGTGAAAATGGTGATGATTGTGGGAAAGAGAACTTAGGGCTTAGGAGACAGTGATCCCCCCTATTTACCATTCATTTTCAATCCAGATAGAGGATCCCAAAGATAACCCAAGTATGATTGTGTCATTAGAAGAGTCGAGGGTAGTGAAGTTTAGTAATAATATTAGTTTGGAGGAGTTGATTGAGGAGGGTATTAAAGACACTGCCAAGATTTTGGAAGATTCAAGAAGAGAGGATGCTAGAGAGACTCTAGCAATAGAAGAATTTTCAGCACAAGAGAATCTTCAAATGATTTTATTCAAGGATATTGATGTATGTCCTTCCTGAGATCACAAATTTGTGATTGAAGAAATTGGATAGGAGTCTCCCACTCTGTCCCAAGTAGTTTGAGTTTATTTGGACTCCTCTGAAGTGGAGGAAGATTTCTTGGGTTTGGAAGATGAAGAAGGAATTCTAGAAACTCGTACAACTGAGCAATCCTAGCCAAAGTTGGTTAAAGTGAAAAATAGAGAGAAATTTTTTTTAAAAAGGGATTTAAAGTCTAAAATATTGAAACTTGAATTAATAGGTAGTGCCAAGGGGCAAAGAAAATTGAGATTGAAGAAAGGATTCTCCCTTCCTTAGATGCAATTAAACTCTTATCAAGGAATCTAAACGGTTGTAATGCCTTTACAAGAAACATTTGGTCAAAATTCATATTAACCAGACAAAACCTTATGTATTTATGCTTCAAGAGACAAATTTGGATAAAATAGAGGTATAATGTCAAATGAAAATTTGGAAATCTTAGCGACGATTCTTATAGAGGCTAAAGGATCTTCGGGTGGGCTAGGAGTAAAATAGAATCCAACTACTTCAATGACAGAAGAAGTGGCTCATGATAAAAATTGGCAACTTCCAAAGATAATATCTTTATGTCTTCAAAAGAACTTTTTGTGTTTAACATCTATGGCCCCTCCAATGGGAACCAAAAAAGGAGGTTTTGGAATACCCTCTCAAACAAGATCTAGTAAGTAAACAATAAAGTAGTCATTTTAGGAGGAGATTTCAATGCTACTCTAAGTTTGGAGGATAAAAAGGGGGGAGTGAGTGTGTTTGGAACCATAGTTGAAAAACATGCAAATATATCGTAAATATCGCGATGCATCACGAGACAATTTTGTAGATTATTTAATCACCAAAAATATTGGCCTCAAGTTTTTGAATATATCACAGTGATTTTTTCAACCAAAACTTGTCATAAATCGACAGATATCAGTTAAAGAAATGGTTCCAAGCCATGACAGAGCATTTTTTCATAGACCCTAGGCCATGGGAACAACATTTTTCCAGACACTAGGGAAAGGGTGTGCAAAGGCTACCACTAGGGCCTTTTGATACATGTGAGTTTGCAAGGGTTTGTAGGTAAGTAAAAAGATTATTTTAATATTCTTAATTTCAAAATACATTTGTAACAATTTTACTATTTGAGAATAGTTAACATTACAAATTTGTAACAATGTTATAAATTATAAACAATGTTATTACAATTTACAATAATGCATGGTAACACCCTCCTAAATTTTAGAGTAAGAAATTGTAAATTTATTAATAATTTACACTAAAGTTATAAACAATGGTATTTACTTTCATTTGGTATAGCACTTGAGTTTGCATGGTTTGGACCATCTCCATTGGTGAAACTCCTGCCATTACTGATGGAAAGTTGCAGACTGGGATGTTTCAGTTAGTTACTGATTTGTTGCAGAGATCACCTAGAGGATGTGAAAGAGAAGATATGTATTTCTTGGTTAATGAGGATGTAATCAAGTTGATTATGTGAAAGAGGATGGTATTGCATGTGTTTTAGTGCAGGTATGGAAGGAGCAATATTCCTTTGATAGGAACCAGTATTTGAACAGGAGGGTGGATATACCAAAAGTGAAGATGAAGATTGAATTAATGATAGAGGTAATGATGTTGAAAGAGGAAATGTTGATGAAGGATAAAGGTGGTGGATTTAGTAAGGTTAATGAATTCTTTATTACTGATAGGCTGATGGAAGAGAGTGGTCAGATATGCATGATCATGATGAGGATAAGTGGCTGAAGATGACAAAAGGGTTTGTGAATAAGAATATAGATTTTGTTTGCAGTTATGATGTTGAGCAACTTGTTATTTGATTTGCTTTAGTGTAGAGGATGAGGAGATCAAATTAGAAAGAGCAAAGAATTTTTGTTTGTTGGTTCATATTCTTAACCATGAGGGATGGGAAATCGAATGTCAATATGAAGTCTTGTGATCATATGTGGTTTTCTTCTAGAAACATAAAAGTGAGAAGCTCACTTTTCAATAACCCTTTGCATCTAACGCAGGAGCATCTTGGGTTTTTGGCAATCTTGCATCAACCATAAAGATCTCCCTTTTCAGTTTGTTGGCAGTTTGTTCTTATTTTTCAGTTTTAGTGTTTTGGTTGGTGATCCTTCTAGTTGTCTCTTTAGATTGTCTGAACCCTATGGCTTGTTTTGCACATCATGTGGAATCTTCATCTGGGTTTCCATCTCAATTTGTTATGTCTTGATGGAGATTTCTTAAGTTTTGAGCTGGACCTATATGTTCTTCACGCTAACAGCTTAATTCGAGTTTTTGGGTCTTGTGAAGCTTTCTTGTAGCTTGCGATTCTAATTGGTGCATTTTTCAATGTTCTTATGCTCACGGATGACCTCCTTATGTGATTTCATGTCATTTCATATCTATTTGGAGGTGTTTCTTATGATTTGGCTCCTGACCTATTTTTTGTAATATGTTTTCTTCATCTTTGGAGAATGTGATCTCCTTGGCCAACTTGTGGATTGTGAAATTGTATATATTGTAGCCTTTTTTCTTTGTTTAGGTAGTTTTTTTTGTATTTAGTCTTTTAGGGGTTAACATCCAGGATGGATCTAGATTTCTATATGTAATTAGGTATATATGCCTTAAGTGAAAGTCAACATGTGGCTGGATAACCTGATGAAAATTATTGAATCTAAGATAATGTGAAGGCCTAAATGGGCATGTATTCTATTCATTCTTGTTGTTTACGTTAATTATTTCTATTGTGTGACTCATACTACATGGTTTAAACCATCTCCATTGGGGAAAATATTTCCATGACTACATCATTTTGTATCAGAAAAAATGAGATGGGGATCAAGATCAAGATTTCAAAGATATATTAGTGGATCCTATGTCAAATGGTATCAAAGAAGTTTTCATTCCTAAGATGGAAAACATTTTAACAAATTGTTGTTCCTAAGCTTGTGAAATCCTTGATGGATTGTTGTCAGATGGCAGAATGTGGATCTAACCCACAATTACAAAGGATTTGCACGAGGATGGATCTAAAAGGAGTTGTTGATGGTTGTGAACCTTGGAGTGGATTATGTTCCTTGAGGCATCTCATTGGTGAACAAATCACCAAATCAAGGTAGGGTGTGAGCATATTCAATAGATCATTGAGTGAGAGGCAATTAAGATCTTGCAGTCAGATAGTCGAACCGAGAAGTTGTACTAAGTGAAGGAAGAGATATCACTAGGAAGGATGAACCTTAGAAGACTAGAGAAGATGTTTGAAGACCTCAGAGTTGAGATGACGAATGAGATTTGAAGTGCATTAGTTGGTTTACAGAGGAATATTGAACCTGAGAGTGAGTGTCTGGAGGCTACTAGAGAGATGAAGATATTGGGTTGGTATTTACTGATCAAGAAGTGAATCATTTGGCCTATCAAAAAGATAATGCAAAGGAGGAGAAGGTAAGTGAGGGTTGCAGTAGTGCAAAAGGTAAAGCTTGATGGTAGATCTCTGTGAGGCCCCACCTGTAGATCAACACTTATACCTTATATTTTGAGGTTTCTTGAGGGATATGATCTTAGAATTTGAAGAAATGAATGGTGCAAAACAAGCCTCATGATTAGGAGGTAAGTACTTCAATCTTATTATGTGTATTGATCCAACAATTAGTAATTTTATTATCACTATAATACATTGAGCTATTTGAATATGTGCTTGTTAATTTCAAATAATAGTAACAATAATTCTAATGAACTTTTTCCATGGATAAATTTATTTATGGGGCACTCTCCTTACATGTTTATACAATTATATCTACAATGTTTTATCAATAATTGTGATTAATTGTATCTTGGCATCTTTCTTATGGATTACTTTACTATTGAACCTATACTATATTTGATAGTGTCAATGATATGTTGAATGTGAGTAGTTTAGTGCTCCATGGATATCTTGTTGTGTTGTACTAATGATCTTGATTGAGTATATAGGATAATTTCAAGATAAAAATCTTTGATGTTCTAAAAGATAAATTGAGAGCAATATTTTCTTAGTTCTTTCCCATTAGAAGACATCTAAAGATGAATATATGTTTGTTTTAAAATGGAAGTTTGAGAGGTATTATATGATGTGTTGGTTGATAAATTTATTAAATGTAATAGAATAGTTGATCCTAATTAAACTATTTTAACTTTTAAAAAAAATTTAAAAAAATCTTATGCATATTGTATGACTATTCTTTGAATAGTATTTAAAGCGGTACTTATTATGTTAATAGAGAGTCATTTCCCTTTAAATATATAGAAAGAGGACTAATTTGTTATTATGAATTTGAAAGTAGTAGGGAAGGATTTGAAATAAATAATTTAGATCATTCTTTTGCAAACAACAAATATATGGATATAATAGTTCGTTGGAATATTACTAATATCCTTTAATATGCACGCTTTTAAATGAGACAAAAACTATGTGAAACATTGTGAATCTAGATGGGAATACACAAATATAGGGAATATATATGTATATGAGTCAACACTAGTATACTGGTATAGCTAAAGATACCATGTTCAAAAATAAATGAGTCCTTACATTTTTAATATAAACATATAGCAATCGTTAAACTTTTGGAGGAGGACATTGAGTCAGAATTTACAAAATTTTTAAATTGGTGCAATATATTTTTATGATGAATATATAAAGCTACAATTCTACAATATTATACAATCCGACTATATTTAAATATATAATCTGCAACATATTAATTTGTTGTGCTATAATATTTATTAATCTTTTACAAGTTGTATAAATTTATATGCTGCAATACTTTTCAAAATATAAAATATATTTTTTTATGCTGATATATTATGTTGAAACTACCCATCCCCTTAGTCTTACAAACATGTGCGGGTATTTAATGAGAACTCTTATCATATTCAAACAGTACAAAATTATTTAATGAGAAATCTTATCATATTCAAAATAGTACATTCAGATATTAGTTGCTAAACATAAAATAAGAAAAGTTGACATAGAAATTAATGCTTCAACCAGCAACTGTACTTTTCCATTTTCAAAAGTCAAAGAAATTCATTGGGATTGAATTATCTACTCAACAATACTGACACTAATGACATGTAATAGTCATATTCAACTCACGCCATTTGTTCCTAGCACAGATATAAAACAAAATTATTTAATTTCTTGGAAGTCTAGTCAAAATTGTACTCCACGATAAGTTAAATCAAAATGGGGATATCTTATTACCTAACCCAATTGATGTGGAAAGTTAGCATGGTCATGGGAATGGTCTAGTTGAACAGCTGTCGGAATTCTTGTGAATGTCATAGACAAAAAAAGGAGCCTAGTTTTGATTAGGGGGGGGCCTCAAAAAAATAAAAAAAGTCTCAATTCAATGAAGGAGGGAAGATAGCTTCTCAAAATGGATGGAGCTAGCCCAAAAAAAAAATTAAAAAATGAGATTTCTATTGAGAAGAGTCACTGGATTGTATGAGAAGAACTGTTGAAGCTCATGACTCATCTGCAAAGCCTCCATGCTAGTGTCGTGATGCAAATAGGTGCAGCTAACAATTTGAGGCTGGAATTCTGAAACACTTTCAGCCATAGCAGTTTTTGCATGTGGAAAGAGAGACAATGGAAAAGGACATAGCCCCTGGAAGCTCAATCTTGGACAAAATCTCAAGCCTCTCATAGATGGATAGTCTCAGTTTTGAAAACACTAAAATACTCTTCAAGTCCAAACACCAAATCCATCTAATTCAGCAATCTTCAGCTAGAGTTTTACACCAAGGATTTGAGACTCGAACTACATGTTCATAATTGCAGTTATAATAAGAAAAATTATAGCCTCTGAGTCAAGTAGTGGGGATAACATGTACAGCCAGCAATCAAACAGTTTCTTGGTTGCAGCAATTCAAGTAATCTTGGTCGCTTGCTTTCGGAGTTGTTTGGCTACAACAACATAATCTGGCTTTACAACTACCAATTATATTTGTTGGGATGCTTCTAAGCCTTTTCAACATCCATTCTAGAGGCAAGTTGTTGAACAATAAATAAAGTGGAAGAGAATGTTGCTTACGATCCCTTAAAGTCTTTCTATTTCAAATTGAAAGGTATGTACTATTTTTCGTTATTAAATTAGATTCTCTATATCTCTCAAATATGATAGTTGAAATTGTTAATTGACTACCCATAAATTAAAATGGTAATGGTTTTCTAATATAGCATTTCATATATGTATGAAGGATAGGTTTCAATAATTATTTGAGATTATAAATTTTGTTGGATATAGCTGTGCTGAGTTTTTAAACATTTTGGAGCACCCTCTAACTTCAAAAAAAAAAAAGGTTTCAATAATTACAACAAATAATTAAATTTGTTGGATACAGCTGTGCTGAATTATTAAACATTTCAAAACATCCTAGAACAATTAAAAACTAAAAGAATAAAATTTTACATAATTTTCAAAATAATCTACAGAAGTAAGAAATTTTTAAAATATATTAAAATTGAAATGATACATGACTTATTTATTCTCTTAAATATATATAGTGTTGGAGAAGGTGGACGATCTTAGAACTGTGAGCATACAATCATTGAATTGAGGAAGCAAATTCTTGTTGGCTTAATGGGGTATCAAGTACAGACCACACACAAGATGAGAACATTGTCAGTTAAAAAGTAAATTTATAGCTGCAGATAAACATGAATCAACAGGAGCAGAAAAGACATCTGGCCAAATCCAAAATAAAGCTACAAACAAAAAGTTAAAGCTAGAGTCTGTAGAAGTTGTGGAAACAACATAAATGGTTTTGGAGGCTTACCAATATGGATTCTCAGCGCATTACTTAAATAGGCCAGTGGTAGATGCTAAGATATGACTAACAGTAGGTTGGGGGTCTAAAAAAATTGCATGAAGCTTTGGCTATTTTTTTTAATGGTTATTATTTTAGCTATGTTTCTTGCATCTCTTTCAGCGTAACATTTTGTATTTTTTCGTAGCTGTTGCTTACTTGCACAACTTGATTTTTCGTTTACTTTTTGTGAACTTTTTAAAATCCCTCCATTATATTTTGGAATGTCTGCATCTCAAATTTTATTTATTGTTGTGGCGGCTCTGTGTAATAAACCATCATGTTAATTATTTCTTTAGTTACTATTAACTATTTATATTGAATAGCGAATAATGAGTTTGTCAATATTATTCAAGTAAGATCATAAATCATTGCTTAAATTATAGCATTATGTTATAGGTTGATTATTGAAATGAAGTTATATGATGAATAGTTGCTTGTCATTTATTGGTTCAATTTTTACTATGGCATCTACTGGCTTCATATATTGTCATCAAATTTATATGGTTATTGATTCTTATTTTGTCACTGTTAGAGTAAAGTATTAATTATATTAATTAATATTTACTCCCTTCTTAAGATGTCAACTTCCTTTTGCTTTAGTTAAAAACACATGCACTAGTTGTTCTAAACTCATGCATTAGTCATGTAATAGTTAAACTGATTATTACATGCACTAGACTTTGTCTTTCAAGGTTTTCGATCTCCTTTATAAGGATGATCCATTGTACATTATTTTCATTCATTATATTGAGGATATTTTCTTCTTCATATTCTAAATCAAACCCTTGCCCTCTTCTTGTCTCTACTTCCTTGTAACAGGTTTTTTGTATGCAGGTGATCTTTGGGTTTTGTGGATTTGTATTGCTCAAATTCTACATGGTATCAGAGCCTAATCTACTACAGCTTGTTCGCATTTGAAAGATTCAAATTAGGGATTTTTTTGGTTGATTTAAGAGGTTTTGGTATTCTTTGTAGGACGTTATTGTTTGTTTCTTTTTTGCCTGCAAAAAAAAAAAAATTAGCACTTTTTACAAAGAGGGGTTCCTGTCAAATCTGGGGGGGACCTATTTTCTGGTCATCTTGGCTTCAAACAGAGCTCATGGTTGCATTCAAAGTGTCCAAGAACCCTAAAATCCATATAAAATTTGTCCAATTTGGACAAAGTTGGATCTATGAGAAAAAAATTTTGCAATCAGCCCCAACATAGATCCCGAAGTGATCAGTATTTTTTGGAGCACTTCTAGCCCAAACGGACCTCACGATTGTGTCTGGAAGGCCTGAGGTAGTTAAAATCAATATAAGACTTGTCGAATTCCAACAAGTTGGCCTCTGAAGCAAAAAAAAATTTATGTACCAAGGTCGTACGGCCCTGGCACGCACTCTGAGGCACGTAGGTACGACAATATTCTTTAAAAAAAATTATATGGGCACCACCCCATGGCCACCCGAGCACCGCCCATTGCAGCACTCCGGCCACGCCACCATCGACGGTTCGCCCACGCCCACGCCGCCGCCCTGTGCTCCGCCGAACCCCGCTCCGCCGTCGTCGGCTGCGTCCGCTCCGCTCCGCCCAGCGGCCCCCGTCAACCTCAGCCTCGCCCCTAGTCACCCACGTGACCAAGGCTATTTTCTTAAGCCCCCGATGGTTTAGCCTGCGACAGCCATTTGGCCATCATTTTTAAGTAGGTCGTTTGCTGACATCAACATTATTTGCCCTTTTTTTGAGTTTTTAAAGGGTACTTGGGCATTTTTTTCGAATATCTCGGGCATATGGGATCGTAATTGGGCATGCGATATATCCTCGGAAAGCTAGTTCCGAGCCCAATCTAAATTTTCTAGTATGGTTTTTTTATTTTTCCATTTTGATGCTATTTTTTTCTATCAAAGTCAGATGTTTTCTATGATCTTGGCATTTCAGACCTCCTGCCTTCTGGGATCCGTTTCTCTTGCATCCAGACTCTATTTTTGGCAAACAAGATATTGTCGAAAATCTCTTTCTAAGCTTTTATCAGATCTAATGGTTTCATGTGGTTTTTTGTCCTTTTGCTGATGTCACCCATCCTCAGATCCTTGTAGACACCTTCTTTGGGCCCTCCAGTGCAGCTGTTGGTTTTTTGCTCATATCTTGAGCATATGGTATTGAAATTTGGCAAACAAGATATCATCAGAAAGTTGATTCTGAGATCTTTCCAGATCTAGAGGTTATTTTTTCTAGATTTATTTTTCTGATGGTGTTTTTCTCTGTCAAAGCTAGATCTTCAATTTTGCACTCTAGGAGCTCTATCTTGCACATCCGGACTCCATTTTTAGAAAATGATATATCATTGGAAAGCTTGTTCAGAGAGATTTTCATTGCTATGAGTCATTTTTCCAGATTCTACTCCAGGTTCATTTTATTCAGATTCTTGCTTTTTTGCAATTTGGTGGATATATTGGTTGTTTTAGGTCTTGGGATCTCTTCCCTTTGAGGGATGGCTCATCTTAGGTTGTTCTTTTGGTTCAGTAGCCTTTGATCTTCTTTGAGCAGTGTATACTTCATTTTTTTAGCATTCTTTTATGCACACACACTGAGATAAAGTGTCATTCTCTTGCTTTGATGGGATCTTGCACATGTTCGTGCTATTTGTACTCGCACTCCATTATAAAGTGCTTGGGGGTTTGATGTTTGCATTTGTTTGCCATCTACCTTTGTCAAGTGAGTGTTCCTTCCATGACATTAGCCTTAGGTATCTTTATATGTGTTTGTACTCTCTCTACACATTCAATGTTCCAGATTCTTCTTCATCAAGCAGTTCATATTAGACGATCTTCTCAGTGTACCTATCATCACTCCCTTGTCAGTAGTATGGGGGGGGTTTCTACTATTGGTTCTACTGCCTCCTTGGTTCAATTGTGTGAGCCATGTATTTAGTATTTGATCCTATGTACTAGGTGGTTGTAGTGGCTAGGTACCTATGCATTCCGGTGAGATGGATCATTTACCATATGGACACTCTTTTCTTTCCTATTTTTGGATGCACTCTTCTAGCTTTGATTGATCAGCTCTTCAGGCTTTTGGTGTTTATGCCATCTGTATCTTCAAGTTTAGGTGTTTGCCTTTGTTTGCCTCCTGATTAGAGTAGTGTTATTTGAGGGCACTCATGCAAATTATAGTCTTCTCTACCTAGTCATATTTCTGTGGAGGATCTTCAGATCAGCAGTTACTTCTTGACAGAGTTTGCATCTTCTTGCTTCAATGATGTTCTACATGTTCATTCTTGTTCCTATTTTTTGGAACATTCCTAGTTTTGGAGGCTTCTTCAATCCTTTAGATTAGTTTTTGTCTCCTTTTGGAGTAGAGTTTTTCCCATGTGGTTTTCTTTATTTCTTCGCTTTATAGGGACTCTTTTTTGTACTTGGGTACCTCATCAGGCCATGTTGTCGGGACCCATTTGCTTTCTTCTTGCATTGTTTGTAGATGCATCATTGCTCATCTTAAGGGGGGGTGTTAGAGTAAAGTATTAATTATATTAATTAATATTTACTCCCTTCTTAAGATGTCAACTTCCTTTTGCTTTAGTTAAAAACTCATGCACTAGTTGTTCTAAACTCATGCATTAGTCATGTAATAGTTAAACCGATTATTACATGCACTAGACTTTGCCTTTCAAGGCTTTTGATCTCCTTTATAAGGATGATCCATTGTACATTATTTTCATTCATTATATTGAGGATATTTTCTTCTTCATATTCTGAATCAAACCCTTGCCCTCTTCTTGTCTCTACTTCCTTGTAACAGGTTTTTTGTATGCAGGTGATCTTCGGGTTTTGTGGATTTGTATTGCTCAAATCCTACAGTCACAATAGCTTAATTTATGTCACTAAATGGTTGCAAGTGTTGAACATATTCTAACCTTCTTATATTCACTAAGTATGTGGGTTTATGGTTATAATGACACCTTCGACATTTTTGGGAAGGTCATTACTATGCTTAAAATAAATGAACACCTTTTTGAAACCTAGAATAGTCTTGTGGGAGATATTTAAGGGTATAGGAAAATCATAGCAAGCACAAATAGTAGGGTGTCCATAGATATGAATAACTATTAATTTCAATCCTCATTTGGTTAAGAAGTACATTGACAATATTGGACATAGTAAGGCTAGGAATGTTGAAATATTATTCTACCCGTATAGCCGAAAACAAAGTCAATTACCAATTAAACTAAGAAACTTCATCCCTCTTTCACATATATGGGTGGTATCTGACAAGGCTAATTGTCAAGAGAACTAGAACCTAGAGAGGGTTGTGCTTCCATTTATACCATTCTTTAAAATATTAGTTTCAAAGTTAAACCGAACTATGAAGTCTCTGTGCTTGATGTAGGCAAGGCCATCAATGATGAGCCCCCGAGACTTAGGTTTTTCCCTTAGGACTTGTCTTTTAATAGATTAAAAATAAGTTTGGTTTACTCTATCTTGATGTCATGTGTACTTCTACCCTTTAACCAATTCATTTGTAACTACATTATGATTCACCTAGCCAATATATTGGTGATGATTTACCTTATGATTATGTGTCTAACTTTTAATGGGTCTTATATTATGTCTCTAGTTGTGCAGCCTTGTATGCAGGTGCTAGCACTAAAAATAAGGAGAAAGAAATTTTAGAAACAAGAAAGAGTAACTCAGGTATGCAAATGCACGTCATGTTTGTTATTTGACATTTTAATTAACTGTATTTTATTTGAAGTAGATTTATTGTTATTATGTATATTAATTAAATGATCAAGCAAACAAATTCCTAATTCATTACTTAAATAATGTAGTGCATGATTATTGAGTCAAAAAAAAAATTTGCAAAGTAGTTAATTTTTGGAGTAGAATAAATAGGTTGTGTGACAGCTAGTCTAGTGTGTAAAAAGCTGGGCATTACACTCTCAGTAGGAATTCTTTTAGGGGTTAGCATCCAAGATGGATATGGATTTCTGCATGTAATGAGGCATGTATGCCTTAAGTGAAAGTTAGCATGTGGTTGGATAACCTAATACAAATTGTTGATTTTGAGATAATGTGAAGACTTGAATGGGCATTTTCATTGTCCATTATTGAGTTGATATTGATTTTTAGTAATTGTTTATGTTGTGTGACTCATTCTCAATTTTCAATATCCTCGAGTGTCTAATGTAGGATCATCTTGGGTTTCTTAGCAATTTTGCATCAACCATAAAGATTTTCCTTTTTAGTCTGTTCATATTAGTCAGTTTCAGTGTTTTGTGTGGCATTCCTTCTAGTTGGGTTTTTGGCTCATGTGAACCTTCTGGCATGTTCTAGACATCATGTGGAATCTTGATCTAGGTTTGCATCTCAATATATTCTATCTTGGTGGAGATTTCTTAAGTTTTTGGTTTGGACCTATATGTTCTTCACAATAATGACTAATCTGAGTTTTCTTATCTTATGAAGTTTTCTTGTGGCTTGCAGATCTAATTAGTGCATTGTTCAAAGATCTTATGCTTGTGTTCAACCTCCTTATGTGATTACACTTCATTTCATTTAATTATGGAGGTATTCTTCTAATATCTGGGTCATATTTTTTGTTCTTCTCACCTTGGGGATTGAAATCTTTTCTCGCCGACTTGTGGCTTGCAAACTTGTATATATTGTAGCCTTTGTTTCTTTGTTAGGTATCTTGATGGTAGCTCTCAATAGGAATTATTTTAGGGGTTAGCATCTAGGATGGATCTAGATTTCCATATGTAATCAAGTATGTATTCCTTAAGTGAAAGTTGGCATGTGGTTGGATAACCTGATGTAAATTCTTATTTTTGAGATAATGTAAAGGCCTGAATAGGCATGTTTACTATTCATTATTGACTTGACATTATTTTTAGTAATTGTTTGTGTTGTGTGACTTGTTCTCTATGGCTGTGACCATCTCCATTGGTGACACTCTAGCCATGACTACATCGGATGATTACATGCTTCCCTTCATGCTTACATGCTCCCTTAGGCACTCTCGTTGCAATTAGGGCTTCTAGATCTTCTATATCTCTCTCCTCTTCTTCAATTTCTTCCCATTCCTTATCATATCTAGATCTAAACTTAGAATATTACTCTCACCAAAATCATATTTTTTCTTGTCATTTCCACCAAAAATAATATCATCCACAAATACTTTAACAATCAATATATTATCATTTACCTAGACTAGTGTTTTGGTGGCTTCTACTCAGGGGGAGCAATTAGTCTTTTGAGGTATGTATTTAAAGTATTTTTGGATGATATCATTTTTGGTGGAAATGGAAAGTTGAGCAAGGAATTTGTTGATGAGATGCATAAAGAATTTGAAATGTCTATGATAGGTGAGATGAAGTTCTTTCTTGGTTTACAAATTACTCAATTTGAAAAGGGAATTTTCATATCACAGTCTAAATATGTCAAAGAATTATTGAAGAAATTTGGTATGGATGAATCTAAACTAGTTGGTACCCCTATGGTTACTGGTTGCAAATTGATAAATAATAATTATTTACCTAATGCTAATCAAACAAGGTACAGATCAATGATCGATGGATTGATGTGGTTAACACAAAATAGACCTAATATAACAAGTGTCGTTTGTATTTTTGTAAGATTTTAATCAGAACCAAAGAAATCACATGTTTTTGCTATTAAAAAAGATATTCAAATATTTGAAAGGAACAATTGACTATGGCATATGATAAGGAAAGGATGATAATTTTATAATGAGTAGTTTTACTAATGTGGATTGAGCATGTAATATATATGATAGGAAGAGTACAAGTGGAAGAGAATTTTTCTTGGGAAAGAAGCTTAGTTTGTTGGTCCAATAAAAAGAAAAGTTGTATATCATAATCTATTATTGAGGTTGAGTATGTTGGTGTTGTTAACTGTACACAAGTAGTTTGGATGAAGCAATTATTGAAGGATTTAGCCTATTACTATTTACTGTGACAACTCAAGTGCTATAAATATTTCAAAGAATATTGTATTGCATTCTAATATATATATATATATATATATATATATATATATATATATATATATATATATATATATATATATATATATATATCAGTTTCATTTCTTTAAATACAAGGTGGGTAAAAGGGAAGTTAGATTGGAATATGTGCCTACTAAAGAGAAGATTGCAGATATCTTCACAAGCCCTTACCAAGGGATACTTTTGAGTATCTCTGAGGAAATATTGGGGTGATGGATCCTCTTGAGAAGAGCTAGAGATGTGTGGATTTTCTTTAGTCCATTACTTTCACAGAGATTATAATTTACCTAGACTGATGTATTGGTGGTTGCTACTTAAGGGAAGTAGTTAGTCTTGTAAGTTATGTTTCTTTTGATATATTCAGTTATTTTTGGTCTCTATGAGTTAGTACATATATGTGTCTTTGTCATTGATGTCAAAGGGGGAGAGATGGTCATGTGAAAAATAGTGTGGGTCTTAGGGAGAGAGATTGTTCTTTACTATAGAAGATTTGAGGGGGAGATATGTTGGTGATATTGTTGGTTATATTGGTAATATAGTTTCTGTGTGCATTGATTTGGTTTTTCACATCAATATGTTTCCATCAATGCCAAAGAGGGATATTGTTGGAGATTTTATATGTATATTGCATATATGTGATGACTTTGATTTTTTGTCATTGATGTTAACATATTCTCTTATTTTGACAGTATTTCTGGTTTGTTCAGTAAAGTGTTTGGATCGATTTGGCTATTGTATTTAGTATCAAGTGTTGCACACTTGCAGATATATTTTGAGATGTATGTAATTGATCTTTTTCAAGTTGTATAAGTTCACATTATGATTTGAGTGAGTTACAAGCGATCTATCAGAGGACTATTTTCTGGTTGTTTAAGAAGTGATTGTTGCAATTGTTGGAGCGGTGTGGATTGGTTATGTAATATTTTTGGTTGCTAACCTGGAGGTGAGTTTAGGACATGGATGTGTGTCCTCATCTTGACTGGTTCATGATTTGGATGTTGGCAAGCTATTTTCCTAGAGTAACAAAGGTTTCTATTTTGTGTTCCTGATGAGAAGTGTTGAGACAATTGTGAATTATGAGGTAGAGATATTTATGATAATGATGTGCTATTTCATGTTGCTTTTTGATGTTTCTAGATCGTTTCCTATTAAATTTTTTGGATCACATTGGGTTATGTGATTGGATTCAGTGACTTTCTGGAGGCATGTTCAATATTCTTAGTCAACTTGGTGAGATAAAGTGTTGTGAAGATCTGTGGCAAGAGTTATAGATTGTAGTGTGTTCATGGATGGAGATTTGGGTCCTAGCTATGTCTTTATCAGTGTGTCTTGGATTGCATTATTGTTTGCATTATAATTGATTAAATATTCTATGGTTGAGGAGTTAAGGTTGATGTCAACCTTTTTCATGTTTCTAAGGTGATGAAAATGTATATAAAGATGTAATCAATTGCATGTGCTAAGGATATTAGACAAATGAGTGTGGATGTATGTGTGTATTTCTAAAGTGGTATGACTAGAATCTAATAAGAGATTCATTGCACTTTATTGGAGTTATATTAGCATATCAAAGATGTTATCGGTCGGTTCATAAATTAGTGGATTATTGTCCACAATGGATTGTAGTCCATTTTGGGGTTGTAGCCCTTATTGTAATCTCAAGGTTGTTTCCCTTTTTTATTTGAGTAGTGAGTTTTAGGAAGTGAGCCTTAATGAATGTGCATTCCCCATTATACCTTTAACAAGAATTTTGTGCTAGTGCATTATCTTGTGGGTTTGATCCCCACCATGGTTTTTCCCTTAACCAGATTTCCACACAAAAAACTTTTGGTGTTATGTGTTCATGTGTTATGTGGTTCAATACTTTAATGCTTATCTTTTAGATCTAAGTTTTATGATTAATTTTGTGGTGAAGTTTTGGAATTAATTGACACAACTGATTCACCCCACCCTCCCCCCTCATTTGTGTGTTGGTGCCTTATTTTTAACAATTTTGTATCAAACCTAGAGATGCATGGATTTGCATTAGTGCAATACTTTCATGCATATTATCATTTACCTGGACTATTTTTTTGGTGGTTGCTACTGAGGGGGAATAGTTAGTCTTGTGAGGTATGTTTCTTTTGAGATATTCAAATTTTTTTTGCCTCTATGAATGTGGGCATATATGTGTCTTTTTTATTGATGTCAAAGGGGGAGAGATAGTCATGTGAAAATAGTGTGGATATTAGGGAGATATTTTTCTTTGATGAAAAATATTTGAGGGAGAGATATATTGTGGATATTATTGGTAATATTGATGATATACTTTCTTTTTAACTTCCCAATAGTCTTCTTCGATGCATCTCAAATGTTTAGTCATTCTACCCATCCTTATAGCATAGTTGGTTCCATCAAATATCAGACTCTCCTTCTTAAAGGATTCCATCAAATATTAATCTCTTCTTGCATCGCCTTAACCCAACTTTCATCTTTGCATGCTTCATTAATATCTTTAGGTTCAACTTTAGAGATTAAGAAAATTTCTTCTCTATTTTGAGCATGTCTACCTCTAGTCAAAATACCTTGATTCCTATCACCAATAATCTAATTTTCTGAATGATTCATCCTCACATACCTAGGAGTCTTCAGATTTTATTTTGTAGCAAACTCTTGTGTTTCCACTTCTTCCTCATTTACAACTTCCTCATCCTATTCTACCAATCCACTCTAATCTCGATTCTAATTCAATGTTTGCACAACCTGACTTTCCTCTTCTTCATCTGATTCATAATTGCATTATCTAGCTTGTTTTTTATAACTTTCATCAACTTTCACATTAGAAATTTCAACTATATTTATCAATTGATTATTAAAACACTTATACGCTTTTCTCTATGTAGAATAAGCAAGAAATATACCTTCATCGCATCTAGGATCAAACTTATCTAAGTCTTCATCTTTCTTGATATAGCATTTTCTTCCAAAAATTCTAAAATACTTCATTATAGGGATATTACAATACCATAGTTCATAGGGTGTCTTACCAATTCCTTTCTTTATCTAAAATCACTTCAATGTATAGACTATAGTACTGACCACTTCTCTCCAATAGGTCTGTGAAACATTTCCTTCTATCATCATGGTCCTGACAGTATCAAGAATAGATTTGTTCCTTCACCCTACAATTCCATTCTATTTTAGGGTCCATGCATCTGACATTTGTGTCTCTAATATATCCTCCTCTCAATATGCATTAAACTCTCTTGAAGTAAATTCTCCACCTCTGTCTTATCTCAAGCATTTCATCTTTAAACTAGTCTCATTCTCAACCATAGCTCTAAATATATTGAACTTGTCAAAAGCTTCATGTTTCTCCTTCATAAATGTAACCCACAACATCCTTGAATAATCATTAATAAACAGTATGAAATATTTATCTCCATAATAGCTCCTAGTCCTAGTAAGACCACATAAATTTGTATGCACCAAATCTAACAATCCACTTGAAGAATATAACAAGGCATTACAAGAACACATTTCAACATCTCAATTTAATGATTCCAATGAACAATCAACTCAATAAACCATCATTTGATTCATAGCCATTACCTTCATATTGCTCTCATGCTTGTTTTGGAATATTATCAAGAAGTCTCACCTTTATCTCCAAAATCATTGTATGTTGATCACATCTCAAATAAACCCTGTTGCTCACAGCTAAGGAACACAATGTTCATGTTTGTAAAGAATAAATAGACCATTGGATCCATGTCCTAATATTATTCAATCCATTAAATATATTGTTATTTTCCATTCGATCAGCCAACAACTCCACACAAGTATCCAAGAACTTAAACAAACAACAAAGATATACTTACAATCCAACTTTCATTGCCACCATTAAAAAAAACAATCATTAATCCAACAAGTAACTATTCAAGAAGCAGTGGAATTGTTACCAAAGATCAATTCAAATAAATCTTCATGAGGTCCTTATACATCCCATCAATAAGGTTTAAACAACCAATTACTCATTTTTATAAGAATTAGTCCAATCAAATAAGATTGTCCTTCATTTTTTTGATTGTCATTATCATGACAATCACAATGTAGACTCACAATATTTTCCCCAATCAATTAGATCTTTAATCTGCATAGTAGGTGATGACATTGGACTTCTCCAACCTTCATTCATTCTTTACATACCACTAGAACCATTCTATATTTCAATTACAACCCATACAAGACAATGTACAGTCCAAATCAAGAAACTCTATAGTTTTTGGCCGCTAGGGCATCATTTTTCTCATAGAATATAAATCCTTTCAAAATAATATCAATTCCATTTGAAATCTTTGTCAATGCCTAATGAACATCAGAAGATCTTGATTTTTGGACATATACAAAAGAAGTTATGAATATACCCTTGTGGACACCTTTGATTTGGAGGATTTAGTGTAGTTTTGAATAAATTCCTTAGATCTCCCAACATAATTCACAACAGTTGCCCAAAATGGGTTCAAAAGAAAGATTGTTCATTACTTTATACATGCCAATTTAATTTAGACCATATTCAATCCATTAACACAATAAGAGATGCATAGGAAAAACAAATACCCATGACTATTACACGAAAGGAATAAGAAACTTGACAAAACAACATGTTTATTCTATTACTCTTTAAAAACAAAATACTTATAATTATTCATCATGGCATGTTCTTCCTCCATTTTTCATTCCCTAATGAGTTTTGAGAAATTACATTTATATTTGGTGTCAAAACACCAACTATCCATCTGAAAGATAGCAGAGGAGAATCTAAAGTAGTTCCAAGAGTAGAATCTGCCATCCTTCTTATATCCTTGTCTAGTGAGCTAGAAAATAATGCTAAACCTATGGACAATTGTAAACTTGCAGGTTTGATTTTGAATAATATTTTAGATGTAAAGGAGCCACACAGAAAGGATCTATTAGTACAAGGATGGATTTCTTTAGATGGGGTTGTTAAAAGCCAGATCAAAGGGTGCTTATTGCAAACACTTCTTTCACCTGTTGCAGATGCATGATCTACGTCTGCACATGTTATTGCAAAAATTGTTGGTATTGAGTTACCACAAGGTCACTAGCCAGAGCTCATCAAATTTTTATTGTTTAATATGGGCAACCCACAAATAGAATTGTCTTCTCATCTCAAGCAAACTACTTTGGAAACTCTAGGTTATGTATGTGAGGAGGTCGTTGTAGATTTTCTTGCTCAGGATCAGGTGGATTCTATCCTTGTAGTTGTTGTATGGGGAATAAACTCATTTGATGTCCAAATACCAATGTTAGGCATGCTGCTTGTCGAGCATTCTCTAATGCTTTGAAATTTTTCTAGATAAATTTTGATAATGAAGTAGAGAGGAATTATATAATGGAGGTAGTTTGTGAAGAAACTTTGTCTCCTAGATAGAGAAATCCACAAGTTTCCTTTGAATTCTTATTGTAGATATATTCAAAATATTATGATAAGATACCTTCATATATGCAACATATATTTTCTATCACAACAAAGGTTGTCAAAATAGATGAAGAACATGTTTCTCTCTAGGAAATTGAGTTCGGAGTTTTATCTGTGATGAGAAAATTGATATACAAGAAGAATATGGAGGGGAATTAAGTAAAGAATCATATTTTCCTTGCTTTTATTTCATTAAGAAGGCACTTCTAGCTCTTTTGCCAATGCTATTAGAGACACTCCTGAAACACAAGAATGACCAGGATCAGGATTAAGGGGCTTAGAACTTGGTCATGGCTGGAGGAACTTTCTTGGGCCTTGTTACAAAAATTGTTGGAGATGATATTGTTCCCCTTGTTATGTAATTTTTAGAATTAAACATATCAAAGAAACATTGGAGATGACAAGAGACAACCACCTATACCTTTGGATCAATTCTAAATGGTCTATCACCTGGAGAAATGACTCCTCTCATGAATGTTTCTCTTAACTTTATTTTGTCTGCCATGAAAGATGAAAATAGTCATGTGAAGGATACAAATACATGGGCCCTTGGTACAATATTTGAATTTCTACATTGTCCAATGATGGAAGCCCCCATAATTAGAAAACTACAACAATAGAAAACATGTGCCTTTGGAAACACATTCTCCTTCATAAAACCCCACTCAGGAAACTTCTAGAGGAAATCAAGTAATATTTCATAATTCTCCACAATTTTGCCAAAATCTGCCAGAACTTCCCATGGATTCAGTTGTCATACACAAGATATTTATTGTTCCTCCCAAAGACACATTTTAGCCTTAGGAATATTGTTTTTGTATGCACCTTGAGTCTCTTTACTCATAGCCTGATAGAAAAGATCTTGAGCATGCTGCTAGTATCCATGTTGGACCAAGGATAGGCATGCTCTTCTTTTAGTAGTAATTGGCCTTCTTTTCTATAAACCATAACGTACATCTTCCTCATTTAGCATATGATATAGTTCAGCCATAGCTTCCAAGAATTGTATTTCATGAGGAAATAGCATGACATGACTTTCCAACAAATAAACAATTATGTGCCATGCATTTTATGTTTTACCAATAAACTTGATAAGCTCACTTGGTATTTTAGGTTGGGGTTGACTCGATGACAAGCCTTATAGAAGTGCTTGTACTACATTTGACCTCTTGTCTTATTGTTTGTTGTGATAATCCTTTGACAATAGGGTAATCATTGGTTTAGCCAGTTGAACTTGCTCTTCTTTTTTTAGGGTAGCCCATACAATTGGTAATACTATCACCCACATATGATATGCAATATTTGCATCTGTGTGAGCAAGTTCTCTTAAAGGAGTCACAAGATCAAGAACTTGAAACAATATATCTTATTAGAGACCATGTCACAAATAAGTTAAATCCAAAATCAAGGAACTCACAATCAAAAAAATTCATAGACATGTACTTTCTATAACACTTGTATGCAAGGATAACTTCATAATCAGAGAAACTAAGAAACAAAACTGAAGCTTTCTTATCTCATTCAAAAATTTAGAATGCCTGATCACAAGACCATTAAAAGTAAGAGGAGTACCATTTGGCTCTTCTAGAGTATCACCTAATTGTTTTTTTGCCCCAACACATTCTAGAACACTACCTGAAGCTATTAGGGGAGGCACCTATGCTGAATTTGGAGAAAGTGGAATTGGCTCATGCTCTACTAAGATTACTAGAAGAAGATCTAAACCCTATTTTAGCCAGAAGAAACCACTCAAAGCTTCACATTCATGTGTTTGTATAATATATTTTAATCTTGTCACTAATGTCTTCCCAATAGAATCATGATAAAGTGCAAAGAAATTTTGTCACATCTCAGGATCTTTTGCTCTTAAACCCAACATATATTATCTTTCCACCTTTTGAAACACTTCCTTCTGTAGAGCTAGTGGGTACTTGAATAGAGAACCACGTGTATTAGCAAAATAAATTAATATGTTCTCCAATTTATGAAAGGCATACAATGTGATGAAGAAATACATCAATCACTCACTTGGTCGAGTCTAAACAGAATCAATAAAGCAAATTGAGGTATTTCCCATCCCACTCTTCCACAAATGCTAGAGCAAGATTTGTCTATCTACTTGTGAGAGCTTTTGAAGATACATGATTATGTCCTTGTTATGTACAACATTAGGAGTTCCAAAACTAGATAACTTGGAGTCATTTTTAATCCAATCTTTTATTATATCAAGTATTGAAAAGACACTAGCATCTATGCCTTTCTCAGATAGTATAGCTTGCAATATCTACATAGTCAAGCGCTTACATTCAGGTACGAGCATTACTCTTCCACTGATGAGTTTAATTATTGACTTAAAATTTGATGTGACAATAATAAGGTCATTCATCAAATGTGTAGTCGTAGCTGTAGATCCTATATCCATCCTTTGAGCATGTAGTTACACAAGAAAAATGGTTAATTTTTAAGGCAAAAATAGATAAAAAATAACACATTATAAAGTATTTTTATTTCAAAATAAAATGGTAATTTTTGCGCCCACATGACATTGCACATAGATAAGGTGCAAAAGAGTTTATTTTCAGAAGACATAATATCCAAAAGGAAGTAAGTAAAAATGTATCAAGAACATTAAAACAATAATTACCTATATAGGAAAATTCAAAATAGATGATGGTGCATCACTTGGGCCTCTTCACAAGAGCCATGAGGCACATGCCATAGAGAAAATGTAATCAACAACAATAGAAATATTTAAATTTAAATAATGTTGCATCACTTAGGCCAAATCATAAAACTAAAAGCATTAAGGAAAGAGTAAGCATACATGTTTTGCAATGGTGCCAGTAATTGTTCCCATATCCCTCATGAAGCGTTGAAGAAAATGAACTAAAGGCATCATGAAAGGGTCTATAAAACCTTTCTACCCCTCAGCAAGCATCTTTATAATAGAAAGTGCAAAAATTATCATTAAATTTGTTAAGATTGTCTCGAGTGATATTTGAGGTGCAGCAACTGCTAAAAGATGTTTCTCTATCAATTCTCCAACCTTGGATTGCAATGTTTTAATATCCTGTATTGTATTCATAGAATCTATGGGAAATGCATCAAAGACCATTTTTAACATTGTGCACAATGACTTTTCTATATCCAATAGCTTGTTGTTAAAACAAGGCTCAAGTAACTACAAAACAACAGTAAAAGATAAATATAAGTAAATAATAGTCAAAATTGAAATTTAACATATAGAAAGTATGTAAATGTAAAACATCTCATTTATTTTCACATACTTGAGTTATTTGTTGAACATTATTTTGAATGAATATATCCAGTTGCTTTTCTAACACCTTATTCATGACATCAAGGCCCTATGATAAAGTTGTTGAAGGATCTTTGCTTTGCCTTGAAGTTTGTAAACTGCTAAGTAATTTCTCCAAATAATTGAACTTTATATTAGCGGTAGGCAAAACATCTAATGCATGAGATAGGAGCTCCAAAGCTTTTTTATACATTTTGGATGTTTCTTTATCCTTAGGTTCTGTTACCAATGCAACCTATGTGGTATTACACAAAATAGCATTTAGATGTGATAAATTAGTGTTGGTCTAGGAAATTATGTAATAAACACAATTCTCACCCCATATGCAAATATATATATATATACAACACTCAATTTTTTCCAAAAGAAATGTGGCATGAAAATATTCAAATTTAACAAAATATTGTACTATGACTCTCTCACATAGATTTTTGGGAGTAATACTCTACACAAGCATAACCATAGTGTTTCAAAATCTCTCTAGAAATCATATTTAATTTAATCATACAAGACTATAACATGCTAACCACTACTACTGCAGAAGTGCATTATAAAATAACAAAGCATAGCCTTGTGTTTTTGGGGCGACAATGCCATTTATAAAAATTAAAATTATTAAAGAAAACAGGCAGGCAATCATTTATAACATATTTTCTTAAAATGAACCAAATATAAAATCACATATCACATAAATCATAAAATACAATAATAATGACAAAATTAATCTTCTTATGAACATTTGTTATAAAGCGACTGAACAAAACGTTTGATAATTGTGTCAATGTCACTCTCTCCAACTTGGTAAGGCAGTCAAGAACATTGTTGAGATAGATACATAAGCTACTACCATATGTTAATTTGAAAATTCTAGCAAGTCAGTGCATTATATTTGTTTTCATTGTTATACATTGACAAAACACCATAATTATGTCCTTAACGCACAAAAGGGAAGGAGTCAAGATTTCTTTCAAATAGCTTGATAAACAATGAAACCTAAAATATTTTGCAAATACCTATATTTTAAAATATGAAGAGAACATTTAAAAAATGGATACTTCAAATATTTGTTATTTGTTAATTTGTATACCACTACCCTAAAAGCCAATGTAATCATTAAATATGTGAGAGATCCTTACCCTTATGAGAAAATTAATTATCATTTATTCCATTGCAACATTTGGCTTGTACTCTTCATTAGGTTGACTAGCTACACCAAGTGTAACAATATTTATATGCCACTCAGAGACATCACACCTAATGAGGGTAGACCACTTTTAACTTTAACCTATTTAGTCATGTCATCTGAAAATCCTAAAGTATTAGATGGGCGTTTCACATTTTTGCTACTAAAGACAAGTTATCATCTGTAGCTAAAGTTGAAGTTGATATATCTACCAATTGTACACTTCCTTTTGTATCAGAAACCATCTTTGCTTTAGCTTGTAGGCATACGACATACAAAAAGAAATGTTGAAAACTACAATAGTAGAAAACTTGTTGGCCCAAAAAAATGGACTGAAGGGGAACAACAAAATCCCACAACTTACAAGGGAATAGAGAAACACAAAATTACTAAGATAAAGATCAAATTCAAATGGTATTTACCACAATAATAGAAAAAGCTTAAATTTATTTAGTAGTAGCCATCTTTTGCCTCTATGTTCTGCAAGGACCATATTTTTCTTAATTACATATGGCCCAAAGTTCCTACTCTTTACAAACCTATAACTTAATGGAAATCCATTCTGAGGCTAACATTTTACAAAATAAAAAATGATAGAACTGAGCCAACTCTACTCTCTAGTTCAAAGTATTCATGTATATACTTGTATAGAGTATATCTCAGATGTTCTAAAAAAGATATTTATCCATTCCTAAAGCCTTTTGAAATTCTATGATCCAGAACACCAATTAAGAGTCAAAAATTAGTAACATAGCAAAGAAACAAGTAAAATTTGCTATCACTATTGCATGGATGAGTTCATACTATATATGTGACTTTTTGTTTTTAATTTATAGCAGAGATGTTTAATTTGAAAATGTCATTTTCTTAGACTAGAGAAACAAAAGACTTCAATTTTTGATGTCTTGTAAGATTATACCCAAAGAAAGCTTTACAGGTATTCACTAATAAATACTGGCTCCTAATGGTGCAGGACACCCTAGGCAACATCCTAGATTTTCCTTATGATTTTGAGTTTTGTGTTATGTAATAATAGGATAGATCTTTGAGATCATACTCTTTTGGTTTAGATCCATTTGTGTGGTCAAGGATCCATAAGGTACACTTATAAGCCTTGGGATACCTTAGTCCACTTGGATTATTAATCTTTGAGCATTATGTGAATTAGGTGTTTTTCTTAATGTTTCAAGAGTTTTAAGGATGATTCAATTAAATTTGGATCATTTTAGGCATTTTTGAATTAGTTGTAAGGTTAGAATCTTAACCTATGGTCTTTGGAGAGAAAAATTGCAAAAGTTGCACAAAAGATGTGAAAGTTGCTCGAAACGGTTCACATTGGAAGGCCAACAGTCATAACTACATATGAACCAGTTCGGCTACACATATGAACCTATTTCAAATTGTTTTGGCCTCTTGAAGAAAGAGATAATACTGTAACATGATTTATGATGCAAAATTAATGAAGAACCAAGAGTTTCCTTGAGTTAATTCTGATTGTTACAACTGTGTACGACAGATTGAGTACAAGTTGTTTACATGTGTTAAATCCTTGAAGTTTATAATTTTTAAAAATAATTAGAATTGGTTTGATTGGTTATGTATAACAAGATTTCTAGTTCATTTTCTAAAACCAGTCCAGGAAGAAACTTTAACTAGGCCCTATCCTACAAATGGAACCCTAACTTTCATTTGAACTAGTGGAATTCCCCACCCATTTGGAAAATGTAAGTTAGGAGTGTAATAATAGTGACTCAAGAGACTGAGTGTGACTCAAAGGTTTGATAGTGTTTTCATCAAACCCTAAGTTGAATATCTCTATGTATTCAACTAGATTGATGTGTGTTGGAGTGTGCAGTCCAAAGAATTGGTTGGTGGGACCAAAAATGAAGGTGGATTTGTGTTAGTTGGAGTGTGGAGAAGGTGTTCAAATTCTTTAATCAATCCCATGAACCCATCCCTGACCACTTTCTTTGGAAGCCAAGCCTAATTTGGCCAATTAGGTCTGAGAACTCAACAAGGGTTAGGTGATGCAGGAGTGGAGTTGGGTCTTAGGACTTTGGGAATCTATATAACATCCAAAAGGGTATTTGAATCTATCCTTAGTTTTCATATATGGTAGGAGAGATTGCATACCAAACCCAATTATAGAGACCTAGTAGGATTCCTAGGTCAGATTGTGTCGAGTGCCTGTAAATTACTGAGTGCTAGTAAATTGTCAAGTGCCAGTAGTTTCTGAATGGTCCAATATCGATCGAGCAGTCTTGTATGTGCTGAGTAAGTTGAAATTTGTTGATACTCGGTTAGTCTCAAGTTTAGAAGGATTGGATTGCACTAAATCCAGACTTGGACAATTTGGAGAGGAAATCAAATATTTCCTAAGCTTCTTATTGTCCACTCTGCATCACCTAATCTCATGAAGATATACAACCCTAACCATGAAATAATGCCATGTGAGTGTCCTAATATATGACCTTTTCTTGTACTCATTTATTCTCAATGTGTCCTATCAATAAATAAATTAGTTTATTTTTTACCTCATTTGCATGTACATAGATTTAATTTGAATGAGTCCTTTCAATAGATAGATCATTTTGTCTCTAAACTCCTTTTCTCATACCTGATTTAATATTAATGATCTCCTTTTCATGTACACTAATTTAATCTTAATGACCTCCTTTTCTTGTACAATGATTTAATTATAATCTCAATGAGCCGACCTATCAATAGATAGATCAGTTTGTCTATAACCTCCTATGCTTGTATACTGATTTGATATCAATGAGTCCTGTCAATAGATAAATTGTGAATGATGAAGTGGCTTAGAAATCATTTTAAGGGCTCAACTCAAAAGTCATCAACAGGACACTATCCTAAAGGTTTTGGAGGTGATGATCATATTTGGAATTTCCCCAAAGTCCAATTGTAATATAGTATCCAGTGTTCATTATAATTCAAATAGCTTCAATCTTCTCATATCATTGACTTCTTTATTCATCACCATTGATTCACCAATGATTACTTTCAGATATATTCCTAGTGAGATTGAGAAGCAAACAAATACCTTTGATCTTCTTATTTAGTTTTTTCTCATATAACTATAGCTTTGATGCTTCAATAGAAAGGAAGGTGTATAATCAAAATTTGATACACATTCTCTTGCTTACTGTATTTGGATTATTATTTAGGATGGTCCATCATCAAAGGGGGAAAGTGAGGAGTTAGATCATGTAATTTCACATTATCTTTCATAAGAATTGACAAGACCAAAAGGTATATTTGATGATTTTAGAAGTGTTAAAGCTTTTGTTTTATTACAGGTCTTTAAATTTGAATAAAGATTGATTTGAGTGATTTATGTCTTGAGATTGAAGTATTAAAGTTAGTTATGTATTCAAAATTAATAGCAAGCTATTTTTTTTGCAGAAGACAAATACATCCTAAACTTCCAAATAAAAAGAATGGAACTATGTCTTTTGTCAGCACTTTTCTTGGTTTTGTTTGTATGTCATTTCTATACTAGAATCTTTATAAGTTTTAAGTGAAATTGGTTAAATATCTGATTAATATCATCATTTACGATTTGATATCAATCATAAAATCATATTAATAAATAAGCGAGATTCATTGTGACTTCATCTTGGTATTTCAAGCTAGACATCTTACTCAGCTTGATGGGTGCAAATTAAGGTGTAACTATAAGGATTTTGATGATTCTTTCCATTATTTTATTTGGCTAACATTAATTGGGAATTTTCCTAGGACTTTTCAAAAGGTATTATTTATAGATATATGTTTTGTGTTCCCAGTCAAGAAATAATGTCCATGTAATTATAGTAAGAAATAGATGCTAGAATAAAAGATAGTTGAACTATGGAAGTTTACATATTTTGTCACTCCAATATTTGAAATTTGTTTAAGATAGAATTTATGATCTTATTAGTGAGTGTGTGCCCAAAAATAGGTGGTGGAATTGAATGCATATTACTCTAATCTTTTCTTGCTAATCTGTATATGTCTACATTTCAATTTTATCGAATTGAAGTGATTGATTGGAGAGATTACATTGAATATTTTGTTTCTTATCTTCTTGTTCAACTCATTTCTCAACTAGACATCAAATTATCCTATGATATGTTTGGCATTCATGGTTCATCACTAAAAAATGGCCAGATCTAATCTAGATTCTACACACTCCATCACTTTATGAGTCATCCAATTTGAATGGTCAATGTCATCTTAAGCTTTATGCCATGTTTAGATTTATATGACCGACTTTGTATATTTTGAATTTATTGGTTTTGAAAATTTTTTATCCAACTATATTTGAAGCAAGAAGTAATTTTCAATTGTGAGAACAAAAGACTAAAATAGTAGAAAAAATGATAGAAGATTTATTTTCCTCCTACTCTTTTCATTGATTACAATTTAGTCTTCCTGATTCCCTACCTTCATCTTCAATTTTAGCTTTCATTTACTTATAGTTTTTAACCTGTGTGTGTGTGTGTGTGTGTGTGTGTGTGTACAATATTCTTTGGCTAGGATTTCCTTATACATGTGAGGCATGTATGACTTTGTGGATTGGTAGAGAGAAATATTTGTTTTTGACATGTGAATTTATTGATAAAGTGCATGCTTATCATTTCAATTGATTAATTATATATGTTTCTCAATCTGGCAGGATATGTGTTAGCTACAATTATAAGATAGCCTATGGACAGTTTTTGAGTTGTATGTCATCCACAATATTTTCTCTATCATGCATGTCGTCAGGCCATATCTGAGCGAGAGGTATTGCACCTTATTGATTATTGAGTGCTTATTTTTTATGGAAGATCTTAGATGCTCCTTTGTCATTGTTTGTGTGTGGTGTGGTATCCACAATTTTTAAATAATAATGCATGCAAGAACTTGATGTATTGCATTTAGATGCTATTTGCGTCTTTCATTTTTTTATGGTTAGTCTCAAATGATTATTCACAATAAGTTATTTTTTCTTCATTTTTCCATGTCTAGAAATAATCCCTATCATAAGGCTTGTTACAAGGAACTCCACCATCAAAAATGCGATGTCTTCCAGTAGTTTGTAAGTTCATTTATCTTATCAATATTATCTACTAGTCTTATTGTCAAACATTAAATGTTTATTAATATTTTTAAGGTTACATTTGTTAACTATTTTGTCAAAGAGATTTCGACCATTTGATTACTCAATGGAAGAGCACCTAATTTACAAGTAGGAGGATCATGGATCGATTCCATCATGCCCTAATATGAATAAATATATGACTAAATTAATGACTAAATATATGAATAAATTAAGGACTAAATATATGACTAAATTAATAAATGACCAAATAAATGACTAAATAAGCGACTAAATCAATGACCAAATAAATGACTAAATCAACGACCAAATCAATGACTAAAATATTTTAGTCATAAATTTGATTGTAAGATAAATGATTGAAAATAAACTACTAATGGTTGCGTGATCAAAATTAGTCATTTATCTACAATTTTTAGTAGTTTATTTAGTCATATATTGTTATTTTTGTAATAGTGAATATGTCTTGCTTTTAAAAGTATATTTAGTTAGCTTACCCAACTGACACTCCTTACACATCACATTAGCAGGCTTCAACAATCTAGGCAAATATCTCACATCATTTTTAGTGCTTATCTTCACAATATTATCAAAGTTTGCATGACAAAACCTTTTGTGCCACAACCAACTGTCATCAATTTTAGAAATCAAGAATATATTCTCTATGCTATTCAAATGAAAATCATTACCTCTAGTCTTGGTACTTGACGAAATTTCATTTCAAGAGCTTCCCAAGATTATACACTTTCCATCCTTGAATTGTAAGTTGTATCCTTTATCAACAAGCTATCCAACACTCAAAAAATAACTCTTCAAACCTTCAACATATACAACATCATTAGTGTTATTTTTACCATCAAGTGTAATCAAACCTCTTATCCTAATGAAACAAGGAGTATTATCACCAAATATAGCAACACTACCATTATACTTTTAAACATTTCACAATGTTGTTCTTATCTCTAGTCATATGATGTGAACAACCACTATCTATTACCTATTCATCTTTTATTTTAGCATGTGTAGCTAGGGATTTTTCCTCATTCAAGAAAGTAGGATTTTCCTTTCTAATAGAAATGAGCAAATCTCATCTTCACTTTTATTAGATGCATCATCAATTACACCTTCAAGAATAGGTAAATAATGTTTCTTGTGATACTTAGGCTAAAACTCTATAGGTTTATACTTCGGTACTCTCTCAGGACATCTAGAAACAAGATGACCAATCTTATTGCATGAAAAACATTTCAAAGGTAGCTTCCATTCTTACTTACCTACTCCCTTAGGCACTCTCCTTTCAATTAGGGCTTATATATCTTGCATCTTTCTCTCCTCTTCTTCAACTTCTTCCAATTCCTTATCATATCTAGATCCAAACTTAAAAGATCTTGAAGAACTCTCACCAAATCATATTTTTTTATGGTCCTTATAAATAGTAGATTTAAATTTAGTTTCAACTTAAGGTAAATTATCACCAAATCTTATCATTTCAAAAGTAGATAACTTACCAACCAATGTATCCATTGTCATATTATATAATGTGAATGTGGTATTTGCATGTTTTAATTCATGGTTAAGTTCTTTATGATCTTTCCTTGTTTAATGGAGATAAATATTTCATGTTGTCAATTGTTGATTATTCAAGGATGATGTGGGTTACATTTTTTAGGGAGAAATCTGAAGCTTTTGATAAGTTCAAGATCTTTAGAGATATGGTTGAGACTGAGAGCGGTTTGAATATGAAATGCCTAAGATTGGATAGAGGTGAAGAATTTACTTTAGGAGAGTTTAATGCATACTCTGAGGAGCATGGAATAAAGAGACAAATGTCAGCTCTATAGACCATACAATAGAATGGAATTGTAGAGAAAAGGAACATATCTATTCTTGATACTACTAGGGCCATGATGATAGAAGGAAATGTTCCACAGACCTATTGGAGAGAAGCGGTGATTATAGTAGTTTGTACATTAAACCGAGTTCAGATCAAGCGAGGAGATGGTAAGACACCCTATGAACTATGGTATGGTCATGTCCCCATAGTAAAGTATTTTAGAATTTTTGGAAGAAAATACTATATAAAGAGAAATGAAGACTTAGGTAAGTTTGATCCTAGATGTGATGAAGGTATATTTCTTGGTGATTCTACAAAGAGAAAAACATATAAGTTTTTTAACAATCAATTGAGAAAGATAGTTGAAAGTATTAATGTGAAAGTTGATGAAAGTTATCAGAAACAGGTTAGAAAATGCAATTATGAATCAGATGAAGAAGAGGACATTCGGGTAACGAAAAGATTGAATCAAAATCAGAGTTGATCAGTAGAACAGGATGAGGAAGTTGCAAGTAAGGAAGAAGTGGAAACACAAGAGTCTACTATAAAAGCAAATCTAAAGACTCCAAGGTATGTGATGATGAATCATTCAAAAAATCAGATTATTGGTAGTAGGAATCAAGGTATTTTGACTAGAGGTAGACATGTTATAAATAGAGAAGAAATGTGTTTGATCTCTAAAGTTGAACCTAAAGATATTGATAAAGCATGCAAAGATGAAATTTGGGTTAAGACAATGGAAGAAGAGCTAGAACAGATTACAGATATCTTCACAAAGCCCTTGCTAAAGGATAATTTTGAGTATCTATAAGGTAAGATTGGGGTGATGGCCACTCCTGTTTAGAGCTAGAACTACATGTATTTGCATTGGTCAAGTATTTTCATAGATATTATCATTTACTTGGACTGATGTTTTGGTGGATGCTACTTAGGCAGAGTAGTTAGTCTTGTGAGGTATGTTACTTTTGAGATATTTAATTATTTTAAGCCTCTATGACTTAGTGCATATATGTTCCTTTTTCATTGATGTCAAAGGGGGATAAATAGTCATGTGGAAAATAGGTTGGATCTTAGGGAGAGAGATTATTATTTATTGTAGAAAATTTGAGGGAGAGATATATTGTGGATATTGTTGGTAGTATTGCTGATATAGTTTATTTGTGCATTGATTTATTTTTTCACATAAATATGTTGACATCAATGCCAAAGGGGGATATTGTTGGAGATTTCATAGATATATTGCATATATGTTTTGACATTGATGTTTTTTCATTGATGTCAACATATTATCTTATTTTAAGAGTGTTTTTGTCTTATTCAATAAAGTGTTTGGATTAGTTTGGCTACTGTATTGAGTATCATATGTTGTGCACTTGCATATATGTTTTGGGATGTATGTACTTGATCTTGTTCAAGTTTTATATGTTTTCATTATGATTTGAGTGAGTTACTAGTTTTCTATCATAGGACTATTTTCTAGTTATTCAGGAAGTGACAATGTTGCAATTATTGGATCGATATAGATTGGTTATGCAATATTTTTGGTTGCTAACCTATAGGTGAGTTTAGGCAATGGATGTGTATCCTTGAATTGAATGGTTCATGATTTGGATGTTGTCAATCTATTTTCCTAGAGTAACAAATGTTATTGTTTTTTATTTTTGTGAGAAGTGTTAAAATAGTTGTGAATTATGAGATATAGATGTTTATGTTGTTGATGTGGTATTTCATATTGCTTTTTTATGTTTCTAGATCATGTCCTATTTGTGTTGTTGGATTGCATTAGGTTGTATGATTAGATTTGGTAATTTTCCCAAGGAGTGTTCAGTATCCTTGGCCAACTTGGTGAGATAGTATGTTGCAAAGATTTGTGGCAAGAGTTATGGATTGTAGCATTTTCTTTGAATGAGATTTGGGTCCTAGCTATGTCTTTGCCGACATGTATTGGACCGCATTATTGTTTGCATTGTAATTGATTAAACATTTTATGATTGAGGAGTTAAGGTTGATGGCAACCTTGTTCATGTTTCTAAGGTGATGGAAATGTATATAAAGATGTAATCAATTGTATATGCGAAGGAGATTAGACAGATGAGAATAGATGTACATGTGTGTGCTTGAAGATGTATGAGTGGAATCTAATAAGAGATTCATTTCACTTTATTAGAGCTATATTGGCATACAGTTGCCCAATTTTTTTTATCCCTATTGAAAATTTGGCAACATTTCCAAATTGTTTAAAGGTTTACCCCCATAGTAAGAAAGAATTTAAAATAGTTGCAGCAATGGTATTAGTCAAAAAGATCTAATGGTCAATCGGGATAGCGGGCTTCTTCCTAATGCTCAAGATTTGGAAAATGCTACAATAAAAGATAAAGCACGCAATCATCATGCTTCCCGACAACATGGCAAAAGATGAAATAAAACCTTATTGGTTCCAAGTTCCCTTAGAAAATTGACATGGTGTTCTTAAAACTTATCAAAACTGAATGGAAATTTATCAACATCAACTACTTATCGGGCTTCAAACGGGTGTCAAAACTTACAAAGTTTGATAGGCATGGTAACACGAAGGATTTAAATAATAAAATCTAGTGGGTCTCACTTATGTGTAGAGAGATTTGTCAAATTCTGAAAGAATGCCTATAATGTTTCAAAAACCTGACAAGCACCTATATCTTCAAAAACGCAACAAGTAGCAAGGGACTTCAGAACTTGACACCATTTTTGGCACTTTTAAAACTTCCAACATAGAAGTGGAATTGTCAAATCTCCAAATAAGGTTCATGTTCCACCAAAATCCTAAACACCGAAAGGGAGTACCCTATGAAGAGAATAGACGAATAAGATACCAAAAGATATCAGGATATTAGAATATTGTGACAATGTTGGAAATATCAATGGAACCCGATACACTTCCAATAGCCTACCTTTTTTTTCCCCCTATGTATGTGTGATACCATGCAGAAATATTAAGTCAGTGGAGGTGAAACCAATCTTCGTGACTTACGTAGTCATGGAACAAATTAATGGAAACATATGAAAAAGATCTCTTTGAGTGTAAAGTGTTCCATCAGAATCCGATAATGATGCCTACACTATTCTAAAACCTAACATTGTATAAATCGTTGGATCTTTAAAGGGTACCCTCTACAACATAATTTCTCAATAGAGAACATGAAGCAACACTCCCAAATTGTTTGAAGCCCAGATGTTATCTAGCAGTAATGGAATTCTTGATTATTGACATAGGATTTTTGAAATGTGTCTACTGATAAAGAGGAATAATGGATATCATCCACTTGTAAAAATTAGGGAAAACACATACCATGAGTAGATTGACATGTGTTTTTGAGAAGGAGATAGGGGTCAATGACCGAGCACTTAGTGACCTTTTCCAAATATCTCATAAGAGGACAATATTTAGCAAAGTATGAGGTTTTTTTTCAAATGATAGAGATATACAATGAACAAGTGAAGTATCTTCTTGGCATAAATGCCTTTGACAAGGAATTAGATATTCAAAACAATGGATTTGATGTACTAGATGCCAGTGTTTTCCAGTTAATTCCACAACACTTAGCCAACATAAGTCCAGTCAAAAGACTCTTGAAGATGCAATTACTGACAAAGATAATGATGGAAAGGCCACACAACCTTTATTCAAAGTGTCTTTTTAGATTTAATATTCTCTCTATGACATGTGTCTTTTAATTATTTAATTTTATTCTCCAAGAACTATATTGTAACGGCCTGGATAGGAAAATAAACTTTATATACTGGTTCTGAACATGATTATAAGGGATCGACAATTTTTTGCCAGAATTCCCCTAGTCACTGGGACGAATGAGTGAGAATCAAATTTTGAGTCATGGTTGTTGCTCATTAAAATTATGTTATTATCCTTTACTATGGAATGGGTGAATATGGGATGATTGGAATAAATTATTCATTGATGTCAAACTATGTTTTTGAATCTATGATTATAAGGTGATCTAAGAGTCTTTATTTATTGTTTTCTACTATTATATTCATATTGTTTGCCAAGTTTATATCACTTGTGGGTACACTGCACATGCAATCTTCATGGTCATGGAGGTGCATTTGTAGAAATTAATTATGGTGATTTCACTATGTTTTGGTTTTCATGGCCGTGATAATTGACGCACAACCATAGAAATTAGTTACATTAATTTCAATTGCATATATGTTTGTGAATGTATCATAAAGATGAACATTCATTTTTAGCCTCTTCTTCTCTTTGGTTAAGAGCATACCCCATCTTTATTGAAAAACAACAAAAACATATTCATTGAATATCTATTTTAGGGATTTGTACCTGTTAATTCAGAGATTGAGTTATCTGAAAGCTCTTTCAATTGTTCGTTAATAGAGAAATCGTGTGAAAGTTTGAGTCAATATTGTTAAAGACCAATTTGTTAACTAAAAAAAAAATTTGTGACTCCGCTAGGGAAAGAATTGAAGTATCGATGTCTTCTTTTCTCAGAAATCTAAAAGGTGCCTTCCCTAGAATGAAGGTTGGAGACTATTTTTGAATCTTGAACCATGGCCTAGCTTCAACAAAGACCATTTTGTGCCGCTCCTATGATTGATGAAGATGACAATGAAAGTGATGATGATGATTTTTATTCTCAAAAGAATAGCATGCCTAAACTAGTGCAAACTAATTTCCTGAAAAGTTTCTATGGTGGTATGCAGTTTCAACCTCAAGAGGTTCACTCTTCTCTATTCAAAATCTTACAAGATATTAAAAGAAAGACCAATGGTGAAAGTCTTTTTCTTATGCAAAATTTGAATATTCTTGAAGAAGTTGAATTTGCAAAGGTTGAACCATCTTATATCAGTATCAACAATCTAGTGGTAGATCAAATATATGATGATGAAATTGTTGAAGATTCATCTCATGAACAATAAAAAATCCAAGTACCTATCTACATGGATAAAGAATTCCAAGAAAATCTCTATGTTGAAAAGGGCGCTATTGAAAATGATTCTTCATGTGCGAAAGATGTCCTTTGTGTAGCTCTTTATAGATTTGAAGAATATAATAATGAACTTTTGGAAGGAGAAATAAATAAATGTTTTCTTTTTGAACCTCTCTCTCTTCAAAAGGAATGTCTTTAAAAATTGTATCATGTGAGACACAAAACTATTATGTAGAAGATGAGGCCAAGAATGTCCATTCATATTCTAATAGTGTTTGTGTTTCAATTAGTTGTGGGAAAATTTCAAATGATGAGGAAGTTTGTTCAAATTCTCCAAATATTTTTTATGCTTGTTTTTCTAAGGAAAGTTTCTCAGCTATTTGTGAAGAGCTAGATTTAATGTTGGCACTAACATGAGTTCCCTCATCAAAAACTATATGGGGGCTTCCTAATTCTTGGATCAATATGCCTCAATTGTCGATGTAGTCAAATCAGAGGTGTTGAAGATGTTAATAAAAAGCCAAAAATTATCACATAGGAAGATTCAGATATCTACAATGAGAAGTGGATTTTCAACTGGGGGTATGTTCATAGGTTATTGTTGAATGCTATCAATCAAAAACTTAGTATTGAGGAGTTAGCTATGTGGCCATTGTTCTTAATAAAATTGTCTAGTCATAGTCTATTGCTCTGTGAGGGTTCATACTTCTCCCAACCTATAAATGGTTTTGCATAACCTATTTGGGGCTCTTCTTGAGGTAAGGGGCTACTTGGTTTGTCCCTTTGTAAATAAAATTTTGGTTTGTTGTAGGATGTATGAAGTTTTGTGTTGTTTCTTTTGACTTGTGCCCTATTCCCCACCACCCACTTGCAAAGCAATTGCCTATACTCATGCTCTCTGAATTTGGTGCCTAAAGGATTTTAGCATTGGTCTTTGCAAAAGATTGTAGAGTTATTTTCTTTTTGCGAGGAAAAGGTATCCCCAATCAGAGCTAGCTGTTGCTCAATTTTTTTTATCCCTATTAAAAAGTTGGCAACATTTCTAAATTGTTCAAAGGTTTACCCCATAGTAAGAAATAATTTGAAATAGTTGCAAAAATAGTATTAGCCAAAAGGATCTAATGGTTAATCAAGATATCAGGCTTCTTCCTAATGCTCAGGGTTTGGAAAATCCTACAAAAAAATATAAAGCACTTGATCATCATGCTTTTCAACAAGCATGGAAAATGATGAAAGCAAAGTTTATTAGTTACAAGTTCCCTTTAGAAATCAACACGGTATTCTTAAAACTTATCAAAACTGAATGGAAAGTTATCAACATCGACTACTTATCAGGCTTCAAATGGCTGTCATAACTTACAAAGTCCAATACACACGGTAATGTGAAGGATTTAAATAATAAAAGCTAGTGGGTCCGACTAATGTGTAGGGAGAGTTTTTAGTATCCAAAAGAACGCCTATAGTATTTCAAAAACCTGACAAGCACCAATTTCTTCAAAAATACAACAAGCAATAAGGGACTTCAGAACCTGACACCACTATTGATACTTTTAAGACTCCTGACGTAGAAGTGGAATTGCCAAATCCATGAACAAGGTTCAGATTCCACCAAAATCCTAAACATTGAAATAGATTACCCTATGAAGAGAATGGACGGATGAGATGGTGAAAGATATCGGGATATCAAAATATTGTGACAATGTTGGAAATATCAATGGAGCCTAATACAATTCCAATAGCCTACCTTTTTTTTTAATTTTTCCCTATGTATGTGTGGGACCATGCATAAATATTAAGTTAATGGAGGCAAAACCGATCTTTGTGACTCGCGTAGTCATGAAATAAATTAATGGAAAAATATGATAAAGTTCTCTTTGAGTGTAAAGTGTTCTATCAAAATCTGATAATGATGCCTACACTATTATAAAAATTGACAGTGCATAAATTATTAGATCCCAAAAGGGTGCCCTCTACAATAGGATTTCTCGACGAAGAACATGAAGCAAAACTCCCAAATTGTTCAAAGCCCAAGTGCTATTTGGAAGTAATAGAATTCTCGATTCCCAACATAGTCTTTTTGAAATGTGTCTACCAATAAAGAGGAATAATGGATATCATCCACCCATACTTAATCGAGGAAAACACATACCATGACTAGAATGACATGTGTTTCCATTAAGGAGATAGGGGTCAATGACCGAGCACTTAGTGACCTTTTCCAGATATCTCAGAAGAGGAAAAGCTTTGATGAAGTATGGGGTTTCTTTTCAAATGATAGAGATATACAATGAACAAGTGAAGCATCTTCTTGGCACAAATACCTTTGACAAGAAATTAGATATTTGGAATAATGGATTTAATGTAACAAATGCCAATTATTTCCACATACATAAGTCCATTCATAAGACTCTTGAAGATGCAATTAATGACATAGATAATGATGGAAAGGCCATGTAGCTTTTATTTAAAGTATCTTTTCAGTTTTAATATTCTCTCTATGACATGTGTCTTGTAACTGTTTAATTTGATTCTCCAAGAATTGTATTGTAATGGCCTAGATATGCACAGGAATTTTATATACTAGTTTGGAATGTGATTATAAGGGATTGACATTTTTTGGCCAAAATTCCCCTTGTCATTGGGACGACTGAGTAAGACTTGAATTTTGAGTCGTGGTTGTTGTTCATTAAAATTTTGTTATTATCCTTTATTATGGAATGGGTGAAATGGGATGATTGGAATAAATTAGTCATTCATGTCAAATTGTGTTTTTGAATTTTTGATTATAAGGTGATTTGAGAGTCATCATTTATTGTTTTCTTCTATTATATTCATATTGTTCGATAGGTTTATATCACTTGTGGGTACATTGCACATGTAATATTCATGGTCGTGGAGGTACATTTGTAGAAATTAATTATGGTGATTTCATTATGTTTTGGTTTTCATGGTTGTGAGAATTGAGGCACAACTGTAGAAATTAGTTACATTAATTTTGATTGCATATCTATTTGTGAATGTCTCATAGTGATGAACACTCATTTGAAGCCTCTTCTTATCTTTGGGTAAGAGCATACCCCATCTTTATTGAAAAATAACAAAAATATATTCATTGAATGTCTATTTTAGGGGGTTGTACCTATTAATTTAGAGATTGAGATATTTGAAAGCTCTCTCAACTATTTGCTAATATAGAAGTCTTGTGAGGGTTTGAGTCAATATTATTAAAGATCAATCTATTAGCTAACACATACCAGATATGTTATCAGTTAGTTCATAGATCTGTGGATTGTTGTCCACATTGCATTGTAGTCCATTTTGGATTTGTAGCCCTTGTTGTAATATCAAGGTGGTTTCCCTCTGGGTTATTTCCCTTTTGTATTTGAGAAATGAGCTCTAGGCAGTGAGTTTGAATGCATGCGCATTCCCCATTGTACCTTTAACTGGGTTTTTGTGCTAATACATTATCTTATGGGTTTGATCCCCACCATGGTTTTTCCCTTAACTAGGTTTCCATGCAAAAAAAAAATTGGTGTTATGTGTTCATATGTTATGTGGTTCAGTACTTTAATGCTTATCTTTCAAATCTAAGTTTCATGATTAAGTTGGTGGTGAAGTTTTGTAATTATTGGCATAATTGATTCACCCCCCCCCCCCCCCTCCCCTCTCAGTTGTGTGTGTTTCCTTGTTTCTAACAATTGGTATCAGAGCTAGAGATGCATGGATTTGCATTAGTCCAATATTTTCATATAGATTATCATTTACCTAGACTGATGTTTTGGTAGCTTCTACTCAGAGGGAGTAGTTAGTTTTGTGAGGTATGTTTCTTTTCAGATATTCACTTATTTTTTGCCTCTATATCTTAGTGCATATATCTGCCTTTGTAATTATGTGAAAGGTGGAGGGATAGCCTTGTGAAAATAGTGCAGATCTTAGGGAGAGATATTTTTCTTTACTGTAGAAGATTTGAGGGAGAGATATATTATGGATATTGTTGGTAGTATTGTTGATATAATTTCTTTGTGCATTGATTTGGTTTTTCACATCAATATGTTTCCATCAATTCCAAAGGGGAATATTGTTGGATATTTCAAAGATATATTGCATATATGTGTTGGCATTGATGTTTTGTAATTGATGTCAACATATTCTCTTATTTTGGTAGTGTTTCTTGTTTGTTCAGTAAAGTGTTTGGATCATTTTGGCTACCGTATTGAGTATAAGATATTGCACAGCTACAAATATATTTTGGGATGTCTATACTTGATATTTTTTAAGTTGTAGAGGTTCACATTATGATTTGAGTGAGTTGTAGGTGATCTATCAGAGGAATTTTTTCTAGTTATTTAGAAAGTGACAATGTTGTAGTTATTGGATCAATATGGATCGATTATGCAATATTTTTGGTTGCTAACTTGGAGGTGAGTTTAGGAAATATGTGTGTCCTCAACTTCAATGGTTCATGATTTGGATGTTGGAAAACTATTTTCCTAGGGTAAAAAAGGTTGTTTTTTTGTGTTCTTGATGAGAACTTCTAAGACAATTGTGAATTATGAGATAAAGATGTTTTTGTTGCTAATGTGGTATTTCATGTTGCTTGTTGATATTTATGGATCGTATCCTATTTGTGTTGTTCGATCGCATTGGTTTGTGTGATTGAATTCAATAATTTTAATAAGGAATGTTTAGTGTTCTTGGACAACTTGGTGAGATAGCATGTTGTAAAGATTTGTGGCAAGATTTGTGGATTATAGTGTGTTATGTGGTTTAGTACTTTAATGCTTATCTTTTGGATATAATTTTTATGATTAAGTTTGTATTGAAGTTTTGGAATTAATTGACACAAATGATTCACCAAATTAATCATAAAACTTAGATTTGAAAGCTAAGCATTAAATTATTGATCCACATAACACACTACAATCCATAACTATTGCCACAAATATTCGCAACACACTATCTCACCAAGTCAACCAAGCACACTAAACACTCCTTATAAAAATCATGGAATCTGATCACACAACTCAATGCGATCCAACAATATGAATAAGACATGATCTAGAAAATGATGAACTACAACTGATTTGAATAAATTGTATGACTTGAAGATCTATGATTTAAGATCACTAAGTTGCTGATTAGATATGTAAGATGATTAAATCAATATTATGTTGTCATTGATGTCAACTAGTTTTGACAATACTTATCTTGTAAGTTACTATACCCAAACATCTGTAGAAAGAAGAAGAAAAGAGATAAAGAAAAAATATATCTACATGAGAAAGATAGATATGATAGATGAGGATAAGGAATACATTGGGTAACTTATGAATGAGTCTATGACCTTATGTTATTGACTTGATTATGTTGCATTCATCTATGATGAAGGATAGAGCAAAATGCACAAAGCAGTGTGGTCGGTTAAAGAAGCATTTCAGTATACACCGACACAGTGTAGTGTATACCGAGCATAGTATAAACTAAGCTTGTGTTCACCGATGCATTTCTTTGTTAACCGAACAGGAGAAAAGAACTAAATGATTATTTTAGCCGATGGAAGTTGATGAGCTATAAAGTACCTCATAATCAGAGTTGAAGATAATGTTTGTTATGAAGATCAATGGCTAACATAATTTGAGGAAGATCTAAGGGATTGAAATAAAATGTGTTACTAACACATCAGCTGAGGAAGGTTTAAGTGAAAAAATCAACAAAGGAGATTCAGCAGCAAAATATGATGGATGAAATTAAAACGGTTTACTTGTCTATTTAAGAGACTAGGATTTCATGATGAAATCATGCCGGAAGAAGGAGATTGCAAAGATATCATGTGAACAAGCTTCATGCATGCCTGATCAGATTGGTTAAGGAGAACCAAACTGTAGAGATTACCGAGCGTCAAAAATCTATTACCGAGCGATAGTAAGTTACTGAATATTAATTGAAATAAAATTAATATATTGATCAGAGGATTTGAATGAGCATAATATAGATATGATAATCTGCAATTGAAGTTGTTTTGTAATCAAATCACCTACTGTTACATTTTAACCATTGTAAACAAATAAATCTCTTAACAAAGTGGACTAGAAAGTCTTGTAATGTATTCATAGAGTGTACATTTGTTATCCTGTCAACCCCATAGTGAATGTTGGTTGGACGATAACGGTTGGCCTAAAATCCTCTAACAAGGTCACACCTCACAGTGTGTTTGTAACCTTTAATAGGGTTAGGTCTTCACCAACCTCACTTCATAAGAGTGAACAATTTTTGGGTTGTCGATCCCACGTGGTTTTTCCCTTTACAGGGTTTCCACATTAAATCTCTTATGTTATGTGTTGACTGTGATGATTGTTTGTTGTCATACTTTACATGTTGCATATTGGATTTGATCAGTAATCACTATATGTTATTAACTGGTAATTGGTAAAAGCATAGATAGAATACTATTTTATGTTGCTAAGCTACAGAAGTTTTAGTAAATTGTTTTTGGATATACATTTTGTGATTGGGACTGTGGATAACTGATTCACCCCCCTCTTAGTTATTCTAACAATTGGTATCAGAGCGTTGGTTGCTTGGAATAGAGTTTTAAGGACTTCAGCACAAAGATCTCAAAATGTATAAGAGGGAAGTGCCAAAGCTAAACAAGGATAACTTCACAATATGGCAAAGCTAAATGAAGCTGCATGTATCTGGAATTGGGAATTCTGCCCTCACACTAATGGAGAATGGATACCTTGCACCGCCCACTGGTCCCTTTACCCTTAATCAACTAAGAGATAGGCATGAGCATAATGTTACTATGATGGAGATTGTTGTTGCCTGTACAGATGTTGAATTTGAAGATATCAAGGATTGTACTACTGCTAAGCAGATGTGGGATAAATTTGCTCAAGTTTATAGTGGTGATGCAAATGTTAAAAGAGCTAGAGCTAAAAGCTTAAGGGGAAGATTCGATGACATGAAGATGAAGGAAGGAGAAAATATTGTGGAGTACACAAATAGACTAAAAGAGGTAGTTCATGCTATCAGAGGATCTAATGGTGTTATTGACGAAGAGACAGTGGTAAGCAAAGTTCTCAAAACCTTATTGTCAATTTATGCAATCTGAATATCTGCAATTCATGAAACTAGGTCTGCATCTGGTAACAACATTACTCTTGATAATCTGATTGGTAAGCTTACAACCTTTGAACTAAAAAACTTTGATAATAGTGTTGTACCATCTGTTGAATCTAAATTTATGTCTTCTCTGAAGATTGGTAAGTCTAGTAGTAGAAATAAGAATGATGATAGTGATAGCAATACTGATGATGAGCTTGATGAACTTGAAGCTTTTATGGCCAGAAGGTTACCTAAAGGTAAAGTAAGATATAGAGGTAAATTACCTTTAGCATGCTTTAATTGTAAAGAGGTTGGTCATATTGCTGCTAGATTTCCACATAGGAAAGATGATGATAGAAACAAAGACTGATCTGGTGAAGGAAGCTATGGGAGAAGAGGCAACAGAAGTTATCGACACTACAACAGAGATAATCGAGACAATAATGATAAAGGCAAGAAGGTGTGCTACATTGTAGAAGAAGATGTCACCAATACCGAAACTGATGAAGATGTGGAGGTAGTATTTGTTGCAATGAAGGATGACTCGGAAGAAGATGAAAGGTATGTAGAGACAACACTTATCTCTAAGGTTAATAAAAATGATACATGGATCATAGATAGTGGCTGTACACATCACATGACTGGTGATGAAGAAAAATTTGATAATCTTGAAGAACACAATGGAGGATCTGTGAGAATGGGTAATGATGCACCTTGTATGGTTAGAGGAAAAGGATCCTTGATGATAAATGATAAAATTAGATGTGATAATGCTTATTGGGCAAAAGGACTAAACTATAATTTTCTAAGTGTGGTACAGCTGAACAATTCAAGCCATCGAGTTTCTTTTGAGAGCAAGAAAGTGAAGATATTTGATGATGGAGGAAGACTTGTTGGATCTGGAACACAATCGAGAGGTAATTTGTTTTATCTTGATAATGATCAATCTTCTTATTTAATGATGAAAGATGAAGATGCATGGTTGTGGCATAAAAGGTTATGTCATGTGAATTTGATAACATGATTAAGATCAGTAAAAAGAAAAAGGTTAGAGGTCTTCCTAACTTATCAAAGCCTGATCATGTTATGTGTCATGAATGTCAGAAAGGTAAAATGACAAAATCTAGTTTCAAAAGCAAAGATTATTCAACAAAGAAATTACTTGAGTTAGTGCATACTGACCTATGTGGTCCTACGAGAACTCAAAGTTACTATGGCGACAAATATTTTATTCTTTTTGTTGATGATTACACTAGATTAATGACAGTCATGTTCTTGAAAGAAAAATCAGAGGCATTTAAGATGTTCAAATGGTATAAAGAAAAAGTTGAGAAAGAGACTGGTAAAGAATTGAAGTGTTTGAGATCTGACAGAGGTGGTGAATTTATTTATGATGAATTTACTAACTTTTGTAATGAGCATGGTATTAAAAGATAGGTCTCTACACCAAGGACACCTCAACAAAATGGAATACCTGAAAGGAGAAATAGGTCAATTGTCGACTGTGCAAGGACATGTTACAAAAGAATGTTGCTCAAACATACTGGAGAGAAGAAGTTAGCACAACTGTTTATGTTCTAAACTAAGTACAACTGAAGAAGGACACTAATAAGACACCCTATGAGTTATGGTTTGGCCACAAACCCATTGTAAGTTATTTCAGAGTTTTTGGAAGTAAATGCTTTATTCTGAAAGATGAAAGAAATGGGAAGTTTGACTCAAAAGGTGATGAAGGGATATTTCTAGGATATTCCACTAAAAGTAAAGCATACAAATGTCTTAACAAAGTAACTAATAAAATGATTGAAAGTACTAATTTTTGAGTTGATGAGTTTGATGATAAGAATGTAGAGGAAAGCACAAAGGAACCAGAAGAATACAATAGATTCACTTACATTGAACAACTAGAGTACCTACCGACACCACAGATAGTGACAACCGATTAGTAGGAAAACAATACCGATGGACAGGAAAGAGAAACCAACAAGCAGGAAGGAACTACTGAGAAAGCAAATGAACCTACATAGGATGAACAAGAAAGAAGAGATTGGATACTAGCAAGATTTGTTAGAAGACATCATCCTAAGACACAAATAATTGGAGACAGACAAGCTGGCATGCAAACAAGAAGTAAAGCAAGACAAGTTACATGTCTAGTTTGTGAATATGAATCGAAGAATGTAAAAGTTGCATTAGAAAATGATGAATGGGTTAATGCAATGAAAGAGGAAATAGAATAAATAGAGAAGAACAAAACTTGGAGTTTAGTACCTAGACCTAAGGACAAGAATGTTATCAATACTAAGTGGATATTCAGAAACAAGCTTAATGAGAATGGAGAGGTAACAAGGAACAAAACTAGATTAGTATGCAAGAGATATGCACATGAGGAAGGAATAGATTATGGTGAAACTTTTTCACATATTTCTAGATTAGGAGTCAGAATGTTACTTGCATATGATGCACATAAGAAGTTCAAATTTTACCAAATGGATGTTAAATCTTCTTTTCTGAATGGAATACTTGAAGAAGAAGTCTACATAGAACAACCTGAAGGGTTCATTTATCCAAACAACAAAGATATGGTATGTAGATTACATAAAGCTTTATATGGTTTAAAGTAAGCACTAAGAGCCTGGTATGAGAGGCTGCATAACTATTTGCTGAGTATTGGATTTGTTAGAACTAGTGAGAATAGCAATCTGTACATGAAAGGAAATTTTGATGATACTATCTTGATTGCTGAGATATTTGTGGATGACATAATATTTGGAGGACAAGATCACATCTATAAGTCATTTGCTGATGAAATGAGAAGTGAATTTGAAATGTCTATGTTTGGAGAGATTAAGTTCTTTCTAGGCTTACAAGTGATTCAACAAGATGATGGTATATTCATCACACAATCTAAATACATAAAGGAAATATTGAAGACATTTGGCATGGAAGATTGTAAACCTGTGGGAACACCGATGGCTACTGGATGTAAACTGACTAAAGAAGATGGAACTACTGAGGTAAACCAGACACTGTACCAATCCATGATTGGTAAGTTAATGTATGTAGTTCATAGTAGACCTGATATAGCACATGTTGTTGGAATAGTTGCTAGATTTTTTGCAAACCCTAGAGAGTCACACATGGTTTCTACAAAGAGAATCTTAAGATACCTAAAGAAAACTAAAGATTATGGACTATGGTATCCTAAGAAAGGCAAGTTTGAACTTAAGGTATACACTGATGCTGATTGGGCTGGAAATGTTGATGATAAAAAGAGTACCACTGGAGGAGCATTCTTCTTTGGTGAAAGACTTGTTACATGGACAAGTAAGAAACAATCTTGCATTTCCCAGTCTACAGCTAAAGCAGAGTATGTTACTACTACTACTAACTGTTCAAATATTGCTTATATCAAACAAGTGTTGGAAGGAATGAATGAGGTAATCACTGAGCCAGTGATTATATACTATGACAACACTAGTGCAATTAATATTTCAAAGAATCCAGTGATGCACTCTAAAACAAAGCACATATCTATTAAGTATCACTACTTAAGGGAACAAGTACAGGAGAAGCAAGTGAAGCTAGAATTTGTTACATCAAAAGAACAACTTGTTGATATTTTCACAAAGCCTCTATCGAAGGATACATATGAATACTTGAGGACTAGACTTGGGGTCCGCCCCCTGTCTAGCAGTCACTAAGGTGATCTGGAGGTTGCACCAGCCTAATCTTATTAGAAGATCATACATGTTGATGCAACAGAGCTCACACTTTGGACTTTTGTCTAAGGTTGTGAAAGGTTGAAGAACTGGAACAAATTTGCACATCAGTATACTGAGATACAGAGAATGCACCAGACAACAGAGAGTTACATGGCTACTACAGAACTGTATGTTTTTATTGTTCTTTGGCATTGTTGTCAAAGGGAGAGATATTTAAATATGAAGCCAAAAAAAAAGGGAGAGAGATACAGAAAAGGGAGAGCATTGAAGATCAGTTACTAATAATAGAAGTAAACCTACAAGCTAAAAAGATCATATTTGTAGGAGATAGTATACACTTGCAAATGCTTTTATGTAACGTAGTGATTAAACATATTAAGCTAGGGAGAGCTTGTACCGAGTTACAACATTTGTTGACAGATTTGTAGAATACATGTTTGGTATGTGTATGGAATATTTCATATTGCTTGTGTTGCCATCAATGCCAAAGGGAGAGATTGATGAACTACAACTAATTGGAATAAATTATATGACTTGAAGATCTATGATTTAAGATCACTAAGTTTCTGATTAGATATGTAAGATGATTAAATCAGTAATATGTTGCCATTGATGTCAACTAGTTTTGACAATACTTATCTTGTAAGTTACTATACCCAAACATCTATAGAAAGAAGAAGAAAAGAGATGAAGAACATATATATCTACATGACAAAGATGGATATGATAGATGAGGATAAGGAATACATTGGGTAACTTATGAATGAGTCTATGACCTTATGTTATTGACTTGATTATGTTGCATTCATCTATGATGAAGGATAGAGCAAAATGCATAAAGTAGTATGGTCGGTTAAAGAAGCATATCAGTATACACCGACGTAGTGTAATGTATATTGAGCATAGTATAAACCGAGCTTGTGTTCACCGATGCATTTCTTTGTTAACCAAACAGGAGAAAATAACTAAATGATTAGTTTAGCTGATGGAAGTTGATGAGCTGTAAAGTACCTCATAATCAGAGTTGAAGATAATGTTTGTTTTGAAGATCAACAGCTAACATAATTTGAGGAAGATCTAAGGGATTGAAATAAAATGTGTTACTGACACATCAACCAAGGAAGGTTTAAGCGGCAAAATCAACAAAGGAGATTAAGAAAAAAAATCTAATGGATGAAATTAAAATGATTTACTTGTCTATTTAAGAGACTAGGATTTCATGATGAAATCATGCCAAAAGAAGGAGACTGCAAAGATATCATGTGAACAAGCTTCATGCATGCCTGATCAGACTGGTTAAGGAGAACCAAACTGCAGAGATTACCGAGTGTCAGAAAGCTATTATCGAGTGACAATAAGTTACTAAATATTGATTGAAATAAAATTGATATATTGATCAGAGGATTTGAATGAGCATAATATAGATCTAATAATCTACAATTGAAGTTGTGTTGTAATCAGATCACCCGTTGTTACATTTTAACCATTGTAAATAGATAAATCTCTTAACAAAGTGGACTAGAAAGTCTTGTAATGTCATTCATAGAGTGTACATTTGTTATCCTGTCAACCCCATAGTGAATGCTGGTTGGATGATAACAGTTGGTCTAAAATCCTCTAACAAGGTCACACCTCACAGTGTGTTTGTAACCTTTAATAGGGTTGGGTCTTCACCAACCTCACTTCAGAAGAGTGAACAATTTTTGGGTTGTTGGTCCCAGGTGGTTTTTCCCTTTATAAGGTTTCCACGTTAAATCTCTTGTGTTATGTGTTGACTATGATGATTTTTTTTTGTCATACTTTACATGTTGCATATTGGATTTGATCGGTAATCACTATATATTATTAACTGGTAATCGGTAAAAGCACAAACAAAATACTATTTTATGTTACCGAGCTATAAAAGTTTTAGTAAATTGTTTTTGGATATACATTTTGTGATTGAGATTGTGGATAACTGATTCACCCCCTCTCAGTTATTCTAATAGAAACATCAGCAAGCAACATGAAATACCACATCAACAACATAAATATCTATATCTTATAATTCACAATTGTCTCAGCATTTCCCATCAGGAACTCAAAAAAACCTTTGTTACTCTAAGAAAATATCTTTTCAACATCCAAATCATGAACCATTCAAGTTGAGGACACACATCCATGTCCTAAACTCATCTCTAGGTTAGCAACAAAAAATATTGCATAACCAATCCATTTTGATCTAATAACCTGAACATTGTCACTTCCTAAACAACCACAAAATAGTCCTCTAATAAATCACATGTAACTCACTCAAATCATAATTTGAACCTCTTCAGCTTGAACAAGATCAAGTACATACATCCCAAAATATATTTGTAGTGCAACATTTGATACTCAATATAGTAGCCAAACTGATCCAAACACTTTATTGAACAAACAAGAAACACTATCAAAATAAGAGAATATGTTGACATGAATGACAAAATATCAATGTCAACACATAAATGCAATATATCTCTGAAACCAATTATTGGTATTGAGGAACAATGAGAGGGGGGGTGAATAAGTGTTTGGTTCTTTTTAACTTTACTTATCTATTGTACAACCATAAACTGAGCAAAAAGAAAAGTAAATAGATAACACATAAAGAAAACCTCCACAAATTCATGACACCATTTTTTTTGCATGGAAACCCAGTTAAGCAAAAAACCACTATGAGGATGGAACCCATAATTATCTCTACAAGAATATAGATAACCTAGTTAAGGACAATAATACAAAATGGGAATGCACTTGCATTTAGGTGCACTGCATAGAGCTCACAACTCAGTTACAAAAGAGAGGGTTGCAACCCTTAGAAATAACCTTGCTTACTAAATATATGTAGGACTACAATCTAGCATGATGAACTAATAAATAGAATCACATATGCCAAATAGTTCCATGCAAATTTAGTACACAATCTATGCTCAATAGTCAATCAAACCTCACTTCCTAGAGCTCACTACTCAAATACAAAAGGGAAACAACCTTGGGATTACAACAAGGGCTACAACCCCAAAATGGACTACAATCCACTGTGGACAACAATATACTAATTTATGAATTGAATGATAGCATCTCTGATATATCAATAAAACTCCAATGAAGTGCAAAAAATCTCTTATTATATTCCATTCATACCTCTTTAGATACACACATGTTTCCTTTCAATTTGTTTTATGCCTTTTCCTGATCGTTAGTTTTGGTGTTTTGTGTGGTGTTCCTCCAAGTTGGATCCCTAGCTTGTGTGAACCTTATGGCATGTTCTAGACATCATGTGGAATCTTGGTCTGGGTTCTCATCTCGATCCATTCTATCTTAGTGGATATTTCTTAAGTTTATGGTTAAAACCTATCTATTCTTCACAGTAATAACTAATTTGAGTTTTTCGATCTTGTGAAGCTTTCAAGTGGCTTGTGGATATAAATTATGCATTATTCAATGATCTTATGCTCATAGATGACCTCCTTGTGTGTTCTCACATAATTTCATATCAATCTGGAGGTGTTCCTTATGATTTGGGTCCTTACCTGTTTGTTGTAATATAGTTTCTTCATCTATGGGGAATGTGATCTCCTTGGCTAACTTGTGACTTGTGAACTTGTATATATTGTAGCATTTGTTCCTTAGTTAGGTAGCTTTTTCATAGTTAGTATTTGAGAGGTTAACATCCATTATGGATCTAGATTTGTGATTATAATTATGCATGTATGCCTTAAGGGTAAGTTGGCGTGTTGCTAGAAATCTGATGTAAATATTTGATTTTGTGATAATGCAAAGGCCTAAATGGGCATGTATTCTATTCATTCTAGTTGTTTCTGTTAATTATTTATGTTAATTGTTTCTATTGTGTGACTCATGTTGCATGGTTTGGACCATCTCCATTGGTGAAACTATTTCCATGACTATATCATTTGGTATCAGAGCATGGCCAATGAATATGTGATGGTAGAGTTATGTTCCTAAGGTTGCAAAGTCCTATATGACTTGTTATGGGGTGGAAGAATATGGATTTGGCTGGTGACTATGGAGGATTTATATAAGGATGAATCAGAAAAAAGTTGTTGAACCTTGAAATGGGTTGTGGTTCTTGAGGCATCCTGTTAGTGGATAGACTACCAAATTGAGGTAGGTTGTAAGCATGCTCAATAGATTGTCGAATGAGAGGTAATTGAGACCTTGCAATCAAATAATTGATCCTAGGTAGTTCATGCACCGAGTCAAGGGAGAGATGTCACTGAGTAGGATAAACCCTACAAGAGTGAAGTAGATATTTGAAGACCTCAGAGTTAAGATGAGGAGCAAGATCCAGAGTTTATTAGTTGGTTTGCAGAGGAATCTTGAATCTAAGATTGAGTATGAGGAGGGTATTGAAGAGATAATAATGTTAAGTTGGAATTTACCAATCTAGAGGTGGATCATTTAACTTGTGAGAAGGATTGATCAAAAAGGAGGAAGATGCAATCTAGGGTTGTTACAGAGGAATAAGTAAAGCTTGATGAGGTAAGCACACCTATGAATGTTTTGACATCAGGTATGAAAGAAATTTATAATGATAAAGTAGATGAGGTGGATGTGGATGATTTGATTGGATCTGATGAGAAATTTAAGGAGTGTAATGTTATTGTGGTTGATAATGAGATGTTTTATGTTGAGGATGTTGGTATAGTTGGGATTGGGAATGAATTTCCTTTGGTTGAATCTGATAACCTAGTTGAGTTAGTTGTAGAGTATAATACTTATAGCAGTGAAGGTATTGATGTTGATGAATTTGTTGATCACTATAAGAGGATTTTGGATAGGTTTTACATATGTGATGATCAAATTACAAATGGTAAGTTTGGACTAAGATGTTTTAGTTAGATGTTTATTTGTTGCAGAGATCACCTAGGGGGTATGAGAGAGAAGAAATATGTTTCTTGGTTGATGTTGGTACTAATCAGATTGATTATGTTGCAGTGAAGTGTGGATGAATGATAAAACTAGTGACTTGAGTAAGGTTAATGAATTATTTTTTATTTATGGACTAATGATAGAGAGTGATCAAATGTGTGATGAGGATGAAAATGTGTGGTTGAAGTTGTCAAGAGAATTTGAGAAGAGAAGTGCAGATTTTGTGTATGGTTCTGATGTTGATCTATTTGGTTTTGTTAGTAAGTTTTTTATTTGGTTTTCTTCAATGCAAAGGATGAGGAGATCGGATTGGATAGGGTAGAGAATTTTTGTGTGCAGATTCATATTCTTGACCATGAGGGTTGGGAAACTGAAAGTCAAAATGAAGCCTTGTGATCAGCTATGGATTTGTTTTGCAACATCAAAGTGAGAGGCTCACTTTTCAATAACCTTGATCATCTAATGTAGGAGCATCGTGGATTTCTTGGCAATCTTGCATCAACCCAAAAAGATTTTCCTTTCATTTTGTTTTTAGTCTTTTCATGTTAGTCAGTTTTTGTGTTTTGTGTGGTGTTCCTCCCAGTTGGCTCCTTAGCTCGTGCAAACCTTATGGAACATTTTGGATGTAATTTAGAATATTGGTCTAGGTTCACGCCTCGATATGTTTTGCCTTGGTGGAGATTTCTTAATTTTTTGGTTCGAACCTATTTGTTCTTCATGGTAATGGCTAATCCAAGTTTTCTGATCTTGTAAAGCTTTCTCGTGGCTTGTGGCTTTGATTGGTGCATCTTTTGATGACATTATTCTCATGGTCAACCTCCTTGTGTGTTCACACACTATTTTATATCAATTTGGAGGTGTTCCTTATGATTTGGGTCTGAACCTATTTGTTCTAATACATTTTCTTCATCTTTGGAAAATGTGATCTTCTTAGCTAACTTGTACTTGTGAACTTGTATATATTATAGCATGTGATCCTTAGATAGGTATATTTTTGGTAGTTAGCCTTTGAGAGGTTAGCATCCAACATAGATCAGGATTTGTGATTGTAATCAGACATGTATGCCTTAAGTGTAAGCTAGCATTTTGCTATATAATCTAATGTAAATACTTGAATATTTGATTTAGTGATAGTGTGAAGGCCTGAATGGGCATGTATTATGTTCATTCTTGTTGTTTCTATTAATTGTTTATATTGTGTGACTCGTGTTGCATGGTTTGGACCATCTCCATTGGGGAAACTCATATCATGACTACATCACTATATTACAAAATATTTTATTTTAATATTATAAAATAATATTATTATAATTATTATAAAATACCTATGTGTATTTTATAATTGTATTTTATTATTTAATATAGAATAATATAATTAAATACTATTTTATTTATTTATTAAATAATTATTTTATTATTGAATTCTAAAAATAGTAAATATTTAATAGAATAATATTTACTAATGACATCAATTATGTACAAAGTAACACCATTAAAATGTATGCATTCTCTAATTTTTTTATCTTGTCTCATTTTTGCTAGCTTCTCTACCTATTTCTGTAAAAGATGGTTGGTGGCAGAAAGAGGGACAATTGTTGGCAACATGTGACACCATGGCCAAATCAAGGATATATCATTTGTAACCATTTCATTAAGCAAATGATTGGGGGCATAATTCAGCTCAAATATCACCTTGTGAAGATTGAATTCCATTATATTAGACCATGTAGTGCTTGTCTTGAAGAAGCAATGAGGGAGGTGTTAGCACACCTTGAAGCATATGCACAAAAGAAGGCAGAAAAAAAAAGAGGATGACAAAGGAAATGGTATCCCTAGTGGTATATTTTAGTTCTATGAGGTCACAAACAAGTGTGGGGGATTCTTCTTCCATTGGGTCATGGATACAAGGATCAAAAAATATGGGTGGGCATATGTCAAAGTTTTGGGTTTCACATAACACTCTTGGTGCTCATCCCAGATTGCAAGGCACTACATGGAACAAAGAGATGTAACATTAGTTAAAGTTGGCAGTTGTTATATTTTGGTACTACAATAATATTCACTTCAATGCTTTATGTAGTTTGTATTGGGATCAACTGGTCACTACAATGATTGTGTTAGGTAATTTATTCAAGGCCCCAAGTCATTATGAAGTTAGTGGGTCATTGTTGTAGGATAAGGTTTGAAACACTCATCTACTTGTGGAAGACCAAAGGATAATTTGGTTAAAGAATGGTTGCACCATTACATTTGATCGGTGGACAGATGGCAGGAATAGGACACTCATCAATTTTCTAGATGCTTTAGGGGGATAGTTAGTATTTTTAAAATTAGTTTATACCTCTAATCAAGTAAAAAATATAGAGAATTTGTGCAACATGTTGGATGAGGTGGTGATGGAAGTGGGAGTGCATAATATCATCTAGATTGTGAGTGATAACATAACTGCATATGTAGCAGCCAATAGACTTTTGATGGCGGGCATCCGACATTATTTTGGATCCCTTGTGCTACTCATTATAATGACTTGCTCCTCGAGGACATATGGTAACTGAGTTGGGTGGAGAAGGTGGTTGAAGATGGAAGGAATATCACAATGTTCATCCACAACCATACAGGGGTCCTCAGTCTTATGAGATACCACACTAATGGTAAGGATCTTATGTGATTGGGGTCACATGTTCTGCTACTAATTTTCTCACCTTGCAGAGAATATTAGCTACATTGTGTAGCCTGAAGAAGATTTTTGTAAGTGAGAGATGGCTATAGAGTCCTTATGCAAAGAAGATTGAAGTAGAGAAGGTTGTGAAGGCCATTTTTTATGATAGATTTTTCATGATAATGGAAGAGATCAATGTAAGTTTTTAAATCTCAATTAATGATTTAATATTTAATTTTCTGATATTGTAATTCACCGATTTAAAAAAAAAATTATGTCTATGCATCAAAACCATTGATGAGGGTTCTACAAATAGTGGGTGGGAATAAAAACCCCATGGGGTATCTATATGAGGCCATGGATAGGACCAAATAGGCCATTCAACACTTGTATGGGTCAAGCAAGACTAAATATGGCCCATATGGTGCATAATCGGTTGTAGGAAAACCAAATAACTCCACCATCATATTCATGTTGTTTCCTACTACTTGAACCCAAATTCCTTTTTCTCCAAAACTTTTAGAGCAAATAAAGAGGTTAAGGTTGGCCTGGGCACATATATTCAGAGATTAGTTGATGATGAGAACCTTTGAGACCTGATACTTGATGAGTTACAAAGCTCTAAGAAAGTGAAGGAGCCATTATTTTCTTCACTCGATTGCATACATAGGAGAGACACCCTGCAACCAGGTAAAAAAGAACATATGTTTAATTTTATTGTACCATTTATTTTTCTCATTAATTTTATTAAAATTGTTAGCAATTTATAAATGGCATTTTTTATCCCTGTAGATTTGCAATGGGAAAATTATGGTGCCACGCACCTAACCTTCGAAAGGTTTCCTTTCGCATATTATTGTGGCCTTGTAGTGCTTCTATTTGTGAGCATAAATACAACATTTTTTAGGCCACTTAGATAAAAACAATTGTAATAGGTTGACTCAATAGTTCTTTAATGACCTTGTGTATGTGTGGTACAACCTTCAATTGCATGAAAATAAGGTACAAGGGAAGGTTTCACATGAAGCACCTAACTTGGATGACATTGATCCATATTTAGTAGATTGGGTTATTGTTCCTGATGGTGATGATGTTTATGTGGCTCCTTTCTTTACTAATGATCACCTAGTTGAGTTGGAGATGGAGGAAGATGTATGTGATGCAAAAGTAGCAATATGTGAGGAGGAAGAATGCAAGCTTGGTCATCCATAAAAGGATTTTGTTGAGGCACCTATCACTATTGATGATGCATCTATCACTACTTCAAAACCACTCACCTAGTGACAACAATCTCTTTTGAGATTTAGTCATAGATGCAATTTATGATTTCTAGTTCTCATTGATACTAAAACTTGAACTTAAAATGTATTCAAAGGTTGTAGTTGTAGTTTTTTTTGTAGAATTGAACTTTGATATGTATTGAACTCAATTTTATTTAAATTCTAATTTCTATGTATTTAAATCAAAACTTTGATTTATATATGATGAAAATCTTAAACCAGTATATGTTCTACAAATATGGTGTATATGTGTATTTTTTTAACATTTTATCAAATTGTATATTTTCAAATGTTCGATAAAAGTGTTGATTTATTGCTGATTTTTTGACAAGTCCCAAATTTTTAATTTTTTTCAACTAGTCGAGTTATTGTTGAGTTTGATTTTTTCAACTTTGTTTGGAACCATTCAAGTAGACTTCTAGAATTTTGTAACAAATAACATGATGTGCAAAGTGCATTTTTCTCATGGTGTCTACACATGGACTGAAAAGAGGAAGGGATTCCTCAATATAGAAAAGAAAGTGGACCACTTTTTCTTATTAGAAAAATGGGCTAAGATTAATGTAGTTTGTGAATCAGATGGCCTACCATTAATCGGTTCAAATAAATACCCTATTTCACTATTTATTCAAAGTGATAGTGTTCCTATTTAATGTCCCTTCCATATGAAGTAGATGTGGTTTAGAGATGAAAAATTGTAATATTTGGTGGTGTATTGGTGGCATTTGACTCCATCTTGGTATGGTAAACATGCCCTTATCTTTTTTTTTAAATCTTTAATTCTTAAAATCTAAAATTAAGAAATGGAATAAAATGCACTTTGGGAATGTTTTTGAACAAAAGATTAATATGGAAAAGATGCTAGAAAATCTCCATAGACAATTTATTTAGTTTGGTATGGAGGAATTTGACTTTGAGGAAGAAAAGAATCTTAATGCACAATATGTAGAAGTATTAGCTAGGGAAGAGATGCACTAGAGACAAACATCTCGAGAGTGTTGGTTAAAAGAGGGAGACAATAATAAGATTTTTTTTCTATAATTCTATTAAAGCTAGGAGATTTGTGAATAGGATTTATCAATCAAGAAGACAAATGGTCAATGGAAGAGAGAGAGGGTTGAAATAGATAAAGAAGAAATAAGCTATTTTCAAGAGTTACTAATTATGGATCTCCCCCTAGGTTTAGATGGAATTTTGGCCTTTTACTTCTAGAAGTTATAGGACCTTCTTGGTATTGAGTTATGGGAATTTGTGGAAGAATCAAGGTAAGAAAGTATTGTCCATAGAGATCTAAATAATACTTTGATCACCTTGATCCCAAAGAAGGAAGAGGCAAAGGCTTTTGAGGACTTCAAACCAATTTCATTGTGTAATATAATTTACAAAATCATCTCAAAAGTAATGGATAATATATTAAAGAATATTTTAGATGATATTATTTCAGAGTAGCAAAATGGATTTTCCCCAAATGCATCTATAGAGGAATGTATTATTATAACCCATGAGGTTATTCATTCAATCAAGAGAGTGCGATTAGAAAGAATGTTTGTTTTGTTAAGTTAGATATCAGGAAAGCATATGATCAAGTGGACATGGAACTCTTAGTAAAGGTGATGGAACACTTTGGTTTTGGTCAGCAATGGATCTCTTGAGTTAAAAGTTGCATATGCTTACCTCAAATATTTATCTTAGTAAATGGAAGTCCTCAAGGGTTCTTTGAAACAACTAGAGAGCTTCAATAGGAGGATCCAATCTCTCCCTTTTTATTTATCTTGATGGATAAAGTGTTAGGAAGGCTAATCAGTATGAAAATAAGGGAGGGTCATTGGAGGGTTGTTAAAGTGGAGGAAGGAGTGGAATTCTCTTCACACCTTCAATAAGAAAATGATTATCTTCTTATGGGGGAGGCCTCTCTTAGAGAAGTGAGAGTGATGAAAGCAACCTTGGATAAACACAACAAATTTTTGGGTCATAAGATTAATTGGAACAAATAAGGAATATCTTTTTTAGCACAAAAGTGGGTAAACAAAATGAAATCCAAAGGATTAGGGGAGAAAAACAAGAGCATTTTTAGAAAAAATATTAGGTATTCCATTTTTGGTATGGGAAAAAATTGTCAACCTAAAGTAGTTGGTGGTGTAGCTCTTAATAATTAGAGATTGATGAGTGAAGCGATGGGAGTGAAAATTATTTGGAATAAGTACCAAAAATAAAACAAAGACGGGAAAAAAATCTTCAAGACAAATACTTGAACAATCAAGATAGGAACATACTTTTCATTTTCAAAATCCTCCTAAAGGGTCGGCAATCTGGAATTTTATGTTGTCTAGTTGATCTTTAATAGCAAACCATATATTTTGGTTGATAGGAAATGAGAAGTCTACAAATTTTGGGAAGGATATTTGGGATGGTTTGAAACCTTTGGGAGATGATGAATGATTTAGAGAAATTCATAGAGTAACTAGTCTTCAATGGGGCATGAATGTTATTAACTACATGGAAAGGTGTAGGATTGATGGATATGTTGGCTAGAAGTAGAAATCACTAGACTCTTTCTTTAGATAGGGATTCTTATGCTCTTCTTTCAAGTGTTTTTAAGGAAAGGACAATCTTATTAACAAAGGATAAAGAAAATATCATTTGGTATGGTTCTCATAAAGGTAGATGCTACATCAAGATTGATTATAACATGATGGAAAGGGAAACAATATTGGAAGAATTGTTCAACAAGAATTGTTTGCTAAATCGAGAGAGTTTTCTTAGCTAGCTTTTAAGAATTGGATTCTTATAGGAGAAATATTGACAAAGCTAGGGCTTATGGGACCATTTAGGTGTCCATTGTGTGACAATGATGATGAATCCATTAATCATTTACTTTTGAATTGTGATTTCTCTTATAATTGTTGGAGGTTTGTGATGATAAAATTAAAATAAGAGTTTTCATTGACAAAAATAATAAAGGTACTATTTACGTTTTGGCTCTTGACCTCATCCAAATATATCTTCTCTAGAATTTGATAGGTTAGTCCATCAACGGTGATCTGGGAACTTTGGAAAGAAAGGAACAACTAAATATTCTAAAAGAAACCCAAGACATTAAATCAAATGTGTGGGAGAATTGAATTAGTTATCTCAGAACTAGTGAGTATTGTTGCTTCTAAAACAAATCCTTCAAGAACACATTTTTTGAATGATGATTCTATCTTACAATTGCAATGGTTGTTGATTAAGTTTTGGTAGGAAGTGGGAAAGTCTAGAAGAGGGCTAGACCAAGATAAAATTTGATGGGAAATTGAGGCGAAATTTGGGTTTGTCCAAAGTATGGTTCGGAACTCAAGATTTGATAGGGAACATCTTAGAAATAGGTACAAAAAAAACTCAACAATTGAACAAAAAATAAAGCGGAGGTACAAGGGATGCTTGAATCTTCTCTCATGGCAAAAATATTATCAATTGAAAAGCCCCATTTAGAAGGAGGCTTTCTTGATCATTGTTAATGCCTCAATTAGGGAGGAGGCTTTAGCTTGGAATTTAGATAAATTCATTAAACTCATTTGTAAAATTTTAAATTGCTTCCAAGCCTTTAAAATTTCCCATATCCTCCATTTAAGAAATGAGGTGGTAGATATTCTTTCTAAATGGGTAGTGTCATTTAATGATGAAATTATGGCTGAATTTGGGAGGGGTTTGGAGATTTGGACTTAGATGAGGATATTTGAAGTACACTTTTGCCTAGTGGGAAAGAATGATTACTTGGTAGGAGAGAAAACATGAAGTGATTGGTGTAATTAGATGGATTTAAGAAGGCAATTGATTCTCAAGACTTGTTCAGATTCAAGGAGGTTGATACTAGTGGAAATACAGAGTTGAGTTTAAACTTGAGGTGTCAATAGAGTATTCATAATTATGGGGGGCAACTTTACTTTGATCACAATGAAGTGACAACTAGCTTTATTGGGTCAAATTATAGAGAAGAGACTAGAAGAAGTTTGAAATTCATGATTCAATATTTTTCCAAGTAGTTGATATCATGTTCGGAGAGGAATTTATGAGGTCTAAGCACTGCTACAAAATTAACACTAGCATCATATCAATATTTTTAACATGGATTTTAGAAATAGGGACTAAGGCATAGGTTGATTTGGTGATGAGGGAGTGTGTTGAGGACAAGTGGTTGTTTGGTTTTCAGTCCTTGTTTGATTAAGTGGTCCCAAGAAAAGGACTTAAAGGTGAGTTTGGTGATTGGAGAGAAATAGGCACTAGGTTTATTGTATATTGCAAAGAGCTAGAAGGAAGAATGTCAAACAAAAGTGCAGATGGGCTTGGAGTCATTTCTAGATTTTCTCCATGAAAGGGAGATACTTTGTCAATTTGAAATGGAAGTATCCAAAAAAGGTAAAGATGGGTCAAGATTTGAGGTCACTAACTACTACATTAATGGCCTAATGTAACCTACATAGGAGAAGAAAGGGAAAATGAGAAAAATACACAAGGTTGAAACCCTATTTTTCACTATTAGATCAAAATTACTTTGTATTTTCAAATTTGAATATGCACTTTGAGTTGGTTGGTAGGGGAATTGTGATAGAGCCATATATTAGCAATTTTACACATTTTATGTTTAATGATGTATTTAATATTTACTAGTATAGTCTTGATAGTTTAGTTGGGGAATGGATTTAGTAATATGTTATTTTTCTCTCCCCATGTGATTATGAAATGACTTGTTTGGGAAATTTTGTGTATGGAAGGATGTTTGGGGTAGATGTAACAATATAGGAATTTGATATTATGGATGTAATTTCCTTTAATTTTTATTAATACAAATATATAATTTCACCAAGAAAAAAAAATTAGGTTGCATGTTTTAAAAAGACTCTCAGCAAATGAATTCTCAAGAGTTAGGAAAATCCAATCAAATGAAAATAGGCAATTAGCAAGGTAAAGGAAAACCTTTGAACCTTATTGATGGAACACAAACATTTATTCCACAAAAGATTGTATGTACCTTAAGTATCACAAAACATGTTTGGCCCCATCCTACAAAAAACTATATCAATAGAAAAATAATTTAAAAATAGTAATACTAAAGTTAACAATGGTGGAATTTACAAGATGAATTCTAGAGGAATTTGCATGCGAATAAGAAACATAAAAATAGGAATTATGAATTATGTATCAAAGATATTATATTTCTACTATAGGATTCACTCTCTTCAAAATCATGTTTTTGGTATCATGGCTCTCTCTGTCTCTCTCTGTCTCTGTCTCTGTCTCTGTCTCTCTCTCTCTCTCTCTCTCTCTCTTATAACATCACAATAGTACATGGGGAACACGACTAATGTGTATCTCATCTCTTCTAAGTTTTTGTCCATACCACCAAACCTTATGAAATTAATGTTCAAAGAATGTGCTTCAATTCTCCCTTTGTCTATTGAATGCCAAAATCATTTATGTGGGAAATTTTTGTGGACAACTTCCATTATCCCTATGATTGCATATTATGCTAGTTGCGCTCTATATCAAACATCTTTTCCAATTGGGATAGTTTGATCTATCATTCACGTTGAAGTTTTCTAAAAGATTTGAGATTGCCTCTTGCATTCTAGAATGAAACTTCTATCTACCCTTTTCGAGTTCAAATCCTTCAATGCCTTTATGGGGAAACTCTCTTTCTTGATAGAAAACCTTTGTAAATAGAGTTGTAGTCATTAACACCAATTAAGTTCTTATGGTTGTAGTCTTTGATTGATCTCTTCAGTTCTTCCATTGAAGCCCTTGAATTTCCTATTATTTTTACAAAATTCCATTTAAACCCTCAAAGTTCCATCCATCAATAATTTTTGAAACTCTTTTTATTTTACATCCAAATGGAGGCCATTTCTCCTTAAGAAGGTACTCACATATATATTTTTTTGACATATTTTCTTCCCTTGAAATGAATTTGAGCTATAATGATAAGAACCATAAATTGGGTCAATTACATACATTTATAAAATTATTACTTTGCATTCTACTACCATGAAATATTGGGCACATCAAACAATAACATTGTCCAATAGATTTTAAAATATAGATTTAGTTTTAATTTTTAATTTTATCTTTTAAAGTTGTAATGAAATAAAAATGGATAAATGGGTGTGAGGGGAAATTACTAGGATAAATGGACAAACTAGGAAGTTCACACCTATATTATTTCATCACATTGGAATGAAAGTTGATCCACTAGGCTCAAGGAGCCTCAAGCACTAAGAGGATGAAAGGATTCCTTCTTTATGGAGTTGAAAGATGACCACACAAAATGGGAACACAAGATTTAGTTCAAGAATGAAAGGAAAGATGGAAGGATAAGCATGAATTTATACACATATTTTAAATATGATTCAAAAACCATATTCAAAAAATTGGAACAATAACTAACTTGTGATTCGAGTTGCAATCCAAAAAGGATGGTATGGGGTGCCTCTAGGGGTCAAGGGTAAGTAGGAGGTTAGGGGTAAGTCAACTTTCCTTGTACCAAGAAAAATCTGTTGAAAATCAAGTCAACTATAGCTCTCTATCAAACCTTCTTGTAGCTTTCTCCATAGTTTCACTACCTATCACCTGCATATAAGAAATAGGAAGAATATTTGTGGAAATGGATTTACCTCACTCAAACCCCTATTAAGGAATTCACTTTTAAATTGAATTAAAATTCTTGAAAAATGGAAGTATTTTGTTAGATAGCATAGGCTTGATAAGATACTATAACTTTAGAAACCTTCATGGTGTTGAATTGCTTATAAAGATGCTTGAAAGTGTTCTTGATGTTGTTCCAACCTTGGATCCATGATAGGAATAATATGAATGCTTCACTAATGCTTGGATCTAGACATTACTCCTTCTCTTTCATGCTTTAATGTTTGATGCTTGAAAGGGATATTAAATTGATTGCTTGAATTATCTTGATAGCTCCTTAAATTGATATCTTGATAGTGATCATGAATGTTTAGAGATGATTACCAAAATTAAATAGGTAGCATTGCTTTTGTACCTCACCTAGCCATTTCAAAGCTCAAATCAAAGGATTCCAGTGAGGATTTAAGGACTCCACCCAAATCTAAAGACCTTTGCACTATTTAAATTTGGGCCCAATCATCAAGGTATGGGGAGAATCCTAGGTATAGGACAAGTGGACTCACCCTATACCTACCCACTCGCTCTATTTCTGCCAATCTAGTCTTAGATTAAAGTTGGGGGTCAATTTTGATATGAAGATTTTGAGAATATTCACAAAATTGAGACTAAATAAAGCATAATGAGAATGGAAGCCTTGGACACTAAAATAGGGCCTAAATAAGAACCAAAATTGTACATAACTATAATTTTGGACACTACATATAGCCCCATTTTAGCAGGAGTATGAATGTGCTTCATACTCATGGTAAAGTATATCAAAGTATAAAAAAATAACACTTATCAAGGTAGAAGAGATAAGGAAACACCAAGCCCCTAAGTGACTTAAGTCCTTATATAGAATAACCAAGAAAATTATTGTATGCAAATAAATTCTCCTAAAACATTAAATTGGTACAAAATGATTGTCCTAAGGAAAGAATTGTCTCCAAAGGAATCTGCTAAGAGAATGGTGCAAATGGATTTCCCCAAGGAAAGTATTGTCTCCAAATTAATTCACTAAGAGGAAAATGTAAGAGGATTATCCTAAAGTAATAATTGTATAAAAAAGAATCTACTAAGAGGAGATTAGAAATCAAAAGGCAAAGTTTGCTAAGTAACTTGAAAAAAAATGACTTCAAAATTTGATCTATGGCGTGTGCATAATGTGTAACAAAGAGAAAAGTGTATACCCCCACATTAAAGTGATTGTGCACACCTTAATGGGAATAATGACTTTAAGCTAGAATGTGTGCATCTAAAATAAAAACATGTCTCGTTGTGATATTCATGTAGACAAGGACAAACCAAGGGAAATAAACACATGAAAAAAGAGCATAGAGGGATCTACTAACTTTGAAGTTAGTATACATATGTGATAACTCATGTATATCAATAATAATCATAATGAATTGACCTCATCTTGAAAAGGTAGTAGAACCATGATCATAATGGAAGAAGAGCACATAAGATGAATGAAAAAACATATTTTTGGGTCATCATTATGGAGACCAAAAAGAGATATGGTTTCTACCACTCCACATCATCGACAACAAAAAGGCACATTTACAACAATGATACATATATGGTACATAACATATATACAAAATATATAAGATTTGAGATACAAATAAAAAATGTCACAACAAGATTGATCCCTTTATCACCTCACATCGACATAGCAACAAGGGTTTCCTAAATAAATATAAACAATAACATATAACAAGTAGCACATCACAAGGGAAGCACGTTACAAACAAGAAAACACATAAAAGAATCCATCACAAAAGAAGAGTTGTTGAAGTATGTCATTTGCCAACCCTTCTTGTTGAATATTATCTAGGAAGGTGGACAACATGTGAGAGGAGAAACGTTGAGCATGGTAGATGAAACTAATGCAAGTTCTAAATAAGGACCATGCTCTAATGATGAGACAATTTATTTTTCACAAGGAGAAAGAGTTAGTATTTAAAAAAATCTTTCAAATTATTCACAATTAATTTTAATAATCTCATGTATATCATTAGAATTAAGATTAGCATCATCAAAATTTATCATCATCAAGAGTATCTAAATCATCTAAATTAATCAAAATATGATTCTTAATACAAAAAGAACAATCATCATGTTTAGATAATTTAATTTTCTTAAGATTGAATTCCTCCCTTGGGCCATGTATAGGTTGGTCAAAGGGAATCGAAGCATCATGAGGTGTCTTAAAAGGAGGAATTAGTTTGGAAAGAAATTTCATGAGACCTAGCATGACAAGGATCACAAGAAAAATGTTTTTGTTTCCTTTTTTGAGATTTTGGAAGGTTTGTGATCAATCAACATGGGCTCCTTTTGTTCCTTGAGAGCAGGAAAGGAAGGAACTTGACTAGGTTAAGAGATAGAGGATTCTAATCCTTCCTAGGATATAGAAGGTGGAATAGAAGCATAAGAAATAGGAATGCAAGGTGTAGGAAGTAGTCTAGGTTGAAGACAAGGAGATGAGACATCCTTAGGGTTTCTCAATTTGGAAACCATTTCATGTTTGTAATTTTTCTAAGATGGGAAGAAATGGTCTTGACAAGTTAGCAATGGTTGAGGAATTTGAGGCAAAAATAAGTCAAGGTCAAATTTCCCATGAATCACTAAAGGTTGATAGAGACTATGATTGATCATGATAATTTATTCATTATGGGAAAACTTTAGGCACATATGGATAAGAGAAGTAATAACTTTCATGGAAGTGAGCCAATGAAGTCCAAATCTCACTTGGAATCAATCTAAAGTTGGAATGATGACAAAGGTGACATCTAAACACTTATTACCAACTTTAACAATAAGGGTAATGGAACCATGTGTAGGACAAGTATTTAGTCATTGTAAATATTAATAGGCACATTAGATTTTTCATAGGCATCTTGATGAAGTTCTCTTGTGAAGAGATGTACCTCAATTATAACATTCACAATGCAAGTACGCTAAAAAAATAAATCCTTGGAAGAAATTATCACTATTTTTTTTGGAAATATAAATAGGACCATTGGATGCCTTAATAGTCTCCTTAGGATAAAGTTTAATGCAAATTTCAAGTTTAAGTTTTGGCTTAGGCTTGGTCTTGGATTGGTTAATGATATTTACAACATTATTTTTCACACTCCACATAGCATCAACATCTATAGGGATAGGGTGACTAGGCACAATAATATTGATAAAAGAAGAAGGGAATGAATTAGATTGCTCAATGGTATTGGTAGAATGGGAAGGAAAATACATTATGCTATATATGGTTAGGGGGTGCAACATATTTATTCCTTTATCATTCACACCCTCAATGGTTATGCTATTGGAATCTATGAGGTCTTGGATAATATGTTTTAAACAATAACAGTTCTTAATATCATGGCTACATTGATGATGGTACTGGAAAAAGGATTTGGAATCATATGAAGCTGAAAATGGTTTGGGATATTATGAAGCTAGAAATGGTTTGGAAGGTTCAATAGGTCTGATGAGAGGAAGTTTCAAAATATTAGCATTAAGTAACTTCAACATAACATTATGCAAATATTTAGTAAGAGTTGTAAAATTACAAGATGGTTTGAAGATAGATGACAAAGGAGCTACACCTGATGCTGTAATTTCCACTTGTGCATTAACATTGTTGAAATAATTATTGACCTTGATGAAACCGTTGTTGGGATTTTGGAACTTTTGGGAAGATTGCTAAGATGCATCATTCTTATCACTAAGAGCTATTAGAGTGGAAGACTCAAATTGGCTCACCTGAAGCTAATAATTATGAAGCACTACACACAATTGGGTAAAAGAAGTAAACTTAGAAAAAAAAATCTCTAATGTCTTTTTGAAAATTAGAAATGAAAATTATATGAACATCCATACAGACATAGGATAATAAATTTAAGCAAGAAAATGTTTAAATATAACAATACAATTAGTCACTTTTTCCTTAGCACATTGCTTACAATGAATCAAATCACTGAAGAAATGTGGGGACCAATATTATTCTAAAATTGTTGAAAGAAAGCATTAGCAATTTTTTCAAATTAATCAATAGAATAAGGAGGTAAATAACAAAACCATTACAAGGCCTTATCTCTAAATGTCCTAGTAAACAATTTATCCATAAGTATATGGCCATTAGGGAAGTCACTACACAAGGTTTGGAATGTCTTAACATGAGTCAAGGGATCACATTTTCTATTGTATGTCTCTAATTGAGGTATTTCCATGTATTGAGGGATAATAACACAAATGATGGCATGGGATAATGGGCTAGCAATATTACAAGAAGGGATGTTTTATTTAGATTGGGCTATGAAAGCAAGTTATTGTTGCAAAGATGAAATAATTTGGGAAAGGTTGTTTATGCTTTCTTCGATGGATATGTTCGTATTGGACATGTTGGACAATGAAGGATATGGAATGTTATGTGAAATGGATGGAGCATTATAATATGATAAATGACACATTGTGGTAAGTAGGTATAGATGATGGTTGGGAAATGCATGGAGCACTCATAGGAGGAGGTATAATATGATTAGTAATTACTCTAAAACTAACATGAGTAGGGTTTATGTTTTGAATAGACATGTGGTTATGATAGGTGGAGTGTAGGTGGAAACATTAGGTAAGGATGTTGGAATAGGAATGGAATTATCAACATTGGTATTAGGATTGGAAATATTAAGAGCTTGATAACAATGTTTCATAGATAGGAGATTACTATCAATGATTTGAGATATGCCACACAATAAGTCAAAACATGTTTCATCATTTTGAACCAATCTTATCAACCCTTCAATAAAGGTTTTGACCTTACTATTATAATGTTATTGGCTCATCCAATGTTCAAGCATTGCAAAATCATGAACAAGATTTTCTACTTGGAAAGGAGATCATCTTGTTATGGAATCATCATCATCATCATATGAAGTATGAGAAGAGTGATTTTCAAAAATGTTAGGTATGTCATTGGTAGGCATAGAGGTATCACCTACATCTCCATGAAATACATTATAGGACTCATGACCTACACCTTTGAGGGAACCAATAAGCCTAAATATTTTTTCTCATGGGTAAGTTATATGTAGGACTCAAGGTTACAATATTCATACACAAAGAAATATAAGAAATGGATGTCTAAACAATGCAAATTACTAATAACTTGATCATTGAAACATTGCATGAAAGGAAGTAATAATATAAATAAGATCTAACATGAAAGCATGAATTAAGTTGATGCAAAAAATCACTTAGTATGAATGAAAATAAGGATCCATAATTGCACATACAATATAATGGTTTGTATTTAAATTAAATCATCCAAATCATAAGCAAGATAAATGCATAAAAATTAGATCTAAGCATCCAAATCAAAATGGAAACATTAGGTGTTGGGCTCACAAAAATGTAAAGAAATAAAAATGGAGAAATGGGTGTGAGGGGGAATTACTAGGATGAATGGAAAAACTATGAAGATCACACCAATATTATTTCATCACATTAGAAGGAAAGGTGATCCACTAGGCTCAAGGAGGGTCAAGTAGTAAGAGGATGTAAGTATTATTTTACTATGGAGTTCAAATGTGACTATGCAAAATTGGAACATGAGATTTAGGGAAAGAATGCAAGGAAAGAGGAAAGGATAAGGATGTAGAGAAATATAATTTTTAAATTCAATTCCAAAAATAGATCCAAAAATCTAGAATAATTATTGACTTGTGCTTAGAGTTGCAGTCCAAAACATTAGGTATGTGACGTCTCAAAGGGTCAGGGGTGAGTAGGAGGTCAAGGGTGAGTCAACTCACCTTATTCCAAGAAAAATCTTATGAATATCCAATCAACTATAGCTCTTTGTCAAACCTTATTGTAGATTTGTTTGTGATTGTTCCTTCTATCACCTACACACAAAAAGTGAGAAGAATGTTTGTAGAAATGGGTTTGCCTCAATCAAACCTTTGTTATGGAATTAACCTTGAAATAAATTTGAAATGCTTTAAAAATGGAAATGTTTTGTTAGGTAGCAATGGTTTGATAAGATTTTATAACTTCACAAGCCTTCACGGTGTTGAATTGTTTATGAAGATGCTTGAAAGTGTTCTTGAAGTTGTCTTGAACTTAGATCTCTAGGATAGAAAGAGCAAAAAATCTTTCACTAATTCTTGAATCTAGACATTGATCCTTGTATTTTGTGCTTGAATTATTAATGCTTGAAATGGATTTTAATTTGATTTCTTGAATTTTCTTGATATATCCTTGAATTGATAGCTTTATAGTGAATTGTGAATGCTTAGAGATGATTGTCAAAATAAGGGAGGTAGTATTGTTTTTATACCTCACCTAGCCATTTTGGAGATCAAAACTTGAAGGAGATTGATGAAAATTTAAGGAACCTACCAAAATCGAAATAACTTTTCATCATTTAATCTGGGCCCAATCATGAGGTGAGTCTTAAGTATGGGGCAAGTAGACTCACTCTATACCTACCCACTAGCCCTATATCGACCAATTTAGGCTCATATTTAAGTTGAAGGGTCAATTTTTATAAGGGAACTCTGAAATGTGCTTGAAATCAAGGATGGAACAAGAATAATAGGCATGGAAGCCTTAAACACTAAAATGGGGCCTAGTTAAGGACCAAAATTATAGATGACTAGAATTTAGGACACTACAAAAGTTATTTATATAGAATATAAATTATAATTAATTTGAAAATATTTTTTATATATTTGTTAAATTATATAAATCAAATTTATAGTAAATATATAATTAAAAGTTAGCATATATTTTTTGTGGTGTGTAGATTTGGTAAATGTTGTCTCAACGGAAAACTCCCATTATATTAATAAAAAAATAAAAAATATTCATGCATAATTAACACTAAGTACTCAACCCACTCATAAATCCTCTCCGATTAAGGAGGGGAAACCAAATCACCATACATACTAATGAAAATGCCAAACTAACACAAAGATCCTGTTGTAAAAATAGTCAGCGCTCCCCTCAGGATTTGTGACATGGTTTAACAGCCTCTCGTGTCTTCTATAAGTCTAGTGGGTGTATCGGGCATTAACAGGTCAATCTTTTGGTGCAACGGCAACCACTACTTGTAACAGATCCATCATCAATGACTTTCCCATGTAATAGAAAAGGCTTTTGAGAAAAAAAAATTCATGTTGATTAGTTCAACTTTAAAAATACCTGTTATGATACCAACTATAGGGCACATTAGAATAGTGGGTAGGACTGCCTTAACCACCACCTCATTTTTTGTTGAAACCAACTAGCACACATAGATATTACCCCATTTGAGACACTCCATGACCTACACCATGTTCATGAATAATTCTTCATAAACAAGACCATAAAAAAAATATCCATTATTGCATTATAACACTTCATCCACCTTGACAATCACTTTGATAGTCTCTCACTTCTCATTTTTCTTAAAAATATGCATAATTTGATCCTACATCCTTTCCTTTTGGTACGAATATTTGATCTGAAATATACATGATATGATGTTGCTTTATTACAAAAGCTTACATTGAAAGGAAATTTTCCCTTTATCTATTAGCAACTTGAAAAAGAAAGAGGGAAAATAAAAATGTCGAGATAGATATAGTTTAGACTCCCTCAAAATGTGTCCAACATAGGGAAGATCGTTATAATCTTACACAAAAGATATATACCAATCTCAAAAGTGTCATAATAGAGTCATCCAAAATTGCATCAAAACAAAGATCAACTAAAAACACAACCACCCAAATTGGCATGTATATCTAATCTACCAAAGAACATCCTATCATTGTGTTGTTACCAAGCAAGGACTAATTTTGTTCATGATGAGGCATAAACCCTCTCAATTATCCATGTCAGTCAATATGGCCTTTGTATCCTATATTAGTACATAATTTTTTTATGATGAATCCATTTATTTATTGACCTCTCTATAGGCATGATTCATTATGAAATATATGTCTCCTTGTAACTTCAAAGCTCTTTGAACTTATTTCATTAATTTCTAGTTCAATGTATACTTATTCATGACCATGTTGATGCATATCAATGAGTCCCCTTCAATTTCAATGTTAAGTTGTCTCCTCTTTGATAATTCTTTAAGTCCTTTGATGAGAAAATCTAGTTATGCATCATTGTTAGTTGTAATTATGATATTTCCAACAATTGCTAAAATTGTCCTACCTATTTCATCACTCAAACAACATCCCAAAATTTCTTGTTCTAGATTCTTCTTAGACGCCACCATTGAAATTAGATTTTAACATCTTACTAGAAGGGGAAATCCATCTAACCCTATCCTATTGTATTTAACCAACAAAACCAACCCAAATGTATAAGGAAGTCTACGCCACATCCACACTTTACCCATATGTTCATCCCACTATGATGTTAGGAACATGGTGTCTCAACCTTGCAATGATAAAAATGTATTATTGATAAAAAGTTTACTATTGATACATGTGCATGGGGGGATGCAAAATGGGATACCCCCTTGTGGGATTGAATCCCCTAACTGACTAGGAGTTGAGGACAGTTCACCCTATCAGACCGTTTTTAAGGCAATACCCTTGAAACAAAATTTCATTTATAATTTATCATTGTGAATATTGATCATTTATCATTAAGTCATAGATCTAAAAATGGATATTTTGTGCACTTTGTTTAACCTAGAAGGAAACCATATTTTATAAGAGCATTGTTATACGACTTAATATTGTGATGTATTTTAAAAGTCGGATAGTTGTTGAGTTTCCCCCATATATCTATTGGTGATACTCTTGTGTGAAGCTTCCTTTGCAAGTATATTGTAATTTGTTATTAAATTTTGAATATAATATTGGGTGGCTTGTGCAGTATGGGGTTTTCCTCCTAAAAGGGTTTTCCCAATGTAAATCATAGTTTCATGGTAAGCGTGTTATTTATGTTTATTTCTATTAAGTTTTTGTAACTATTTTAAAAACATGAGAAAGTTCTTGCATAACCCTCATAAGTTTAGTGTAAGAAGTGGTTTTGTTACCTTTTCTATCTTACACATAAAAGTTTTTTCTTTCTAGCCCTATAGACTTTATTGTTAAGAAATTCTACCAATCTATTTTTTATTTTAACAATCACTTAATCTTCCACTATGAGATCCTCTCCATGGAAGATATGCCTATTTTGTTTCTTCCAAAGATGTTGATAAGCCCCATTTATGATCTTTTATTTTAGACTTTTATGTTTCTCGAAGACTTTGTTTTATATTTAAGTGCATAAACCTTGTGGTTAATACCTATGTTAAGTTATAATATTGAGCAATCCTTCTATGTCTTGTGACCTTTTTGACAAATACCTCAAGAATACTAAATGAATGCAACATGAGTATGTTTTCATGGATAAATAGTGATCAATGTTGTATTTTTAATAATTATGAATATGTAGAATATTTGTATGTTAACCTTGATGGATGTAGCTATTTCAAGAAGTCCATGGATGTTGAGATGGAGTAAATATCATCACCGAGATGTGGTAGAAGACTTGAAGGGGTCAAGGACAACAAAGGAGTGAGTTAAAAAATTTATCCAAATGATCAGCTAGCTATTATAACCACACAAGAATTCTTGAATCGGTTAAAAGAATAGTTATCTTCCTATTTACTTGTCATATTTGATGGTAGAACAAATATAGGAAAGTTGAAATGTGAAGTAAATGCTAGAGCAAAGTCCTACTCTATTTTTGCAATACTCACCCCTTTACTATCATTTATGTTTATGATGCCAACCATTTTAGACCACTTTTTATGTATATTAGATCTTCAGGTGTATTTAATGATTTAGTGTTATGATACTTTAATCATCTTATTTATATCATGTTAGTTATATGATAATGGTTATTTGCATATGATGATTTTATTTATGTGTATGGTTTTTACTAACCTTGTACTTGCATGTGTATGGTTGGCATGTATATTTTATATTTATGTTTGATGAACTTGATGTGGTTGAGGGATGGAGTCATAGTTACTTGCTTGCAAGTTCCACACAATCAGTCGATCCCTACCATTGTCTGTTATATATATACATATTTTTACATGCTCATCTTTTATGCAGGATTTCAGGTACCGGGCATCGACTTCTCTGAATTGCTTGAATGAGAATACCCTATCGCAATATCTCAATGGTAAGAGAGGGGATATAACATCTAGGTCTAAATCCTATCCTAAGTCATTTATTGTCCTAAAATAGTGGATAAGTATCTTATTTACTACCCTCTGAATTCGTTAAGGTGACGTCACTCGTGAACCCTTCCTTTGAGCTTGATTATTGCATTTTGATTTAGTTAGTTTCTATCTTGTTGCATGTCATGTGGTTTGATGTAGTTTTTTTATTAAAAATTTAATTAAGATTAATTATGTGATTAATTAATTAAATTGTTTGAAATATAGAAATATTAAATATGAGGGTATTTAATTAATGAGAATTAATTATATACATTGGTTATTTAAAAAGACTTAATTAAAAAGTCTAAATTATATAAATTGAAGATTTAATTAAATATTAAAGTCAAAATCCAAATTGAATGCATAAATAATATAAATTGATGGTAATTATTAAAGTTACATATTAAGTTGTGCTAAATATATTAATTATAATTAAATTATAATTATGCAAGTTATATGCACGCTTAATAAAAATAATTGATTTATTAGTTCTAAATTAAAAGGTTGAGTTAAGAGACTTAACTAAAGGATTAATTATTAAATAATAATTCTTTTTATTAATTCAAGGGTTGATAAAAACAAAGTTAAAAGTTGAGTTCTAATTGTTGATTGAGGGTTGCATGCTTCAGTTTGCATTGCTGGGTTTTTTTTATATTAGAATCATTTTGGTCATTATTTCACACACGGGTTTTAGGGAGATAGGTTTTGGCTTTGGATTTAGATTTGAAGGAAATTTATTGAAAGATGGAATTTTGGATTGTGGATTGTGGATTGTGATCTTCTTTTCTTCTCAGATTGTTCTTTGATTTGAGGCAGGGTTTTGGAACTCTTTTTGTATTTTTCATTCGAAAAAGCTTGTCTTCTTCATGCTTGTTGGTATGTGTGACTATTACTTGTCTTCTACGAATTTGAGATTTTGTTTTTCAGATTTTTGTTTAAGTTTATTGAAAGATTCGATTAGGGTTTCATTTGTGAAAGCTTGTTATTGCATGTGTGATTGTTGGGTATCTTCTTCTTTGATTATAATTTTTGATAATTAGGCTTTTGAAAGTTTTCTTATACCTTAAGATTTCTTAAATTTGGTCTCCCATTGAATCATGAATTACTTCATTTGAAAATTATACACATATATCAAATTATACTTTTGAGAGAAAAATAAAGCCTAATTATATTAAAAGAAACTAATATATATATATATATATATATATCAGTTGAGAAAATGAGATAAATATTATTTGAAAGTTTTTTTTAAAGGTGCTTGTTCTTTTTGGCACAAAAATTTTATGCCAAAAAATTATTTATTAAAAAATTAAATTAAATTAAATTGGTTGGGCGAGGGCTATTTTCCCCACCCATGGCAGCCCTCACTGTTATGGCAGCAGGCTGTCATGAGCAACCTTGGCTACCACGGTAAGTTGCCATGAGCAGCCGTGGGAAGGGCTACCCCCCCTCCCCCCCAACCCCCCAACATTTTAGATGTTTATTTATTTTTTTAAATAAAGTTTTTTAAAAATAAATATTATTAAATTTAAATTTATTTAATATTAATTAATATTAAATATTAGTATTTAATAATTGTATTATTAAATGACGAAGGCCAGGCCAAAGTAGGTTCATTAGGCCGTATGAAATTCTATTTCGAGAACTGTGCAGGATAAAAATTACAAAATAAAGAGACACAAACCCTCACCTTGTTTCACCATTATGTTGCGTCGTTCTGCTACCTCTGCTCATCTTCTAGCCTTAATTCCTCCCACATCTAAAAACCTCGTTGAGTCGGGAAACAAATTAAAATTTGAAAGAGGTGTGGCAATTTCATGAGTCTACAGGCTTGAGAGGGTTACCGAAAATTATTTGGGCCGCCTCAAAATTAGAGAAACAATATAAAGCAACTGTTAGATGGCTCTCTCTGCTAAATTTTGATGAAAACTGGAAAGCTTTCAAAATGAATTTCCCAGAGCAAATTGTGTGGCTAAGCCATTTCCATTACGCGATCGAGATCCATAGCATCTTGACCCTACGCGAGCTCCACGAGCTCCTCTGCGAGCTCTGCTTCCTCATTTTGCAAAGGGTGCTCCCCCACCAGGAAATAGATCTACTACTTTTTCAAATGCGAAAGTTTGGAGCCAAGGAGGCCTCTGTACCTCTTCATGGAGGGTGCCATTCAACTACTCAAGACCGCATATGGCTTCTTTCTCAGTGGAAAAATTAGATCAAAAATTCTCCTTTTTTGAGAAAACTAAATATGCCTACAACAATATCGGCAAGTTCTCTGGATCAAAATATGTAGATGAAGTGAAATCTGGGCCAATCCCATCATCTTTGATGCATCACTCAATTTGTAATGCTGATCAGATAGAAGATACCACTAATCAATGGATGAAGGTTAAAACAAAGAAGAGATTGAGTTCAGACTATTTTGTGCACCCGAAAGTGAAAAAAGATTTTGATATTCCCCTACATAATTCCTTTAATGTACTTCATCGAGATCTTCCTAGCCTACCCTCCTCTCTCAATCCTTCAATTTTACCCCATGAAAATCAGGGACTACCGCAAAAGACTCACATTGCCAACAACCAAAGGCAACACTCTCCAAATTGTCAATCATCCATTGAATGATATGAGAAAGGTTGGTCTCCCTCCAGGAGTAAATCAAATATTTCTGATACAACGATGAATGTGACAAATGTTATTTAGATGAAATCGGGGAAGATTGAGAAGATGAAAATGCTATGCAAAAAATTCACAATTTTCGCCTGGTGGAATGGATATGGCACACCAATTTGTGAAATTGTTGACTGGTTTGAAAAGAAATAAAAAGGACAGGTAAGTACTGCTCTTCTCTTATATGGTTTTTTTCTTATTAAATGCAATAGTATAGAATTAAAGGATAAATTTCTAAATTCAGAAAGCCCTAGTTTCAAAAACTGTGATTTTGCCTTTATTGATTGGATCCCAAATTTTGATCCAAAAAAATTAAATTTTCAAAAAATTGATAAGGCTATTCTTTTGCCGAACATTCCTGTTGAATTGATATGCATAGATTTCTTTGTAAACATAGGTAATAAGATAGGAAAATATGTAGGTATGGTAGTAACTAAAAGACCCCAATCTGATAGCATGATTATTGTCAATATGGACATTAACACTTGCACTATTAAACTGATTACTATTGAATGTCGGAAGGATACTTATGTTATTAAACTAGTATTACTACAATCAAAACTTATCATAGAAATGGAAGATAAGCATAAAGTGGACTCGAAGAATGTCTCTCCTCACATTAAGAGCAATGTTTCCCATATTGCTATGAAGATTATGTCTCCAGCAGAGGATATTGAAGAAGGGGAAATAGAGGAAGGGAATTTAAAATCAAAGGTCTTAATTGGAGGCATCTCTGTTAAATTTAATGAGAATGAAGGAGGCTTTCATATTGTATCTCAGATAGTTCCAGATCTGATGGAAATAAGCAAAGATAATAATACTTATACATGTAATAACATCTTAAATGTTACTCAAAGCCAGGTTGAGGTTGTCCCTACTAATATCAATAATGAAGCCTCTTCAAAGACAGAGGAAGAAGTAAGATTATTAACCGAACATTTATGTGAATTTGTTGTTAACGATTTAATGGACCAATTTATGAATAAAATATGTGACAAGGAGGAACTCTTGAGACAAAGAGAATTGTTGATCAAAGGATGTCTAGAGAGTTGGGATGATTAGGATCCAATTGATATTAGTAATCTCTTGTTAGATCTTGAGGATAGAGAGCTTAAGGATCAGGAAACACTTGGGATTATAGTTGCTCTTCCTAGTTTGCAAGCCCCTGACTATGCCAAATCTAATAAGAAAAGGGGAAGGACATCAAATCATGAATTAAGATTATTGGATGGATGTGTTGCAGGCCAAGTTAAACTGATGACCATTTTTAATGCAGGGAAGGGGAAGTTCCTTCCCAAGTCACCATGAATGTCCTAACTTGGAATGTTAGGGGCTTAAATGCCCCTAACAAGCAATGGATTTTAAAACATTGCATATCTCAAACTAAAACTGACATAATTATGTTACAAGAAACCAAATTGGACAATAAAGAAATAACAAATTTTAAAAAAACACTAGGTTTCAGAGAGTTCTGGGGAGCTCCAACTAGAGGAGCTTCTGGAGGTTTGGGATTCATTTGGGATCCTAGATTGGTGTCTCTCACTGAATTAGAGGATCACGTAAATTAGGGTTGTGGAATTGTTAAGAGTCTCCAGACATCACTATGTTTTAGGAACTTCAATGTTTATGGCCCTACCTCCAATCTAGAGAAGGAAAGAGTATGGAAGGAAATTGAGAAGAAGTTGGAAGATTGTTTAGGTGTGATTTCAATCATTGGAGGGGATTTTAATACAATTACTAAAGCATTAGAGAAATGGGGTGGCCTTCAATGACTCCCCCTTGCTGTTAAGATCTTTAATAAATGGATTAATAGGAATGGCCTCTTCAAGGTCTGCATTCCAAAGGATGCTTTTACTTGGAATAATAGGAGGAAGGGTTTCAACTTTATTGCTAAAAAACTTGATAGATTTTTAATTAATGGTAACCTGGAGGACTTACCATTCATTGTATCTACTAATGGTAAACCCATTTCAGGTTCTAATCACTACCCAGTAATACTAAACATAATCAAAGAGGGTAAACCAGATAATTGCCCTTTTAAATTTGAACAAATGTGGCTTAAGAAAGAGGGTTTTTTGAATATGATTGAAAAATGGTGGAAGGAAATTGAGGTATCTAGATCTAAGTTATATCAGGTGGTAAATAAATTAAAAATTATATAAAAAAAAATTAAAGCATGGAACGCTGATCATTTTGGGAACATTTTCACAAACAAAAATTCTCTGGAGGAAAAACTAGAAAATTTAAATGAGGAAGTAATGGCAAAAGGTATGGATGCTTCCCTTTATGAGGAGGAAAAATGCTTGATGAAGGAATATGAAGAAGTATTAGCAAGTGAAGAAATATTTTGGAGATATAAATTTAGGGAGACATAGTTGGAAGTTGGGGACAGAAATACCAAATTTTTCCACAATAGTACTAAACATAGGAGAATTGCTAACAAGATCACCTCCATTAAACTTATCAATGGGGAAGTAATCAAGAACCTAAAGGTATAGCCAAGGAGGTGATAAGGTATTTTGAGAACATTTTCAATAGACAAGGCGAAAGGAATATAGATGCCCAAGATAGCATTATTAAAAACATCCCCAAAATTATCTCCCCTGAACAAAATAAATTTCTATTAGGAAAAATTACTAAGGAAGAAGTGAAGCTTATATTATTTAAAATGAATCCAGACAAATCTCCAGGACCTGATGGTTTCCCAGCATGTTTTTTTCAATTGTGTTGGGACTTCATAGGTGATGAGGTGTCTAAAGCACTGGAAGGGGTAAGAAACTCAGGTAATCTTTTGAGAGAAGTTAACAATACCTTTATTGCCCTCATCCCCAAAAAGGAGAAAGTTGAGTCCTTTGATGATTTCAGACCTATAGCACTGTGCAATACCTTATATAAACTATTCACTAAAACAATGGCTGTTAGGCTGCAAAAATTCCTCCCAAACCTAATTAGCGAGGAGCAAATAGGTTTTGTCTATGAAAGATCAATTTATGATGGAGTTATCATAGCACAAGAATATATTCACTCTATCCAAAATAATCATGACCCTAGTATGTTAATAAAGTTAGATATTAAAAAAGCCTATGATAGAGTTGACAAGAGTTTTCTGAAGAAGTGTTTGATTGCCTTTGGGTTTGTGAAACAGTGGGTGAATATGATATCTGAATGCATCTCTACCCCAAAATTTTCAATTCTAGTCAATGGCTCTCCAAAGGGCTTCTTTGGGATTCACAGAGGACTGAGGCAAGGCGATCCGATTTCACCTTTTTTATTTATAATTATGGCAGAAGCTTTGGGGTGAGCCATCAATAGGGCTAGGCTAGAGGATAGGATTAAAGGTATAAAGATTACTAGTGGGATAGAACCAATGACGCATCAACAGTTTGTGGATGATACTATGCTTTATGGCCATAGCTCTAAGGAGGAATCAATAGCATACAAAGATATTCTAGAACGATATGCTATAGCTTCTGGACAAGAAATCAATCCTAAAAAGATAGAAATTTTTTCCTTTAATACTCCTGCAACTGAAATGGAGATCTATAAAATCCTCAACTTCAAATCAGGGAATCTCCCCTGCAAATATTTAGGACTTCCCTTGGAAAAATGAGTTAGAACAATGAAATTATGGAAAAATATCATGGATAAAATAAATCACGAGTTGGCTTCATGGAATGGAAGATGGATTTCTTCAGCAGGTAGAGCGACAAAGGTTCAGTATGTTCTGTCTGCACAACTCATTTTTCAAATGGCTTGCATTGATCTTCCAAGCAAAAATAGGGAGGAAATTAACAAAATTCTAAGGACCTTCTTCTAGCAGGGTACAGGGGACAAGAAAAAATTCCCACTTCTTGTCTGGGATAAGGTGTGTCGACCAAAAGAGGAAGGGGGTTCCGGAATAAAAGATCTTAAAATTCAAAGTAAAGCCCTAGGTGCAAAACTTATTTGGAGAATGTACAAAAACCCACATTTGAAGTGGGTTAAGATACTTACAATGAAATATCTCTCCAATAAGGATCCCATTAATATTTTTAGAGAATTGTCTCCCCCTAAAGGCTCAAGAATTTGGAATTTTATGTTGGACTGCAGATTCATCATCCAAGATAAACTTACTTGGAATCTTGGGAAAGGGGAGGAGGCCCTTTTTTGGCAAGATTCTTGGGGTAGTTATAGTGCACTATATGGTAATAAGAACCTTGAGAATGCCTGTAGGTTTTTTACAGTTAAATTAGGCTAGAAATTCATTGACTATGTTACCTTCACCGATGAAGGAATGGGCTGGCAATGGAAGAACTGGATAGATCTTGGTCTTCCCCCAACAGAATCTCTTGCTTTGAATAGATGTTTGGAAGATAGGAAAACAACTTTAAACCTTAAAAAGGATTCACTGGTTTGGGAAGGTAGTAAGAGAGGAGATTATTTAGTCAAGGAAGGCTATAACTTGTTGAGATCATGACTTATCAACAACTCTGACTCTCCTCCGACAACTTTATGTTGGCATAAAAATTGTCTCCTTAAGGCTCGTTTCTTCTCCTGGCTTGTATGGCATAAGAAGATTTTGACAGTAGAGAAATTTGAGAAGATGGGCTATCATGGCCCAAGCAGATGCTCTTTATTCAGGAATGATGAGGAGACTATTGATCATCTACTCCTTAGATGTCCATACTCTAATCAATGTTGGTCATGGCTATGCTCACAACTTGGGTGGGTATCAGTGCTTTCAAATAATATAACTGATTTAATAAACTCTTGGCCCTTCCTTAGACGTGGAAGTATTTATAGCTCACTATGGATTGGTGCCCCTTCAATCATTTTATGGGAAATATGGAAAGAACGAAATAGGAGGATTTTTCAAGAAAAGAAATTGGATATAAGCCAACTCATTAATAAAATTCAAGCCTCTATTGCAGAATTAAAAAATAATTGTAACATCAACAGGGTTAAAAAGGAAATGAAAATGACACACTGGGACGAAAAGATGAGAGGAAAGTGGCATGGTCTTGTTATCCATCATTTTATTGGAAATGGAGGTTCAATAACAAAAAAGAAGAGAGAAGATTGTAAATGGACACCACCAAAAGAAGGTTGGCTAAAATTAAACTTTGATGGTGCTTCTAGAGGTAACCCAGGCTTGGCTGGCATTGAGTGTACCATCCACAATAAGGAAGGTAAGGAGGTGGAAAAATTAGCTAAATATATAGGAAAGGAGACTAATAATGGGGCAAAATTACATGCTTTGGTAGAAGGACTATTACTTTGTAGACATTTAGGATGCAAGAAATTAGAAATTGAAGGTGACTCAGCTATTATCATCAATGCCTTAAGAAAAGGCTCTCTCCTTAACTGGAGATTAGATGCTATGTTGGCTAGAGCTATTTCTCTTTGCCAGGACTTTGATAAAATAACAATTAACCACATTTATAGAGAAGGGAATAAAAGAGCAGATGAACTAGCTAATCAAGGAATCAATGATTTTCTCATAAGTTAGTCATGCTCCATCAGGATTAAAAATGAATCATTTTATTAATCAAGCAAAAGCATGTGTAAACTACCTTAATCAAATTCATTTTCCTTCATTAAGAATGTAGAGTAAACATTTCATCCATTTACAATCAGAGGCTGAAATAAAGGACAGATGTTCCATTTATCTTCTTCAGAAAATTTAAAACTATATAGAATATCGAAGTTAAGTTTCAATCATAGATAGTAACATGAATATCAAATATTTAGAGGAACCATAGTAACTATATCGCCCCTCATTAGTCACTCATGGTTTTAATTTATAGTAACCTTCAATTTTATTATATGATACTTATTATATGCAACAGATACTAATGAAGCACAATATCTTCTTTGTATGATTGGAAACATTACCTTCTTCTTGTCCTCTTAACTTCAAATCTTATCTACCCTAATTCCAATTTGTCTTGGATTAGTCTTTTATTTTACTTAAAATAAATATCAGTTTTTTAGATACATTCTCTCAGCTCAGAATATTTTTGATTAAGACTAAGGATAATTTATTCCAAGATATGTTTCCATTATCTTTTATCTCTTCTACTTTGATAATGGTGTGTATGGATAACCTAATAGCTAACCATTGTTAGGCAAGGTAAGCAACATATTTTTGCAGGTATGAAGTAAATAGAGAAGACAAGTTCCCATGCAGAGCCATACTTGGAAAGGGTAACAATTAAGATGTGTTCTTTACTATTAGCAAATTTGTGAATCAATGATTAAGTCATAGATCAGTCTTGGACATACTAACGAGGATCTTAGCCAGAATTTGAGTTGTCACAGGTCGATAGGGTTAGAGGACATGTAAAGAAAAACCTCTTACGCATGTGGCTGGTCTTTAGATGTAAAGGCAATTGGGGGATAAGAGAGGCTCTTAGTAAGGATAGAATTGTGTATACCAAAATAGACTCTCCATCTCTAACCATTGCAAGAGAACAATATAATGTGTGTCACTTCACTCAAATTTGTGTTTTACTTATTTCAAATCGGTAAATGGAGGGAATGCTCTCCTAAAAATCATGTATCAAAATCTAGACTACGGTCCCAGGCAAGGCTGGAGGTTTTCTCAGCCCCACTCTTTCTTACCAGTGCCTTTTACTAATCAAAAAATAAATAAATAAATAAATAATTATATTATTAAATATTAATATTTATTAATTTGTAATATTAATCATTATTTTAATATAAGGTTTTCTTAATTAGTTAATTTTATTTGTAGTTAATTATTTAATTATATTGATTTTTAGTAATTATATTTAATAAATTAATTTATATGGAATTTTTTATAAATTAATTTATAAAGGTTTATTTTATTATTTTTTATTAAAATTTAATTATATTGTTAATAAGTAATTATACTTAATAAATTAATTTGTATAACAAAAATTATAAATTAATTTATAAAAGTTAATTTTGTAAATATATGATTTACTTTTAATGGGATTTTTTATGTGAGTGTGCTTAATAGCATAGTGTTTTCTAATTGGGGTATGTTTTATTTGTCCTAGATGATTAAGGTTAGTTTGGGTAGAATTATGCCCTAGGTTGGATTTTGTTCAATGAGACTCAAATTTATTTTATGGTTGTTACTCTTTTGGGTTTATTTTGTGGAAATTTCATACCTTTTTTATTACACAATTGGTTCATATGTTGTCTTGTGTGCATATGTAATGTGATGTCACGTGTTCTTTGAGACCTTGATTAGAATTTATTTAACCACAAAAGATGATGACCATTATTGTGTTGAGTCCTAATTAATGTGGTCACCTTGTTTCTACTATTATGATGATTATGTGTTCTGAATGATGACCTTTGTGGATTATGTTTTACTCCATGTTTGGAGAGAGATGCTTGATGCTTTTAACAATCATTTGATCTTACGATATGAACTACAAGAATTGGTAATTGTTTATTGAGATGTCCAATGTAGGATGGACAATTTGGATCCTTGTATAAGATGGCATATTATTTGTTATACTCCAACACTTGTCTTTGATGACATTCATGGTTTACTTATTTATGGGAAGTCTTTTATGGTTTTGGTTTTTCTTTCTCTTTGGTTCTTTTTTTGGGAGCACTGGGTAGGTTATCTAGGAGCATAAAAGAGAAGTGATTTACTTTGGAGGCATTGGAGCCCTAAAGTGACTGCATGAGTATCCTTTGTAAGTTGACCTAATAAGTGATAACTTAAAAAATTTAATGAGAGAAAATATTAATAAGATAAATGTATCTCATCCATGTCTTGAGTGCTAGTACATGCTAGGATGGGAGTGGGGGAAGATGCTTGATTGAGGTCTTGCATAGTTAGTTACCTTGTTTGTATGAGAGGTTTATTGATACCACATAGAGTCACTAGGGGGTTGGGGCCTAGAGAGACTACCAAGGTAACCCTAGAGTTGACTTATGTGATGACACTTTCCTATATGTGCCATAGGTTCCTACATTGCATTGGTGTACACTTGATTTGTTTCATGATCATTTATACAAGTGATAAACTTATATCCATTACTACCATTTTATCCAATGTACCTTGGCATTAGTGTTGCTTATTTTTGGATGTTTCCTTGAGTGAGGCTTGGTGTTATCTCCTCAGCATAGTGGGAGTGGACTTCTTGGTTCCACGTGGTCGGGTGGTAGTGATTCTATTACCATTGAGATCCAACATTCGTGACTTTGTGCTTGGATGATCCTTGATGTTGCTTCTATCTTCTTGTTCATTGCTTGAAGACTTTTTGAGACGTATATCTTGTATTCCATTTTATGTATTGGTTATTGACATTGATTTAGAAGATGTATATGTAATTGAATTGTATTATTTCTATCCTTGCGACAAGTGTAGTGGAAGTTGTATTATTATGTATGCCATGATGTATGACTTGATGTAATGAATGTATCTTATTATTCAAATGCCATCTGTAGTACCCCACCCCTAGTCCAATTTTATAAATGTTATGATTATTTTAGGATGAAAGATTATATGTTAGGAAATCATTGATACTGACCCCATACTTGCATGTGTATTGTTGATGTGTTTGTTTTATATTTTTGTTTGGTGTGCCTGATGTGGTTGAGGGACAGAGTCATAGTTACTTGCTTGTGAGATCCACATGATCGGCTGATCCCCACCATTGTCTATTATATATTTATATATGTATGTACATGTGGGTGTTGTATGCAGGTTTGCAAGTATCAGGCATCGACTTCCCTAAATTGTCAGGATGAGCGTGCCCTATCGCAATATCTCAAATGGTAAGAGAGGGGAGATAACACGGGTCCAAATCCTAACCTAAGCCATATTATTGTCCTGAAATAGTGGACAAGATTATGTTATTCCTACCCTTCCTAAACTCATTTACCTGATGTGAGTTTATATCCCTGTTCTTGCATATGAATGTGGGTCTTTAGGTCCTTGTGATGCTTTCGATTTTATATTTGCTATTTTTAGCCATGTGAGGTTATTTAATTAATTGGAAATTAATTAAATGCAAATTGGTAAGTTAGTTTAGGTTGTGGTTGAAATATTTAAATAATAAGGATTAATTAAATATCTTCACCTTAGAATTATTTAATTGCAAATTTAATCTATGATCTATTGTAATGTATTTGTTAATTTAAGATTAATTGTGCATGTAGAAATTATTTTAGAATTAAATGTTTTATTAATTGGTATGCATTAGAGTTGCACAATCAAAATTGAGTAAATTTAACTAAAAGTATTAGTTAATTTTTGGTTAAAGTATTTTCAACAAAAGAAAAGTGAAAATAGACTACCAGGATAACCTTAGAGTTGGCTCGTGTGATGACACTTCCTTTATGCATCTTAGGTTTCCTATGTGTGTTGGTTGCCTCTGGTTGTGTATGTTGTACCTTTTGAGTTAGAATCTTTCAAGATCTCTTCCTTAGTTTGTTCTGTTGTTGTTTGTTATCCGAGTGGGATATGATGTTATCTCCTTAGCACGGTGGGAGTGGACCATGTAGGTTCACGATGTTGGGTGGTAGTGATTCTTTTACAATTTTGAGATTCTGATGTTCATGTACCAGTGTTGGATGATCCCTATGGTAGTTGATTCTTCTTGTTCTTCTTTGGTGGAGATGTGATCTTTTTCATCTTCTTCCTTTTTGTGATCTTGTATCATTGTATCAGTTCTGCAGAGTTATCATGTTGTACTTCTTTTCAGTTATTGTATTTGCATACCCTACGACATGTGTAGTGGATGTAGGTTATTATGGTTACCTTATGGTACCAGTTGTATCTATGTTATCTTTTATGCGATGTTGCATTTTTCTTTCATTTGTTCATATGAGTTTGTAATTATGTCTAATCTAAATTAATTAACTTTATATTCACGTAATCTTCGTAATGGAATCCTTGAGAGTTGTAACCTATGTGAGTTGTTCATTTCATTGTATTGCTTTCGCATTGTAAAAATTTGATGTTGTTGAATGTTAACACTTAAAAAAAAAATTATTCTGCAAACTTAGATGAATGTTTAGGTTAAGTTCTCATGGGTTCCCTGGCGGGGCATTACATCATCAATATGTTAGTGTACTTTATGATTTGTGTTGTTTTCATTATGATTAAGTAAAGGATTAGGGACAATTCAATATGGGTTTTAAAATGAACCTAAGATATATCATGTGATTATGTGTTGGATTGTACTTAGTAGATTAGTTAATTTATACATAATTCTACGTCATGAAACCCTTGAGACTTGTAATATGTAAATGAGTTACATTTATGAGTATGCATTGTAATATGTTACATTTCTTTTGCATTTTTATTCATTATTGAATGTAAACTCTTAAGAAAAAAATTATTCAATAAACTTAGTAACATGTTTTAGGTTAATTTCTCCTGGGCTATAGTTTCAACCTTCCTATTCCTAGACTCATTTTTTTTAATAAAGTCCCCCCTCTTAGTTGTTAGGAGTGGAGTGTTTGTACTAGTTAGGTAGTTATAGTTTATCCTTTCTATAAATTCTCCCAACCTTTCCTAAAATGAGTTCATCGAGATATATTTCACTTTTGCATTTTATTGTTCAAGCATTTCTAAATCAAGACTAAGTTCAACTATCTCTGTTATCAACATGAATAGATAATGTTATCATGAATGTGTAGTATTTGAGATTCCAGTTACTTAAGAAGTCTCATCCAAGGGGGGTCACTCAGTGAGCATTCTATCTATTTCTATTATGTAGATTAATCTTTAGTTGTTTTTACTTTGTTATTAGTAGTTTTAAGTAGTTGAATGTTCCTACAACCACATAAATGTAACTCTATGACTATCCTTGTAGCCGAGGTAGAGAAGAATTCTTGTCTTTAATTAGTTAGAAGATTTGCAATTTCAAATAGGTTTCAATTTATTTTTCTTTAAAATATTGTAGCTAAGGTATATTTACTGTATTTCCTTCATGTTGTTAAGTTCAATACTTAAATTGTTCAAAGTTAAGATAACATAGCTCTTAAAGCTCTTAGTGCATAAACCATGGTGTCCCATTTCAAGTCAAATATCCCTAGGTTGATAATTTTAATAAGTTCTAATGATGAAATTTGATATTTATCGAATAGGGATATCATGTCTTTAAGTTGAGGTGTTATTCCCAGTCATCTGTCCATTGTTAGGAACCAAAAAATGCCACATTGTCATACATAGAATGACCATCTAAATGCCCCCCATAAGTCTCACTTATAAAACCTCGACCACCCAACTAAGAAGTCTATGATGTCCCAAATCCTAGGGCCAGACCATATTAACTTTCTCTATAATGAATCCCACCATATTGTAGTACAAGGACATTGTAGGAGAAGATGATCACATGATTCCTAGTTTGCCCTACACATTACACACCAATTGGTCCCTTAATTCCAACTTTAAATGTATCCATTCACCTATCAAAATTCCTTTATTTAAGGTGCTCTACATAAATACCCCCCCACCTTGGGAAGTGCAAACCTATCCCAACATAGGCCAGATCTTCACCTAACCACATCTCTCATTCTTTGTTATACATGGTAGCCAATCCTTACCGAATACTTGTTTGACTTCCCTCCATACCATATATCTTGTCCCCTCCAGAATTTAAAACAACCTTTCTAATTTCCAATTCCACCTTAAATAGAAGTTTCTTATCCCTGCTAACTCCTAGATTGCTAATGTCAACCCACTCACAAAGTATCTCTCTAGTTTGGTTAATACAATTTATTATTATTATTATTATTATTTTCTAATTATGTATATATTTATCAAAATAATTAATGTTATGTTATACCATTAAAATACTATTTAATTATAATTATAACTTAAATACTATCCTTTTATATTTAATATCAAAATTATATAAATTAATTAAATTATAAATATAACTTGTAATAATTAAAATTTTTAATTCAAACTAAGACGAGCTCCTTCGCAAGTTTCAGAGCATTTCCAATAGGATTTTTTTGCAAAGGGGGAAACCATTGAAGATCACAAGCAGTACAGAACCCTTTCAACTCTACACAATGACTACAGGGGTACAATCAATAGTGGTAGGAATTGTTCAAAGAGAAAAAACCCTAATAGTTAGGTTCTCAAAACCTAACTGGCTACCTTTCTAGTGTCCTTTGAAGCTGAATACAACAAAGCAACTAGTTTTTGACATTTGCAAAGATGTTAAAAGATTCCATCTGGATAGACCTATATATGCTCAGTTAGAGAACTTCTATAGGCCTTAGGATCATCTATATACATAGAATGACAACAAGAAAATAGATCGTGTGCAAGGGTTTCACTGTCATTTTTAGAATAAGCCCCATATAAGTGGATATAACTCTGTTGTCTTGCATAAGGATGAGGCTAAGGATTTAAAAACCCAACAACTCTTTCAATACGGTAATGACTTACATACCACTAGAAATGGACAGGGTGTTAATGATACTCCAAAAGAACCATAAAAAGTAGAGCCCACAATAATATTTCCAACCAACCATGGTTCTCAATGTTGGAAACAATAGGTACTAAGAGGGGGGGTGAATCAGTACTTATAGAACTTTTCAAATTCTTATGAATACTCGTAAGCAACAATAAAAGAAACTTCCATATCATAAAGCATATAATTGAAGTTATGAAGTAAAAAGTGCAGTAAAACAAATAAAAATACATGTACACACATAAAACACTTATTTTTATCATGGAAACCCTTTTTCAGAGGGAAAAACCACAGTGGGGATGACACCCACAATCCTTTCATTGCAATATAAAAGAGTAACTAGTTAAGAGTTTACAATTTGTCACTTTCTAGGTGACTCACCCCGTCAAGAGTGATTGATACCTTGTTAGAAGTATCTACAGTCCAATTATAGACTACCCTATCAAAGGATTTAATCCCACTATTACAATGTTCACCCTGTTAAGGGATTTACAATTGAGTCCTACTAAAGACTACCTGGTTAAGGGATTTACAACTCGTTGAAACTATTATAAATAAAACAAAAATGAATTGATTTGTGATATACACTTTGTAATGCTAATCATATCTCTTATGCCCTATACTTGTTTTGACTTCAACTTTGTAACATCTCTGCAAACAACTTTGTGATCACAGCTTCAAATCTTCATCAACTTTTCACAACAACATCAACTACTTCCACTACTCTGCTTCTTGTAACTTTGTCCTAATATATTGCCTTCACCACCAAGTGTAAAACCTAATTAGGGTTTCCATTTTTCTCCAAATGTATTTCTCAGATCTCAATTAACTTGCAAAAACATAAAATCCTTACAGCGTCGACCAAATCATACCATATGTTATCATTTCCAATGTGCAATATTCCTTCAAGTTTATTTGTCAAACATGGCTTGGAATCATGAAAATATTTGTACACAATTCTCTATAAATTGATTCAATCATCTCCTCGAACAATGTACTACATTTTCTCTGTTGTCCAAATTCAGTGAATCTTCCACCATCATGACCAATTTGGCTAATGAAGTAAAACTATTTAATAACCTCTATCTGTACATGTTCACCTTTCTAACCAGTTGCTAGTGTCTTGAATTTTACTTGTATTGATTCTCGGTCTCACCGGTTGTCCTTTACCGATATACTCCCTTTACCTATCTAACCTTCACCTGTTGTATTATTTATTGGTTACTCCTATGTACCGATTACCATACTACTTTACCGATTAGCATACTGCTTACCGATTGATTATACCTATGTACAGGTTGGTGTAACTTCTCATACTAGCAAAAATGATCTCATTGATTGAATAGTTTGCTAGCAATGCAAACCATGCTCTTCATACTCATCATAAATGTCATCTATCTCATCAATATGCCAACAGTTAGGACTCTCATCACCACTGCACAACTCAAACTCCCTTCAATCCAAAATTTGGGTAAACAATATGAAGTATCACAAAAACCAAGAGTGCTTGTAGACATGCATACACTAATAAAATAAAGGGATTAAAAATGTAAAAGTTGTAGTGGAGGCAAAAAGACCCCCAAAAGCAACATTGGGCACTAGGAAAAGAAGAAGCAAGGGAGGATCTACCTTAGAATGGTACGCTCTCTATTACATTTTTCCAGTTCCATTTGTTTCCTCAAAGCTTATATCTAGATAAGAGGGTGATCATATGTAAGTTTTGGAATCATATCTTTCTAATTCAAATCCTGAAAAATGTATTACAAGAATGGAAAGGATTTGATAATGTTTTATATTTAGATGAAAATAAGGGATTTTTATTGTTCTCTTCCACACTTGTGATGATAGAGATTTAGTTTTTAAAGATAAATTATGGGTTCTTCAAGGATTTGGTTTATGTATGAATATTTGGTTGCCAAAATTCAATAACATAATTTTTGACAATAGATTTCCCCCCTTTTGGATCCAAATGAAAATGCTTCTTGTAAAAAATTAAGAACTTCACTGAATTGAGATCATGGCCAAAAATATAGGTATCTTCCTTAAGCATGATATTTGTTATATTAAAAACCTTCTAAACCTATTAGGGTTTGTGTTCTTTAAGATACTTCTGAAATAATGCTAAAGGAACTTCAAATCAACTCTAAAAATGGAAAATGGGTGAAAAAGTTAGTTATTGAAAATCATAACAATAGATCACTACGAGTTGAACTGTAGCTCTGATAAGGAACAATAAAATCTAGTGAATAATCTAACCTCTCAGTTTGGACCTAACATGGTCTAACAACACCAAATTTTAACTCCTCCTATGAAGGAGAATATGGTTGATGATATTAGTCACAAGATTCATTATGATCTCTCCTTCACGTTGCCACAGAACAAAAGTTTGGATGAAAATAATTTGCAGATTATTCAATATGTTCATCCAAAAGTTAATGTCAACATTCTACACCCTAATTTTTGCCTAATGAACTTTAAGTTTAATGATATTGTTTAATAGTTTTTTTTCTCTACCTACCTCATTGATATCACAATCAAATCTAGGGTGCATGATGGGATGATTTCTCAAGTCCCTTAGAAGTTACTAGAACTCAATGATCAATCAATGGACAATAATGTTGATAATATACATTGCATTCAGGAAAGTCGAACTAAAGAACCATCTAAAAGTTTGGAAAAAATGGTTAAAGAATTTCTATATTTAGTGGGGTTAGATCTAATTGACCAAATTGCTGACGAGGAATGGAATATAATTGATTTAAAACTATCCAACTCTCCTTCTTCACTAGTGTCTCCTCTTCCCAAGTGGAATTTATCTCCTTTATTTTGTGAAGTTAATGAAAGTCAAGAAGACCAATTTGAGACTCAAAAGGATGAATTTAAAATCTATTCCCAAACTTTGTCTCTTGCACAAACACCATTATCACATGATCTTATGACAATTCCACCAAAACTAAGGGGGATAAAGATCAAATCAATCAAAACAAAATAAGAAATAGAATTAATAATTCAATCCACATTGGATGGATGTCTATTAATTTCTAAATGTCTAAGGAGAAAAGTTCCTCGAGTGCAATGAGATTGATATCATAGAATGTCAGGGGCATGAACGCCCTTGAAAAGCACACTCAGATTAAGTGTCAGAGTGATGCTTTAAGTGTGAATATCTTCCTACTTTAGGAAACCAACCTCACAAAATAGATTTGAATCTACAATAAAGAAAAGGATAAAATGGCATAGTGTCCATGAGCCTTAGGAGGACTAGTCACACTTTGAAACCCAAAATCAATAAAATTAGAGTTCATTGGTTAGGTGACTAATTGGCAAGCCCTTTTTGTTCAACACTTTGATCTCAAATTCATTTTGATTAATATATATGGACCAATAACCATGCATGAGAAAAAGACTATGTGGGACACAATAACCTCCCTCATTCAAATACTTGCAAGAGATGAGGTAACCATAGGGGGAGACTTTAATGTAATCACTTCCTCAATAAAAAAGAAAGATGGAATATGCCCTCCACAGAAAACCATTGATGGATTTACAAATTTTATCCTAGATAATGATGTCAAAGATATACTACCCCAAAAAGGTCAGTTTACATGGAAAAAATGAAGGAAAAACCTTTTGTAGATAGATAAGAGGTTAGCCAGATTTTTGTCACTAACAAATGGTTCCTATATAATGGTTTACTACAATCTAGCATTCCACCTCTAATCTCCTTCGACCATAAAAACTATTTCTTTGGATATTTTTGCATCTGTCTCCTCCATGCACAATCCATCATTCAAATTTGAAAGGATGTGGTTAAAACATCCTCATTTCCTTTTGTTTCTATGGAAATGGTGGGTATCTTCTCCTTATTGTAAAGATACAGAAACATATCATCTATATCAAAAAATGTGCCATGTCAAATCTTAGATCAAAAGATGGAATGTTCAAACTTTCAAAAACATCTTCACTTGGAAGGATGGAGTGGCAAAAGAACTTTCCAATGTACATGAACACATCATCCAACATGGGCTAGATACAAACACATACAATAAACAAAAACAACTACAAAGTGAATGGGAAGAATTAAGAAAAAGAGAAGAGATCTATTGGAGGTAGAAGTCTAGAGAATTATGGTTGAAAGAAGGGGATAGAAACAAAAAATACTTCCATGCTTCAGAAAAAGAAAAATACTATCCCAATCTATTTTTTCTATACATATTGTTAATTTAGGTAATCTTCTCACAAATGCACATGAAATTCAAGAGGAGGGTGTCAATTTCTTGAAAGGATTATTAGCCTTGTCAATCATAAATGATGTTCACAATGTTATAGAAAAACAAGAGCTTTTCAATGTCATTCCACCAAGTATTTCATAGCAAGATAATATATATCTCGTCAAACCATTTACCTTGGAGGAATAGAGAAGGTAGTGTTCTTTGTGGCCTTAGATAAAGCTCCGGGTCTAGATAGATTTACTTCAATTTTCTTTCAAAAATGTTGGGATGTCATACAATATGACTTTCTCATAGTATTGGAAGAATCAAGGAAAAATGACACTATTTTGAAGACTTTTAATGTCACAAACATTGCACTCATCCCTAAAACTAGAGATCCAAACATATTTGTATATTTTCTCCCCATCTCACTATGGAGCACCATTTATAAGATCCTTACTAAAGCTATATATATCAGGTTGCAACATTTAATACCAAAAATTATCTTAGTTGAACATGGGGGGTTTGTATGGGGTAGAAAAGTGTATGAAAAAGTGAAATGGAGATTTATTCTTAAAGTACTACAAATATTTGGGTTCTCAAATAAATAGTGTAAATGGATCAAATCATTCCTTTCAATATCATGCTTTTCAATGGTCATAAATGGTACATTGTCAGGCTTCTTTCAAGCAACACAGGGTGTGAGACAAGGAAACCCATTGTCTCCTTTTCTTTTCATTATCATGACAGAATCTCTTAATAGATGTATTAAGCATAAAAATGTGCTAGGTCATTGGAAAGGTTTATAAATCCCACAAACATCTATCTTAGTCACTCACACTTTGTTTGTTGATGACACTCTACTATATGGAAAATCCTCCCTTCTAGAAGCCAAGCATATCAAAGATGTGTTAATTTTTAGGGTGAAAATGTGTGCTGATGAATTTAGTAATGTAAACTATGTGAGATGAATTCATTAAATAACCACTTCCACACTAACATTCAATATACAAGAGAAAGAGGAGCTTCCAGACGTAATTCTCAATATAACCTAAGTCAGATTAGAAAAAACCCAAGATAAGGGGATGATAATGCTAAACCCAAATTACACTAAGTACACAAGCAAGTCCTCTTTCATGCAATGTAAGATTTGATTAAGATTGTATAAATGCACTTGTAAAATTGAACTAATTGATTTAGAAAGATAGGAAATAGAGATCTAGGTGCTAAACTGATGTAGGGGCATTCTAGGGTACTCGGTGAATCAATATGGAGGTGTGTTATTTGGCCAGTGTTACTCGGTTGCAACCTTGACCGATGGTCTTGGTCATTGAAGGAAGCTTGGTCGCTGAAGGAACTCAGTAATCTCTGGTGCTTGGTGAAAATGTTACTCGGTGATGCATGCAGTGCTCAGTCAACACTGGTGCTCAGTGATGTCTAGCATGCTCGGTTATTTCACTATTGCTTGGTAGTTTTGGTTTACCGACTAGAGTTCTGTGTGATTTGTTGGGCCGACTTGTGCATTAATTGTTGGTAGTTGTTATTACAGGCCGACATGTTGAATTTTTATTATTGTAAGGCTATTTTGAAGTTGCCTTGTATTGCATTTAATATTTGTTGGGGGCGAGTTAATGGTTTCATCAAGCCGAATTGTGGCTGATGATTAGTATTTAAAGGGGTGTTTGGGTAAATGTTTAGGGCAGTGAGGGGGCATGACTTGGAAGACTTAGCAAATCAGATCAGAGGTTTTGAAAGCTAGAGTTGGTGAAGTTGTGGAAAAGATCTTGCATGATCTTGTAGATTAGATTGTTATCTAATAGTTTTTAATTGCAGAGCTAGTGGTTTGCACACTTGGAGACAAGGAGATTACTTGGAGGCTTGCGAGCTCAAGTTTAGATTTGCCTTAGGGTTTCCATCAGTTGTTGATTGTTTTAGAGCTGAACTAGCTAAGATTGTATTGGATCTGTGTGGATCTTGAAGAACTTGTTTCTATTTTTAATTGGCCCTAACTTGGAAGGCCTTATAGCCAGGCATGTTAATAAAAATTGAGTTGAAACATCTTGTTTGGTTGAGTTTTCCAATGTGTAATTCTGAAGCTACAAGGCTGGATTGTCCTTAATTGGATCCTCCCTACCTTGGTTTATGTCAGGTGGTATCAGAGTGAGAATTGATCATGTGGAGTGAAGGTTGACCTAGCAAGGCTGATCTTGTGAAGTTGATCTTGTTGGCGAAGAGATCGTATGATTTGGGTTGCGGATCTGTGGCACTAAACTTGTGGATCTTGCCCTAGTTATTTGTTCAAGGTGGCAGTTGAGATCTAACTTGCATACAACTTGGAGATTGCCACAAGGTGGTTGGTGTAGGGTTTGTTGCAGAGGGTTTCTCTTATCTTTAAGGATGCCTCCAAGAAGATTGGACCCTATGGTACTTGTTGATCTCTATGATACTTTTGAATCTAGGATTATAGAGAAGGTGAAATCAGATTTCAGATCTGAGATGGAGTTGATGAAGAATGACATGGTCACCAAGATCATGAGAGCTATTACCGGTGTACCGTAGAATGTTGGTACTAAAGATGGTTATGAGGAAGCTGTTGAAGACTTTAAACCTACTAGATCTAGTGGTGATGACCAGAGGGATAGATCTGGTGAAGACAGGATTGCTCAGTTGCCTAGATCTAGAGCTCGGTTAAGTAGTAGCTACTAAATGGAAGTCTCTACTTTCTTTGGTACTTTGAAGCCTAAGAACTTGATTGATTGGATTGGTGAACTTGAAGATTTCTTTGAGCTGGAAGAAATTGAAGATCCTCTTCGGGTGAGATTAGCACAGACTAAGTTGAAAGGACATGCTGCTCTTTAGTGGAAAGAACTACAAAGAGATAGAGAATATGAAGGTGAAATGAAGATCAATCGGTGGAGGTTGATGGTGACTAAGTTGAAAGCTAATTTCATACCTTCTAACTATGAGCTTGACTTGTTTAAGAAGTTGTAGAATCTGAAATAGAAGGATTTGTCTATTGAGGATTATATTGAGGAGTTCTACAAACTTACTATTCGGTCTAGACACCGAGAGCTTGGTAAGGAAAAGGTAGCTCGGTATGTGAATGGTTTGAGATTAAATATTTAGGATGAGCTTGGTATGTTAAAGATTGATTCTGTTGAAGATACTTATCAATATGCTCTGAAGGCATAAGATAAGTTGAAGAGGAAACAACATAGTAATCCCTGGGGGAAGGAAAAGATTGATCACTCAGTGAAGGATAAACTGACTAATGCAGAAGATGAATAGAAACCTGTAGAACCAAAGAAGAATACAAGTAGAGTTATCTTTAAGGGTACTTGCTACAATTATGGAGAGGAAGGACACCATTCTTTTGAGTGTACACAAAAGAATCTTGGTAACCAATGAACTTGAATCTGAGGACTTGTTGCTTCAGTGAACATTGCTTGGTACAAAGGAGGAACCTTGTCAAAGACGTAACTTATTTAGGACCTGATGCAAGTCTGGAGGTAAACTCTATGATGTTATTGTTGATAGTGGTGGTACTGATAACCTTATTGCTGAGGACATGGTTCAGAAACTTGGTTTGAATAGAATGAAGTATCCTTATCCTTATAGGATTGGATGGTTACAAGATGTTCATGCTCTAGAAGTAAGAGAACAATGTTTTATTGATGTTCAAATTGGCCAGTATAAGGATCTTGTGTTATGTGACATTGTGAAGATGAATAGTTGTGATATATTGCTTAGTAGACCTTGGCAATATGATTGTAGAGCTATGTATGACTGTGTCAAAAATGTGTTTACTATTGAGAAGGATGACATGAAGTTTTCCTTGATGCCTTTGCTAGATACAACACTCGATAGGAGAAGTCTAAGTATTGGTAGCTGAGTTGAGTTGGTAGATCCAAAGAAAATGAATCATTAGTATGGAGGACAGACTTGTGTGTTCTCAAGGAAAGACTTGAAGAGACAGAGAAAGCTGAAGTGGAAGAGTATGCAAAATGAAAAGGAGGAGGACTTGTATGTGAAGAACCAGTTTGAGGTTTATGTGCTGAATCCCAGAAGATGTTCTTCTCACATATGAAAACCTTTTCGAACCTGGGGTGTCTGATGTAGGGGCATTCTAGGGTAATCGGTGAATCTGCATGGAGGTGTGTTATTTGGCTGGTGTTACTCAGTTGTAGTCTTGACCGATGATCTCAGTCATTGAAGGAAGCTCAGTCATAAAAGGAACTTGGTAATCTTTGGTGCTCGATGAAAATGTTACTCAGCATTGCCTATGGTGCTCGGTTGACACTAGTGCTTGGTGATGCCTGGCATGCTTAGTTATTTCACTGTTGCTCAGTAGTTCCAGTTTACCGACTGGAGTTTTATGTGATTTGTTGGGCCAACTTGTGCATTTATTGTTGGTAGCTATTGTTGCAGGCCAACATGTTGAATTTAATTGCTGTAAGGCTAATTTGAATCCAACTTGTATTGAATTTAATATTTGTTGGGGGGAGTTAATGGTTTCATCCAGTCGACTTGTGGTTGATGATTAGTATTTAAAGGGGTGTTTGGGTAGATGTTTAGGGTAGTGAGGGGGCATGACTTAGAAGACTTAGCGAATCATATCAAAGGTTCTGAAAGCTGGAGTTGGTGAAGTTGTGGAAAAGATCTTGCATGATCTTGCAGATCAAATTGTTATCTGATAGTTTGTAATTGCCTAGCTAGTGGTTTGCACACTTAGAGACAAGGAGATTGCTTGGAGGTTTGCGAGCTCAAGTTTAGATCTACCTTAGGGTTTCCATCAGTTGCTGATTATTTTAGAGCTGAACTAGTTAAGATTGTATTAGATCTATGTGGATCTTGAAGAACTTATTTTTGTTTGTAATTGGCCCTAACCCGGAGGCCTTACAGTCGAGCATGTTAATAAAAATTGAGTTGAAACATCTTGTTGGGTTGAGTTTTCCGCTGTGTAATTATGAAGTTGCAAGGCTGGATTGTCCTTAATTGGATCCTCCTTGCCTTGGTCTACATCATACACGTAAGCATTCAACCCAATTAAGATGTGAAAATAGATCTAAGCTAAGATGTGAAATGGATAATGAGGTACCCACCTTGAAGTATGAAGAGGAATATGTTTTTTTGCTCTAAAAATTGTTGTTCTGGACCTGTAACTGAATTTTTGATTGTGGATCTGTTCAATCATAGTTGAAAACCTAGAAAATGCTAAAAATCTCAGGCTGCTAAGAATAGGTCAACCATGTCACTGTGTTTCAGAATAGGTCAACCAAGTCACTGTGTTCCCGAGGCACTTTACTGAAGTCGACCCATATTTTTCTAGTAAATCTTTGTCTGCAACTTCAAAATTTGAACCTGCAATTCTAAGATCCTACTCCTACACAAATAAAATTGGGTTTTGGGGTTGGGGTGGATAACGACTTCCCTTGGTCAAGCCCTAGATTAAGGAATCAATCTTGAATTGAAATGTAAATGTATAAAAGAAACAAGACAAATATAAGTATTCACCTTGCTTGTAGAAACCCTTGTCAATAAGGATTTTGTGATCCTTGTATGTTGATCTTGAACCTTCAATGTAGGACATATCCAAAAATGATATAGATCTACCAAAATTACTTCATGGAGCCATGGATGTAAGTGTGTATCAAATGAAGAATATGATGAATGCCTCAATGTAAATCTCCTCCCTTGAAGGCCAATAAAGTGCTAGATCTTAAAGAGGAAATGCTCACAAAGGATCCTTGAATCTTTGAAGGTCTTGAATGCTTGAGATTACATGTGTGATTTCTATAGTGTATGTACATCCCAAAATAAGGTGCATAGGCTTCCTTTTATATTATTTTCTAGGTGGGAAAACAAAGCAAGATGACAAGGTCACTAAATTTTGCAAATTAAATCCCTGAGAAAACACCAGTCCCAAGGCTCACACCCCTGGGGAATAGGTTGACCTAGTTGACATGTTCCAAGGTTGGCCCACAAGGATCCAACCTTGAGGTCTCAGAGACTGCATAGTTGAAAAGAGAGAAAATAAGGTTGAACACGAGGAAAAGGGAACTTAGCACGAACCCATCCATGGTCCAAAAAGTTGATAAAGGATGTGAGCTAAAAGGTCTTAAAAGAGGAATGCATCCCTTTTAAGATGGTATAGTTACAAACCTAAACCTTAGTATTAGGGAAAAAATAAATGAACAGAAATCCAATATTTACATCTTTAATACAAAATATTCCATCAGGAGGAGGCTCATTCAAATCTTGGGATTTCAAATCGAGGAACTCCCATGCACTTGCCTTGGCATCCCCTTCTTTATGGGATATAACAAGGTACTCTACTAGAATAAAGTAATGGAAATAATCAAATAAAGAGTTTCAACTTGGAAAGCCAGATAATTTTCATTGTCAGGTCATCTCCTCCTCATAAAAAGTGTCATTGCAGTTATTCCCAACTATTATATTGCAATCCTCAAAGCTCCCAAATTTGTTATCAACTAAACAAAGAAGATCATTAGGGAATTTCTATTGAATGGGAATTTATCATGCACCAAAAAATTACCACTTGTTTCCCTAGATAGCATGGCCTTACAAAAATTTGTAGGTGGGGTTGGCCTGTAAGATCTAGCCAAACAAAATATCACCTTTGGAGGGAAGCTGATTTGGAAAATGTACTCCAAGACAATAACATAGTGTCAAATCATGAAATCTAAGTATTTAGACACATCAAATCCCATAAGAATTATCATAGCTACCAACCATCCAAATGGCCCAGCTATGTGGAGCTTTATGATGGAATCTAGATAGATAGTAACTAAAAATGTGACATGGAATGTTCGCAATGGTGAGGATGTACATTTTTAAAATGATTTTATGGAATGAATATCCTCTAGTTCTTAAGCACAATGATGAGTTTCAATCGACCATTCCAATCTTATGTCAACTTTGGGGACAAAGAATCATAGATTATGTTAATCATATTCAACTAGCATCTTCCAAAGTCACATGGAAGGACCTACAGAAGGTTCCAATAGAGGTTAACCAAAAAATATTACTTAACCAAATTCTATCAACTAGGATAACACTTCTCTCAAATAATCATGATCATGTAATCTGGGCCCCTGCAAAAGATGGTAAATACTCAATCAAATAAGGATATAAGGCAACTCTCCACAAGGAAAATCAGTAGTATAGTCAAAGACCTTACTCCTATTGGAACAATATGGTTATGCCAAAGGTAGGAAGTTTTGCATGGCTAGCTCTCTAGAAAAGAGTGTTGACTAGTGATGGGTTAGATAGGCTTCATATTGCACAACCATTCAAATGTGTGCTTTGTGATGAAGTACTAGAAGTTGTATGTCATTTGTTCATTCAATGCCCTTTGCAACTCAATGTTGGCAATTTGTGTTGTATAAAATTAACTTTTATACACCTTTGTCTATTTCAATTTGGGAGATGTTTCAGGCTTGGCAAATTCTATATAAATTTTCCTTCTTTGCATGCATTTGGAAAATCATCCCCACCACATTTCTTTGGTCCATATGGTGGGAACACAATAAACAAATATTGAGGAAAATTTCTTTACCAATGAAATAGGTTTAAGGAAAAATAGTTCAATCAGTTGCATAATTAGTGTCTTTGTATGTTCAAAGGTTCAAAACTTGCTCCTCCCTATTTATATCTTGGGATGACAATATTTTGGAAAGGTGGGAAGGTATCAATCTACCCTTTAAGGGTAGTCATCTTCTTCTATTTAAACTAAATATTGATAGATCTTAGATTAAGTGGCACCCACCTTCGTAAGAGTTTCTCAAACTCAACTTCGACGTTGCTTCAAGTGGTAACCCTTGAATTATATGAGTTGGAATTTGCATCTGGAATGACCTTGGAAATGCGATGGTTTTGAAATCTATTGCAATGCTACCTAGTACAAATAATATTGTTGAAGCATGGGCCTTACTTCAAGGATTACTAATAACTAAGAGTATTGGAATATCCAAAATCCATGTTAAAGGAGATTCACTCATTCTTATCAATGCATGTAAAGAAAGGAAATGTCATAACTGGTAGATTAGCTATATATTGCACCAAGTACGGGATCTTCTGGACTCTTTTGAAGAATTCATTCTAACATTTTCCTACAAAGAAGGAAATGGGCTAGCTGACCTGCTAGCCAATATGGGGTGTGATAAAATAGAGGTGGACCTATTGCCTTCTAGGTCTATCTTTCCCAACTTACCCATGGTGCAAGAAATTATTAATGAGGAAAAAAAAAATTCCTCAATAAGTTGAGATACTTACATCACCATATTGTAGTCCCCAATGATGTGGTAATTGTATGGTATGAAACCCAACTTAACTTGGTGTCCATAAAATTATTACATATGTTTCCAACATTCATGGTTTGCATGTGTGACATCGTGGCTTGGCGAAACCATGATGTATACCCTTCAACCACACAGGCTGCCCCATCAATTTCCCACATGCAGTCACAAGTGTATGGGAAAAAGTACATGGTAATATAAAAAAAAATTCCACCTAAATTGATGGTATATTAACTATAGTTCATTTCAATCATGCCTATATATTCATCCTATAGATCATGTGTGTCAATTGCATAATAAATTAAGTTTTTTTCCTAATTTCATTCACAATGCCAATAGTTTGAGAAGAGCCCTAGCTACAATATATTTTCCATTATATGTGCATTTCTATTGAGAAGAAGGGCACTAAAAAGGTGCTAACATTTTTAAATGAGTAGAGACTCAGGGTCTTTAGAGGAAGGTGAATTTTGGGTCTGAAATCTTTGTGAAACCTGTTGAAAGAATCATATGGAATATATTCCTACAAATTACTAGGTTTGCATCCCAATTGCAGAGCAGAAAAGGCTATTCACAAGAAAGATTTCTAACAAAGAATTGCAGCTCATTTTCAATGTTCACTACTTCTAATATCACAAGAACATCAAACCACTCACAGGTGATCAAATTCTTGAACTAGAGGCTTGTAGGCTCATTTTCCCTTTCCACTTGTTGTCTATTTTTCTATCAAACTCTTTAGATTTACTCCACTCGGTCTCTACTTTGCATTTAATTATTCAAAAGGTTGTGAAAGGTAAATTTCTACCCTAAGAATGCTCTTTAGTTTGCAGTTTTGTTAGTCCGTTTTCCAGTCATTGCAAAATCTTGTGAGGTTGGCCTCTCCCCTGCAAGTGTTTGTTAAGTTTCCTACCTTGTGCTTTTTATTGTGTCACCTTGCTTCAGCCCAAGTCGCGTTTCCTAATTTGCAAAACCCAGAAAGTTATTAAAATTTTGAGGTCCGCGGGAAACATTTTTTTTAAAAATTCCACCAAAGTGTCGAAAACATGCAGTGTTTTTGAAAACCCATGTTGTTTTCGGCTTCCCTGTTACCTTTCGGTTTGTCATTATTCCTGTGTGTTTTTGACCTTTTGCCGAAAACCTGCGTTGTTTTCGACCCTTTGCCTTCAAGATTTGGTGCACTTGTCTTTTGGTGCTGAAAATTGTGTGTGTTTTCGACCTCGGTCTTAACTGCGTAAGTCCGACTGTGTGGTAGGTCTAGATTCTTCCTTATTGGCTATCACATGGCTGCATGTCAGACTTTTCTGACATGCGATCATGCGACCACTTGCCACCTAGCCATGTGGGTCCTGGTCCTGTTCAGCTGCCTGGCGGTCTTCTTTGCCTTAGTGCGCAAGTGCGATGTGTGGTGGGACCTGGTTTCTAGATTGGTCAGAGGTACCTGACATGTCAGAGCATCAACGGTTGTCGTTAAAGCGCAAAGGATTTGTCAAGGCTATGCGCTTTTGCGACAACCATTTGATCCTCTAAAAGGTAAGGCTCATGTCTGATTGGTCCATGTGGCGGTGACTTGTTAGACTTGTCAGCGGGGCTCGATGTCAGAGATAAAAGGATCTACGGTCGGCATGTGATCGCATGGAATATTCTCACCCCATGCGATCATGCACCCACCGTCTGATTGGGTGCTGATGGGTGTGTTCGTTGTGGGCCCGTTGTCAGAAGTGATCATGTGGCAGCCTGTGATTGGCTATCGCATGATCGCATAGCCCAATTTTTGGCTATGCGATCATGCGACCGGTTAGCATGTGTCCATGGTGGTTGCGGTGATGGTTGCAGTGGTGGTTATGGTGGCTAAGGTTGGCAGGTTGTCGCATGTTCGCATAGCCCATTTCCAGGCTATGCGATCATGCGACAGGGTGCCACATGTCCCTGGGGCCCGTCTGTGTTTGTTGGTGGGTGAGCTGGTAGGTGGTGTCATGGCGGTTTCCAATTGGTTCGAGCTGGCGGGATGGTGGATTTGAACGCGGGCCCAAGTCAAGATTTTTCGGTGGTGATTTGACGACCGGCGGGGTGCATGGTAGCGGCTTGTCGCATGTTCGCGTGAGCTAGTTTTCCAGCTTGCGAACATGCGACATGCCCTTTTGTGGCAATGGTCTGGCGTCGGCGGTTATGCAAAAGGCAAGTGGTTAGCAGGTTGTTGCATGTTCGCATAACCCATTTTCGGGTTATGCGATCATGCGACCAAGCATATTTTGGAGCCCGTTTCCTATGGTGGTTAGGTTTGTGACCACGCAGCTGCGCAACTGGGGCAAATGGTTAAAAGGCTTAAAGCTCGCGCAATGCATGTGACCGTTTGAGCTTGTTGAATGTTTTCGGTGGCAGGAGGTGCAGAAAATCAATTTTTGAGTGGCTGGAGTGGGCAGAATGGATTGTCAATTGTTGTGGCTTGACCCCTATCATGTCTATGTTTATTTCTCGATGGGGTTAGGTGATTTTAAAATTTTGAATTCAAAATGATCGTGCTTGCATTGTAACCCTGGTATAAAGGGATTTTTATGATCATTTTGTAGCATTGGGAGTTAGGTATTCAACCTTTTTTGGTTGTGAGTCCTCTGCCCAGTCTGAATTGTAATGCTCTGATTTAGCTTTTGTCAACAATTGAGAGAAAGTTGCAGGTTTAAGTTGTAGTTTGCAAGCTTGTTTATTTAGATGGATTGTATGCACTTAAGGATTCTTCAAACTTAATACAGATATATGACTCTTATCTCTCCTCTGTGTCATTGTAGATAGATTTTGAACTTTCTAGTTCATTGCATGTTTATCCATGTATATGTCTTCATTTTTTAGTTCTAATCCAGGATTAGATTAAATGATGTTCTAGATGAGACATAGGTCGATCTCTTGTCTATGTGAGGATTTCATATAAGTAGTAAAGGATATTATAGATGTGTTTATGGCTTTGAATCTCAGATATAATGCTGGTGTGTGTGTGTGTGATCTATCTAAGAAAATTTGCCCAATGGATGAGGCACTGGCCTAGATGAGTATTTCCTTGTTGACATATCCTGACTTAGATTGTTATGATTCAAACATATAAGATTAAGAACCATTCCTAGATTTTCAGTATTTGGTTGTATGAGGTCCTATCCCATAGTGCAAAGGTGTCAATGAATGTGTGGTTATCATTTAGCACCCTCTTACTATCCAGTCATCTGTTATATGAACCCAGTCCTTGGTGTGTGAAGTATATTTTATACTGGGTTAGGTGCACCCACCTTGGTTTTGCAGAGCCAGAAGCAGAAGAGGGCAGTCTTGTCCCTATAGTTGGTCCAATTACCCTAAGACCTCATAGCAATTTTGGAGCTAACCATTCCTAAGATCCATCTGAGGGTATACTGGCAGCCTATTAGAGCATAAGCGTCATTTTGGACACCAACAAGTTCAATGCTATGACCTATAGAATTCAAGCACAAGTGGGAGGGTTATTTCCTCAAAAATTATTGCTTAACACACACACTTATGTTACCGTCTATGATAACATAAATCAAACATTACATACCCAAAACTTCATGTACACCTAGGTTGCACTTCACATATATCGATAGGTTTTGGGGCCAATTTTAACAGAGCAAATCAAGGAAAAGGTGAACGCACTCCTCATCCTACTAGACCTTGAGCATAAAGATGGTCCACCACAACTTTCATTTTCAGATTTAAATGATGTTCCTCAACCTAGTAATGCAGGAGGAGGAAGAGATGCAAGTGAAAGTGCCAATATTAGACCCTAGCAGGACATCCTAGATGATAATCAGGAGAACCAGGATGAGACTAATGTGATCCCAGCTACCATGGAGGAATGACGTGGGACATCCCCAACTAATAGTGGGTTTTTTGAATTTTCATTTTTGGTCTGGACGGTAACAGGATAAATATGTAGCTTTGATGGTTTTGATCATGGACACATTTTATAGGGCAATATATGTTTAATCAGTCAAAATATGTTATATGACTACAACAGTTAGGCCATTTTGTTGCATGGTCTTACAAGTTATAGTCCATAATTTTATATAGACTTTGATTATTTGCAATAGTTCATGTATTAGGTTTTGGATTTCAAAAGTGGTCTTGAATGTTTATCTTGGTTGTGAAGTGCCAAATCTCTCTCTCTCTCTCTCTCTCTCTCTCTCTCTCTCTCTCTCTCTCTCTCTCTCTCTCTCTCTCTCTCTCTCTATATATATATATATATATATATATATATATATATTCCCAAATAAAAATTGTAATAATTAAATTATAAATTTATGTAGCTTATATATATTAATTATATTTATAATTAATAATTGTAAGTTGAGTATAGATTTTATGTGGTCCGATGGGCTCGGGAATAAGAAGAGACACTATGTCAATTGGGAGTGGTGCTACTTACCAAAAAATATGGGGGGTATGGGCATTAAGGACCTAAAAGCTCAAGGTATGGCACTGGCCTCCAAGTGGATAACCCAAGCTATGACTGGTAATGAGCCATGGAAGGTCCTAGTCAAAAACAATATTGCTAAATCAGGTATTAAGAAAGGTAAAGGGTGGAAATGTGTACCTATATGTGATAAGGTGATGGGGAATATGAGTCTCTCATTTTTGGCTCCAAGGTCTTTCAATCAATATGGAAAGCCTAGGTTCAGGTGAGGAACCTTATTGTATTCAGGGGAGCCAGTAGTGGTCCTCCTACATATTCCATGTTGGAAAGGTATGTTTGGTGGGGGGTTGAGGCTAATGGGGAACCCTTGGCATTAACTCAAATTTTCTCTGCAAGAAACTGGTCAAAATATGGTATTTCTCTTGTGCAAGATGTTATGATTGACAATCGGCTAGGGTATTGGGATGAACTTGCTACTAAATACCACATCCCCAACACACAAAAAAAGACATACTCTATTATATCTAAAGAAGTGGGTCATTTCTTTCTTGGAAAATGTATGAACACCACACAATTTATGCAATGTTCTTGAATCTTTTGAGCACTTATTTTTTTACTGTGCCTTTGCTCGAGGTATCTGTTCTATTTTTTTGGGGTCCCTTGTTGAGTGGAATAGTAGACCTGGCTTGTCTTGGTTTGAAATTTTAGTTGGCTATGTTGAAGTCTTTGATTTGAATATGAACACCTTTTGGTCTGTCTTGACATGTGAGATTCTTTGGTTTTTGTGGAAAGCAAGGAATGGAAAGATCTTTCAGAAGAGAAGGAGACAACTTATTGAATGTAAACTCACCCATTTTCATATCATGTCACAGGTTGTTGCTACCCTAGAGATATCTAGGGACAGATTCATGATTCTCATGAGGGAAGGTCAAATCTTGATCCACAAAGATGATGTTGTTTCATGCTAGTACTTTTCCATCCACAAAGACATGCTCCATCAGAGAGAGCTAGACAACCTGAACTAGTTCATTAAATATTTGTGTATTAATGACAAAAGGCTCTCAAAGCCTAATACACATAGTTGAAAGGAGAAATGTTTTCTTTTGCTATATCTTTTTGGCCTCTAATAGTTGCTGCGAAATCAAGATCATAATCTGTAAAGGCAGAAATATGTGCTTGTTTTTTTGTATTAACAGTTGGAGTTGATTATATGTAATTTCATGACGAGATACAATGATAAGTATATGTAAAGGTTTGATATAATCCGGTTGCTTTATAAGGCAATGATGTAACTCAGTTTCTTGAACTATGTTAATGCAAAAAAATATAAGAATATTAATTATATTATAATATATTAGTTAAATTATTTAATTTAACTAACTATAAAATTATAGATGCATCATTCACTATAATATAATCTAAATTGGATGTTAGTAATACATTAAATATATTTATAGTTACTAATTGTAATTAATTATAGTAAATAATTATTATACTCATTAATATTATAATTCTATCTATAAATATTTATTCTATTATAGTATATTAATTGTATTATCTAATTTAATTAACTATAATATTATATTTTTTATGGCTTGTTAATGGGCCTCACTAAGTTAATCTATTGTCTTAGGATATTAGAGTTAGTGAATAGGTAAAACCTAAAGAGGGTTGGCTCAAAGTAATTTTGATGGGGCACCAAAAGGCAGCCCAAGGCCATTTGGGGTAGGATTAGTAGCAAGGGATAGTTTAGGAAATATAGTGGCAATGAGAACTGTTACCTATTTTCTCTACTAAGCTCAATCAAGTAGAGTTTTTATGTTTTCAAAAGAAGTAAGGTACAATTTAGTTCTACCATATCACGTTCATGTGCATAAATAAAGAATAGAAGATTACAATATTACATTACATTATGCAGATGCAAATGACATAAGAGAGAGTGTAAATAATTTTTAGAAAAGTAATCGTTATTAATGATGCAAATGAATAATGTCTCACACAAGCCATGAGACTAACCATTACTATGCAAATGAAAAGAACATTATACGTTTGAAAATGTTATAGATCATACAAGCACAAGTAGGGAAGGGTGACTCATCATTGCCTAGATGATAAGTCCAGCTTGTGTTGCTTTGCCTTGTCTCTAGTTTTCTCACTTGCCTTGCATCTAGTTGTTGCATCCTTGCTACTCCTAACATGTTTGATTTTGAGAGATAAAATATTGTTAGATCAATGATCTAAGAAATGTTGGGTCATCATACACTACGTGTACACATCTACAAACATATAATATTTTCCTCACATGCATGATAAACAATGACACTTTTTCTTTTTTTGTTAGATGTTCGATTTGTATCTAACAAATATGGTTATGAATCACCAAAACCAGTCATGCAATATTCAGTAACATATAAACAATGAAAAAAGTAAATATGTTGAAAATCTTCATCCTTAATATAGCCTTCCATTCTATAATTAGATGGCTATCGGGCCCATAAAAAAGGCCCTCCATTAGTTAGTCATGAGTCCTTTTCTGGTCCTCTAACCTCGTCGGATTGAAACTTTCTGTTATATGCCATTACATAATGCTATGTAATGGCGTATAACAGAAAAATTATTGTTATTAGACGGTTCAAACCGTCTATGGAGTATTGGGGTCTATGATTACATGATTACAAATATGAATTGAACATAATTCAATTCATTCAATAGTTTGAATATGAATCTAACGGACTATGTGGATATTCGCATTGAATATAATTCATTCAAGAGTTTGAATATGAATCTAACATGTTTATATTATTATTGAATATGGTAGAAAGAGATTCTCTCTCTATTCTATACTATATTATAGAGAGAAGTGATAATATTTGGATCTATAGTATCAAATTTCAAAAATTAAAATGGTCGAAATGGTAGAAAGAATATAATTCTATATATTAATAAGGGATGGATACAATCTTTTTGTATAGTATCAAATTGAACAAATAATACTCAATTTCAAAAATAAAATGGTATAAATAATATACGTATAAATGATATTATTATGTATAAATCAAAATAATATACGTATAAATGATATGATCATGTATAAATGATATGATTATGTATAAATGATATGATTATGTATAAATCAAAATAATATACGTATAAATGATATGATCATGTATAAATGATATGATTCTGTATAAATGATATGATTATGTATAAATCAAAATAATATACGTATAAATGATATGATCATGTATAAATGATATGATTCTGTATAAATGATATGATTATGTATAAATCAAAATAATATACGTATAAATGATATGATCATGTATAAATGATATGATTATGTATAAATGATATGATTATGTATAAATCAAAATAATATACGTATAAATGATATGATCATGTATAAATGATATGATTATGTATAAATCAAAATAATATACGTATAAATGATATGATTATGTATAAATGATGTGATCATGTATAAATGATATGATCATGTATAAATAGAAATAATATATGTATAAATGATATGATTATGTATAAATAGAAATAATATGATTCTATATATATAGATATATAATATTCTGATCTATAGTCTCAAATTGAACAATATATAAATAGTAGAAAGAATATGATTCTTATAAATATAAATAGGAGGGGGAAGATGATTATATATACTAGGAAGGAAAAAATTATGTCATATGTCATGAGCTTGAACTTAACAAGCATCCTTAAAGTTCCATATCTCGGGGATGATCTAGCGGATGAGAAAAAACAAGAAGAAGAAGAACAAAAAGAACAACAACAAGAACAACAACAAGAACAACAACAAGAAGAAGAAGAAGAACAAGAAGTAATAAACAATAATTCAAATCAAAAATCAAAATTAAATAAAGGAGGTATTTAATATGATTACAGAAATATACTATATACTAGTACCGTGGATTCAGAGGTCTGCTCCAGTTCTACTATTTGGCGTTTATTATGGCTTTTTATCAACGTTGCCAATTGGTCCAGCTCAAATGTATTATGTCCGAGCGATGTTGATTCAAAACAAAGTCGTCGACAACAGGAAAATTGTCCCTACGGGAAAATTGATCCTTGGTGGTTCATTTGTGGCACAACTCGTGGTCTTCTCATCCATTTATCTTGGCCCTATTTATGCGAGCATTTGGAAACCTCACGTAATGACAATCATGCTTGTTCCCGTTCTATTATTTCTTATTTTTCAAACAAGTTTGATTCGGAAATACCCTTGGATTCAAAATCCGGAAATAGAGTTTTTGATTGGAGTCGCTTTACAGCTGCTGAACCCGGCCCTTTTCGGTAAATCTGTGTATACTCGGTTAACCAATATGATGCTATTCAGGTATAGTGGAAGCTATATATTTCTGCTGAGTACCGCAGCCGGATGGTTGAGCGGACAAATTCTTTTTGTCAAAATGACAAAAAAATTTTGTTCACGCGTAGAAAATGATGTTCCCTTAAAAGCGATTCGAAAACGGGAACTTTTCGCCTTCAGTTTTCAAATTATTTTTTTCGCTTATGCCATGCTCACATGCTACGGGAGGAATCCTTCTTTCATCACTACTAAGTGGAATGATTCAAGATCGTTCATTCAGGGTCCTCGAGAAGAGTTAGAAGAGGTATCGCTAGATTTATCCGATAAGAAAAAATCTTTTAGGGAAGGTGTCAAAATACCTAAGAAAAAAAAAAGGCATAAGTCTCAAACTAAAGCTGCTATTAATATGAAAAAAAATCAAGTTAATAAGCCGCCCATTCCTCTGTCTCCTTCTTATAGAACATTAGTGAGAATTCTATCTTTAGAAGATCTCAAATTGGATACTGAGACAGATTCGACTTTAGCATCTTTTCTAATAAAAAGATGGCCATTAATCTTTTTTGATTCTAATCGGTTTAACCAACCCCTACGATACGTTAGTATAGGGGATTTTATTCTTCGTGGCCCTGTGAAGAGCCAAGTTGCTGAATATTTCTTCGATGTTTGTCTCAGTGATGGCGATGAAAGAATTTCTTTCACAGCTCCGCCAAGTATGTCTTTCTTTGCCAAAATGGCAAACTTGGGCGATCAAAGTCTTGATTCAAATCAGGATAACCTTGATGAATGGATAGTGAGAAAATCGGAGAGGAAATCTTATTTAGGCGAAGAGCTTGAAAATAGGGTGAGAGCTCTAAGCAATGGATCTCCTATTGTAGATATTCTTGAAAAAAAAATGAGATTTTCTCGAACAAAAGAAGGGAAGTACCTTTCAGAAGTTCATGATCCTTTACTCAGCGGGCCATTCCGTGGGTCGATGAATCAATTTAAATCACCTTGGATGATCCATTCAGAGGATTATTTGAAAGAGCAAAAATATTTGAAAGAGCAAAAAAAAAAACTGTCGCAATGTAAGAACCGTGATTCTACCAACCGGCCTTTTCGAATTTCCTTAATTCCACCAGAAAATAAAAATAGAATTGTTCAACCACGAATAAAAATGATTTCCAAATGGTGGATAGATAAAATTCATATGTTCTTATTAGAGGAACAGAATAAAAAAAAATGGTTGGATGAATCTACTTTGGAAGATTTAAAGTCAAGATATGAGAAAATCTATCCTAAAAATTTATCTTCATTGGAACATGTTTTCAAAACATTGGTCCTGGCGCCTTTAAATGCAAGAATAGAAGAAGGTATTGTTTCTTGCGATAAAAAATTACTAACACATTATTTGTTGCATATTTTTCTTGAAACTACAGGTCTCAAGTGGGAATTACTTCTTAGTGTTCTTCCTACCGAGCAGGCTTTGCTTTATGAGCGATTTTTTTTTATAAATTTGAAAGAATTCTCAAATTCTGAAGTCTCTATGGATATTAAGATATCGCAGAAGGATATTCTGAAAGATTTGGTAGAGATTTCAAAAGAGGGCCTGCCTTCTAAGAAGAAACGTACTAAGAAGAAAAAGAATAAGAACAATAAATCAAATTTTGATCAAGATTTATTTGAAAAAAAACAATTTGATCAAGATATGAAAGATTTTACAAATTTCCATGAACTTTATCTTATTTATAATAAGTTTATGGAAAAGGAAAAAATCCGTGTTAATGATGATGAACCTCGAATCCGAGATTTTAACAGGTTTATTGTTCCTAAATTGCCCTCCACCCTAATATCTGGAGTTCACGACCCTCTAGCTGTCAAAGATTGTCTCGAAACTCGTCCAAAAAAAGCTCGACAATTAATCATTATAAGGCCCTTTGACAAAATAAAAGAGTTACAAAAGAAGAAAAAAGACAAAAAAAAAGGATTCTTTCAACCTTTCAAAAAACTTGAACAAGAAAGAACTCCTGAACAAGAAGAAACTCTTGAAGCGGACAAGGGGGGGGACGAAGAAGAAGATCTTGTATTTAAAGATATATATGTCTTTAGTTACCCCTATGAAGGGGATTTTCGTCGAGATTTAGTAAAGGGAGCTGTCCGTTTTCAACGACGAAAAGTTTCAGCGATCAACCATTGGATAGCGAGACCAGAGTCGATTCTTTTCGGGAGACTTAGATCAATGACTCAAAAGCCAGGGGGGATGACTACTCAAAAGTCACATCACAAACCTTTTCCTAAGAAGGAAGTCAAAGAGAAGACAAAAATGAAAAAAACTTCAAGATCTTTAAGAATGTACGAAAAATTTTTAGAGAGACGTGAAAGGAGAAAAGAAGAACGTCGCCGTCGAACACAGCAAACCTTCGACGGAGAAGTGATTCACTATGTCAGAGCTGCTCTCTTGTTCACTCATACGTATTTAAGGAAAAGATTGTATTTCCCTATTTTGATAATAGCTAAAAATATTGGTCGTACTTTATTATTTCAGGTCCCCGAATGGGAGCAGGATTGGTCCAACTTGCAAAAGGAAGCATATCTCAAATGTAATTATGATGGATATGAACTGACGGACCCGGATGTCCCGAAGAAGTTCATAAAAGATTATATCAAAGAGGGTATTCAAATCAAGATTGTATATCCTTTTCGCTTGAGACCTTGGTATGAATCTAACTCTACTGAGATTGACCAAAAAACAACTGGTTTCTTAACCATATATGGGACAGAAATTGACTTACCTTTCGGTAATCCCCCAAAAGTGCCTTCTTTTTGGAAACCTATTCGCGAATGTATTTGGAATTACACGTCCGATCGGGCAAAACCTATTATCGAACCTATTCGCCAATTGATAATTATTATCAAACCTATTATCGAACCGATCCGCCAATTGATAAATAAGAAAATTAAGACAGAGATCAAGATAGATACTCGGACAGAAATCAGAATGATTCGGACTAAGCCTACGTCTAATATTAAATTTTCTTTAGAGGTCGTACAAGATGAACCATCTTCAATCCAGATGGAAAAAAATTGGGATCTTCTAGATCCAGCTTATTGGACAACCACAATGAATGATCGAATCAACCAAATGAATGAAGAGTATCTCTTCAATCTAGATATTTATAATAAATTGAAAACTGATTTTAAACAGATAATGGATCAACCTTCTCCTGACATAAAATCTAGATTGAAAAAAGAGTGGACTCGAATCAAAATTTGGCGTTCGCTTTTCCAAAAGAAAACTATTCGATTCATTAAGAAGAAATTGCCATATTTTATGAAAGTTATTCATTTTAGGGTGAAATTAATACTTATTGATCTCAAAATAAGTATGTTCAATATGATCGAATCCAATTTGGAATTTTGTATGCAATTGAGTAGAAGTATTGAAGCAATTAAAAAAATATTCAATAGCAATGACCCAATTAGCAAAAACGCCGAATCCAAATGCCAAGGAAAAGAAATTTCCCAGGCATATGTATTTCACAAAATATGGCGAGAAATAAGAAATATGAAGGGATTCTATGCGAGGGATTTATTAGAATCAAGAACATCGTCTCCTTTTATAAAAAAGAATGTTAAAGAATTTTTGCATTCGCAAGGGCTATTGGATTGCAAGCATCCTCGAGAGTTAACGGCTAACCATTGGAAGCAATGGTTAAAATGGTGTGCTGGCTATAGAATAGCCCCGCACAAAAAGAAAAGAAATAGTATTGGCAACCGGTTGGGATGGAGTGAATTTGCATCATTTTTGGGAGAGAAGCGCTTTGCATCTTTTCTAACCCGACTCAAGAATCGGATCAAACGTCACAGATATGATCTTTTAGCGTATAGTTATCTGGATCATATGAAAGAGGATAATCACGGACCCGCAATTCAATATATACCGGAACCAGATTATCAAGCTATTACTAATTTTCAGAATCCCGGTTCTTGCAAGAAGAAGAAGAAGAAAATTTCTTCCAAAAAGAAAAATGTCGATTTTTTCTCGGCAACTAAGGCAAAATATTACAAAAAAAGTCGATATTACAAATGGCAATTCTGGTTGTTCCCAAATCTTAGAAAAAAAATCAAAAATGCAAACAAACTTGGTGACTAGCCAATTATGAATATCTAAGAAAATAAGAAGTATCAAAGCAAGATTCATATGCACATTTTTATTTGACAAGTTTGTTTCATGTGCAGAGATAGGTACAATTATTATTTGTTGACATGTGGGGTAAAATGGGCTCCCACAATTGTTGAGCTCAACATGTAGATAAATAATAAGCATTCAACTCTAAAGTATTTTCCATTACATGACATAATGATATATGCAACATAGTGCAAGAGGATCAATATTTAATGTGAATATAATGTAGCTACATGACAAAAAGAAAAGACAATGCCATAACAAAATATGATTGTTCTTAAGGTATAAATCATAAGAGAGTCATCAAGTAATGATCAAGTATGAAAAGTTATGCAATGCTAAGGAAATATTACTACATTAATATATTGTTGCTACAATAGTTGAAGAGGCATTGAGACATTGGATTCAAAACAACAATGAAAGAAATGCCATAAGTATGGGGATATTGAACTGTAGACTAGGATTTGAGCGTGCACCTAAACCTGTTTTGAAGGCCAAAGACAAACAAACGTCATAGCATATAATCAAATCAAATTTAATGGTAAACAAACTAAAATCAAAGCCACCTCAGTTTAAGCCTAAAATGGATGCGCCCATGCACCGTTTGATATGCTTGGATATAAATGGATGTGGGTGTGCAAACTCAAGCACTTGGAGCATGCAAAATAGGATGATTTGAGGATCAAGAAGACCCAAAATGACACAAAATAGGTATGAGGAACCTATTTTGCCTCAAAGGCCTCAAGAACACACAAATATGCAAAGCTAAAAGATGAACTAAGATTGATAAGAAATGAATCTATGTTAATCCATTTAAGCTAATTTAGATGTGATTTAAGCTTGAAAATGATCTAAAATGATGAGTTTATGCTTATGCTAGAATGAAAATGGCATTATAACTTTGCTATTGAGTTTAAGAGTTGAAAGATGAGAGAGGATTGTTTGCTCAAAGAAGTGAGGCTATTTATAGGAAAAGGGAAGGTCTTGGGTTAAAAGGATGAGTCAGAGTTAGGGCTAAGGTTAGGGTTGAGTCAAGGACAAGTGTCAAGGGAGGATTGAGTTGAAAGTTTGAGGGCATGTGCACAATTTGGTAAATGTGCCCAAGGCCAAGAGGTGGAAAGGAAGGGATAAGAAGGTCTTAAATGCATAATGAATGCATGTAAGAAAGATAAGGAAGGCTTAAATGCATCCTTAAATGCATTTGCAAGAGGTGGCCAAGAGGTGGCCATCTTTGTTGACTAAGGAGGAGGTTAGCATAAGTTTTGGTAAACCTTTTGCTAATGGAATGTGACAAGATTAGAAAGGGGATTAAGATTAGGATTAGGAGAAAGGGATGGGCAAGTGGCTTTGGTGAGATTTAGATATTTATTAAAGGTAAATTTAATAAATATTAAATATCTAGGCTTAGGGTTTGAAGGGGCTAGATTAGGGATTTGACCCATTTAGAGGAAGGTTTAGGACTTTCTAGAAGAGTTTAGTGCTCTTTAGAATTTTGGCCAACTTTGGGATAAAAAACAAATTAAAAATAAATTAATTTATTTTTGAAGTTTTTGGGCAATTTATTAATTAAATAATTAATAAATTAGGGATAATGTCCAAATGACATTTTTAGGCTAGATTCCTTAATTAAAGATTTTTAATTAAGAGAGAGGGATTTAATGGCATAAAAATAAATTAATTAATTAAATAATTAATTAATTAATAAATGATGATGTCATCAAGGATTTTTCAGAAAACAAAAATAATTTATTTTCTGAAGGATTTTTCGGTGTCTACATGAACAATCTGAAGAAGTTAATAACAATAGACAAGAGTCAAAGAGCCATGATCAACAACAAAGGTAAAAAATGATGAAAATTCTCATTACGGTCTTTGGAAGATCATTATCATAAAGATAGAAATAAAGTGAAGCAATGACTGTCATGCTATATGAGTCTATTGTCACAAACATGAAGAATAAAAGTGTTAAAAGATTAAATTAGTGAAAGGACCATATGTGATAACAATGGAAAAGAGTCAAAGTTATAATCTCAAAGAGCTTATAGTATACAAAGTAACAATACCATTAATAAGCTTCAAGATCAATAGGATTTGGATCAGTGCCACCATATATGAAAAGGGCAACATGCTCATGATAGGTATATAAGTAATGTTGAAGATAGCTTCTAGGGAAATGATGCCAATCCGCAATCATGAAAATATGCTTTTAAAGCACGAGTTAGTCAAGGCTAAACAAATGACAACATTATTGAAAAAATATAATCAATAGCATAGGGTAGTAATTAGAGGTACCACTGCATGGTAAAGATATGATTAGTCAAAGGTATAATTTCAATTACAACTTGGTGTGTTTTTTCATTATGGATAAAGGATAACAAGCATGATACCAAGTGCCAAGAAATGAACACCTAAATGTTTTAAGAGAACAAAGTCATAAGAAACAATGAAACCATTGTAAGACAACAAGGTATTCATTGGAAATAAAATCATATCATCAAGGATTGGAGACAAAGAAAAGAGAGAGAATAGGTCACTGATATACCAAAATATAAAGCATAGCTATAGGAAATGGAGCCAATGCTGCTATCATAATAGTGCCATTGCAGAGAAGACAATAGAGACAATAATGATAAAGATACAAGATGCATCATAATTAGAGCATATCAGAGAATGTGAGTGTTCAAGACCATGATAAAATGAACAAATTATCTAAAAATATAACAATAGATGCTTTTTGTGTGTCGTGTGCCATAGGACTGACAAGGAAGCTTAAGAATGCTAAAACTGAGTACATAGATATGCTTCCACCAAAAACAAAAATTTATGATAAGTGTTTTTGTTCTAGGTTTTTTGCTCAATCTAACAAAGGATTTGAACTTTAATAAAAGTGCAAAGTACATGAAAGTGATAGTTAAAGTGTGAAGTAAAGGGGCCATGACATACATAAATTTTCATAAACCATTAGAAAGAACCTCCCTATATAGCAAGAAACCCTTGAGCCCGAGCTTAAAAGGACATACAACTAAATGGACCAAACAGTCACATGTTTCTTTGACAAGAAAGACCAACATAATGAAGTTTATAATATTTATTGCATTCATAGTGTTTCATTAAAAGAAAAGAAAATGGAGCAAAATATATAGATAAAAACAAAGAGAGTGGGAAGCAACATTATTGTTTCTTGTAGCAAGAACAAATTAGATGCTCACTATATTATAAATATAAATAAAGCTTCAAAGTTGCAAATAGATAGAGTAATGCAAGAAATATCCATGACTAGTCCTATCAACAGAAGAATATAAGAGATGTGAAAGATATGAGAAAATCTTCAAGTAGACCTTTGAATCAACCAGCTGTAGCAAATGCAAAACTAAAATTCAAGGATTTTGATGTTTGAAGCTTTAGAGAAATTTTTTTAAAGAACCACGAAATCCTCCATTTGCTAGTAAGAAATACACAAGGGTTTTCTATATAAACCAACAATTTTCCTCATATTTTCCTTAAAAGAGTAGTTACAATAACATAGCTCAAATTGGCCATTCTAGAAATGCATAAATCTATGATAGAATTTGGAGTAGATAAATACATTCACGGCCTACACAATATATACAACTACATATCCAAGCACTAAGGAGATGCTCAAAGTACAAAGTGTATAGGAAAAAGAGAGCCCTCTACTAAGACAAAGTTGCTAGATCAAGATTCAGAGCATAAAACACATTAAATTATGCCCAATAATTTTAGTAAAGCAAAGCTCGAAATGATAACAAATTCATAGAAAATGCCTCATTTTCTTCACAAAATTTGCATAGGGAGTTTTAGAAAACCCTCATGGTAAAGAAAAAGGAGTTTAGAAGGAAAAGGTACATGTAGAATGTGTAAATCTGCATCAAAGATCTCTATTAAAAAAATCCTTCAAACCTCCACCGTGGCGATGCAATAGAGAGCATGCAAGCAAAGAGTAAAATTGAAATGTCAAAATTGAAGAGAGTGTTTTATTTAGTTTAGGGTTTATTTTACCCTAGATGAGCGAGCGATAACATAAGACATTCTTTAACCTTCGTTTTAATTTTTGCATCTCACATAATCACCTGTGGGTTTATGTGCTTATCTACTTTTGTTTAAGTGAATTGTTATTATTTCTTATTAAAAAAATTAGGTTTTTTATAAATATTTTTCATCAATTTGAAATTTGAACAAACATATATTATTAAAGTGATGCAGTTATAAGTCACTTTATTAATATTGTTTATGATGCAAAATATAAAAAAATATTTATTTTGAACAAGTCGAGGAGGTAAGACTAAGAGTTTATGTCTAGTGCCTAGTATCTATGGGTGGTTGTAGAGGTTGCTAGAATTTTGGAGGGGATTTAGGAGGTTTTTTGACCCAATTTGGAGAAGTTAATACATTTCTGGGGACTTTTATGATGCAAGGTGATGTGGATAGACCTTTTCTTTATGCACATGATATTTTGGAGCATTTTAGGGACCTTAAAAGTAGGCTTTTGGAGGAAATTCAACTGAGGTAGTTTTTTGTTCCTATTTTCATGGATTTTCTTTTGAAGCATAAGTATTGTAAACTTCTCATTTTTGGGAGTTCTCATTATGAAATTTTCTAACACTTAGTGACTTTGGAGTCCTTCTTGCAGATGTTGATTTTTATGTAACTCAACTTGGACATGTATACCAATATTTTACCTCAGTTAGCAATAGAAGTTGAGTTTTTTACCTATTCATTCCTTTGTTTTCATTGTGTACATGTAGATGATCGATGATTATCGATTGTGAAATGACTAATTTTCCTTGTAATAATGTCCCATTTTAATCTCCTTTTATAGAGTTATATGTATATTGCAAGTTGCAAGTTGTGTAGAATTGCTTCTAGTTGTGAAAATTTTCTTTCCTTCTAGGAGTTAAGAAAGCATGGGTTTATTGTGAAATATTTATGTAAGGAATGTATAAGTTTGAATAGTGTATGATAATATTTTCCAATTTAATACCTTGTGTATGCAAACACAATTACATGGTCCTTGTTCATTTTTGGTGCATCACCATAGAGTATAGTTTTCATTTTTCATGTTCCTTCTTACCTTTTCTCAAAAAGTTTAGTCAATCAGTTAGGTGAGTACCATAGAAAGTCAACCTTATCTAGAGGTTCTTTCCATCATAGGTGATGCACAAACCTATAAAGTTCCCATGTTTCTCCAAAGTGCTAATTTTTGCAACTTAGCAAGGGTGCAACTTTGAGAGATAACAATTTTGGCACGCTCGATGGGACCAGTTTGAAAGAAGTTTTATATATGCAACCAACAAGTTCAGACCTTTTAGAGGTTAACATCAACATATATAGTGACTTTGAGTTTGGGGGTAGTAAAAAAACTAGTACATTTATTAGAACATCACACTACTAAGAAATTTGGTATTTTTCTTAGTATTATTAGCCTTTGGAGGCAGTTTGAACAACCATGGTGACTCCAAACATATAACTAGTTTCAATAGCTCAGTTACTTATAATCAAGTGAGTGTTTCAAGAACTTTTTGTTTATTTTATTTTGAGTTTGTTGTCTAGGCTTGCCATGATCTATGTTTTATCTCTACAATGTCTAGTTATCAACAATATAACAATTTTCCACCTCCATTCCTTGAAAATCCTACATATATGCCCTCTTATCATCTATATCACACAGAGAAACTTTCTATTTTCCAAATAACCCTGTGACAACAATTTATTAGTATTCTCATTGTGTTTCCCACCCTTCCACTCTTGTTCATCCTTTGTATGAGACAATATATAATCAATATTAGTCCCAGGAAGAAGTTTGTGATGCCAACCAGCATGATTATTCACATAATCAAACTCAGGAGCACCCTTATAAGCATGTGTTGGATCTAATCCAAAAGCTTAACAACATGTTATTGGGTTTGTTTCAAAGTCTTAAACATATTGAGATTAGTGATATCAAATGAGGATTATCATTGATGGATAATTTGTTGGTTGACATTTAGATGCAAAAGAAGCTCATTAAGGAGCAACATGAGTTGGTTGAACAAACTTTTTTTAATGATAAAGGGTTAGATACACAAAGGTCATGATTTGAAGCAAATCTTAAGAAAGAAATCATTGCAAAAGAGGAGCCGATGAAGCACTTGCTTGCACAGGTACATAGGCAAGAACCTCACTTAGCCTTTTGTGCTCCAAGTCAACTCGTGAAGGAAGAAATTCCCAAGTACATGTTTCCTAGTCTTAGAAAGGACTTACCTTCTGAGCCCTCAAGTCAGCCTCCTTATGTTAAGATTCCAAGTTGGAAAGGGTCATCTTTTCCACCCTCTGAGATTCCTCAATCAAACATACAAATTGAATCATGCTCTAACATATAAAAAGTAGATGAAGAGAAACCCATTAGCCAAGATATCTTACTTCCCTGGGAGAAGATTAGAAATATAAATCCTTTGAATTTAGCTATAAGGTGTTACTAGTTGTAGCAACAAGCAATTGAACAAGAGAAGACCTCTCAAAGTGGATCTTCCACTATTTTGGCTAACATAATGTAATGTCCCCATTCTGAGCAAGCATCTGAGTTATTGGATTTAGCCTATTATCGGGTCCTTGTAGGCTAATACTGGTGATTAGAGGACCTTGTTGAGGGTTATGGCTCCATTTGGTGGGACTTGCTATTTATAGTAAGTCAAGGGATGGTTTTGATGAGCTCAGGTGAGTTAGAAGAGTTGAATGATGCTCTCCATTTATATTTTTGGCTTCCGGTTTGGGCTCCAAGAATCTTGGAGGGAGCATCTATTTTTAGTAAGTCACCTCATCAGGTTCATTCATCATCTTTCTTCATCAGGATCACATCTGTGCTATCAATTTTTGATTCTGATGCTTCTTTAGTCATTTTTACAAGATGGGTGAATTATGATTATTATTTAATTAAATTGGCTAAGGTTGCTATTTTTATTGGGATTGCATATTGGATACCTTGGTGTTATAGCTCATTGGAGCTGGGTTGGGAAGTTTTAAATCTTGAGGACATAAAACAAGGACCCTATGTGTCAGAATATCATTATATTAATGAAAAGGTCATTTTTGGAGCAATGGGGGAGTTTAAATTAATAAAATGACTTTATTATATGTCATCTTTAAATTATAACATGAAGTTTCTTTATGAGAAATGAAATAAAAGTAAATTAAAGGGGATGAAGACAAATAAAAATTGAATATTATAAAAGGGGATTCAGATTTCATTTCATTTATTCTATTGTGCATTTGATATTATTGATTTGTGTGAAGAGAAATTTGGAACAAGGGTTTCAGAATTTCAAGCTTGGAGAATTGTGAATTCTTCAAAGTTTTTACAATAATTTGAGGTGTTGAAATAAACATTGAGATTTGCTACAGTGTGGGCTTCATTTAGAAGTTCAATTTGAGCTTACAGGAGAAGAATCAATATAGAGTTTGGTCTTCAGATTTTGGAGAGAACTCTGCAAATTTTGATGAGCAATGAGTGATATTTGATCAGTAATTTAATGTGCTGCTGGATTGTAATTGTTAGAATTTAATGTGGTTGTCGTTCATTTTCTAGCAAGGGTCGTATAGATTTCTTGCAGGACCATACATGTTGTATGAAATTGGGCTGAGATGTGTGGAGTGGTGTTGGGTGCTGAAGTTATATACTGTGTTTGCTTTGATTGTAAGAAATCCAAGTTGTTAGCTTTGTGGAAGGTTGTGACAAAGATTGGAGGGTTGTGTTTTGGAATTATCATTGTAAAGTGAGGATATAAATTGTTGGTTCCTATTCTTCAAGAGCTGCAAATCAATATTCAATAGATTTACTTTGCAAATTAAGGTGCAAGTGTTTTCTTTTTAACAATTTTTAATGTTTTGAATGTAATAAGTTTCATTATTGATAATTGATGAGCATACAAGGCATATTGGATTGTTGTTATTAAATGATTACAATGAGAAATTCAGTCATTTTTTATCAATGATTTTAATTGGAAATTTGCAAAAATAGATTATAAGTTTTGGAACTTAGAAAAATTGCAATTGAAATTGAGATAAGAGCATAAATGCAATAGAGAGCTAGTTGGGCTCATTACAGTGGTATCAAAGCTTTGATCTTGCCAGCTTGGAGGTTATGAGGGCTTAGTTATGACAAATAGGTTTGTGCCTGGTATGCATTATGTCCATAGGGGTAGAGCTTCACCCCCACCAGAGAGTAGTAAATAGGAAAAGCAGTTGAATAGCATGGTTAGTCTCAGGAAGCAAACAAATGCCATGATGGAAAGTATGGAAAAGCTTAGACAAAATCATGAAAGGATGAGTACTTTTCTTTCAAATCTGTCAACCATAGACAATGTGGCAAGGTATATGGTTTCCATTGTTAAAAGGTCTTCCCCATAGAGAAAATATGAAGAGAACCGGGAGGATTGTATAGGTGTAGCTTCCGCAGCCATCAACCATCAGGTAGTCGAGCCTTTGCTCAATGAGGCAGTTACTAGTCCTTATATGTGTGATGCTAAAGGATCTTCCCAAGAGCATGTGGTTATGACAGACTTGATTGATGAAAACTGCATTGAGTCTCATCATTTCCATGTGACAGGAACTCATGATCATAGGAATGCTGATGAGATGATAGCCACCATTGATGGCAGCCCTACATCAACTGGTAGCAATGAAATTACTAATGATACAAGTTCTGATTTTTATGACAGCAGTCCTATGTTCGAGCCTGTTGATGTCATGGATGCCAGGGCAAGTGTAGAGAATGTTGTGGATATCACTATGGGTTTTGACTCACATGATGAGAGTGTTAGTTTTCAGGATTGCATGCTAAATGTGAGTGCTTCTAATTCTGATTTCTATGACAGTAGTGAGTCACGTTGGCAGTGACATGTGATATCAGAGGCTTTACAGGTTGGTGATATTGGCATTGATTATGTGGACACTATTGATGTTATCTATGAGGATGATTCATGCTGCAGTGATTCTAGTTTATCATATCAGATGTTGGGTGATGACTTAGAGTGGTTATCGGATGATGATAGGTCCAAGGATCATAATTTATAGGGACTTATTGTAGATAGGGAGGATTTACAGAGGCATGAGTCAATTTAGATAGATTTAGTTACTCATCATGTCTCTCATAGCTTATAGATACCTAGCTTAGACCAGTAGATGGGATCAGTTCACTTTGTGAACAATCCTTTATTTGATATGGATGTCACTATAACTTATGAAAATCTATTGTTTGAGCTCAATGATGATCCCTTACAGGTGTCGTACAATGATGATGATGTTTGGGATCCTATTAGTACACCTAAGTATCAGGAGGATTTTACAGGAGGCCAGTCAGGCCTAGCTGAGCAGTTTACAGGGGTGTACAGAGTGACGAGTGCTTACAGTTTCACTTTCGATCCTCACGTTCAGGACATCTACCAGTTGCAGAGTTCTTCAGTGCATCCATTTCATGACTGGTATGGTGGTTTGGTTAGCACAAAGACTGGGGTCAAGTCCAATCTATTGGTTGAGTTACTCCTATGTGAGTTACTCTTGGTTGAGTTTATCCCACATGATGTTCCTATTGCAACATCTTCAGTTTGGGTGTTGAGTGCAGTTTTTTAGATGTTGTTATTTGTGTTGTTAATGCTGATGATTTCTTCATAGGAGTATGGTGATGACATGGACATTACCCATGACCATCCTTGGGATCCAGGTGGACTTCTATGTTTTGTTTTCTAAGATTGCTTGGGGACAAGCAATTTTAGGGAGGTAGGACTGTAATGTCCCCATTCTGAGAAAGCATCTGAGTTATTAGATTTAGCCTATTATCAGGTCCTTGTAGGCTAATACTGGTGGTTAGAGGACCTTGTTGAGGGTTATGACTCTGTTTGGTGGGACTTGCTATTTATAGTAAGTCAAGGGATGGTTCCGAGGAGCTCAGGTGAGTTAGAGGAGTTGAATGATGCTCTCCATTTATATTTTTGGCTTCCAGTTTGGGCTCCAAGACTCTTGGAGGGAGCATCTATTTTTAGTAAGTCACCTCATCAGGTTCATTCATCATCTTTCTTCATCAAGATCACATCTGTGCTGTCAAATTTTGATTCTGATGCTTCTTCAGTCATTTTCGCAAGATGGGTGAATTATGATTATTATTTAATTAAATTGGCTAAGGTTGCTATTTTTATTGGGATTGCATATTGGACACCATGGTGTTATAGCTCATTGGAACTGGGTTGAGAAGTTTTAAATCTTGAGCACATAAAACAGGGACCCTATGTGTCATAATATCATTATATTAATGAAAAGGTCATTTGGAGCAATGATGGAGTTTAAATTAATAAAGTGACTTTATTATATGTCATCTTTAAATTATAACATGAAGTTTCTTTATGAGAAATGAAATTAAAGTAAATTAAAGGAGATGAAGACAAATGAAAATTGAATATTATAAAAGGGGATTCACATTTCATTTCATTCATTCTATTGTGCATTTGATATTATTGATTTGTGTGAAGAGAAATTTGGAACAAGGGTTTCAAAATTTCAAGCTTGGAGAATTGTGAATTCTTCAAAGTTTTTACAAGCATTTGAGGTGTTGAAATAAACATTGAGATTTGCTACAGTGTGGGCTTCATTCAGAAGTTCAATTTGAGCTTATAGGAGAAGAATCAATACAGAGTTTGGTCTTTAGATTTTGGAGAGAACTCTGCAAATTTTGATGAGCAATGAGTGGTATTTGATCAATAATTTAATGTGCTACTGGATTGTAATTGTTAGATTTAATGTGGTTGTCGTTCATTTTCTAGCAAGGGTCGTACATATTTCTTGCAGGGTTGTACATGCTGTACGTAATTGGGTTGAGATGTGTGGAGTGGTGTTGGATGCTGAAGTTATATATCGTGTTTGCCTTGATTGTAAGAAATCCAAGTTGTTAGCTTTGTGGAAGGTTGTGACAAATATTGGAGGGCTACGTTTTGGAATCATCATTGTAAAGTGAGGATATAAATTGCTAGTTCCTATTCTTCAAGAGCTACAAATAAATATTCACATATTTACTTTGCAAATTAAGGTGCAAGTGTTTTCTTTTTAACATTTGTAATGTTTTGAAACTAATAAGTTTCATTATTGATAATTGATGAGCATACAAGGCAGATTAGATTGCTTTTATTAAATGATTATAATGAGAAATTCAATCATTTTTTATCAATGATTTTAATTAGATATTTGCAAAAATAGATTATAAGTTTTGGAACTTAGAAAAATTGCAATTGAAATTGAGATAAGAGCATAAATGCAATAGAGAGCCTGTTGGGCTCATTACATACTGTAATGTCCCCATTCTGAGCAAGCATCTAAGTTATTGGATTTAGCCTATTACCGGGTCCTTGTAGGCTAATACTGGTGATTAGAGGACCTTGTTGAGGGTTATGGCTCTGTTTGGTGGGACTTGCTATTTATAGTAAGTCAAGGGATGGTTCCATTGAGCTTAGGTGAGTTAGAGGAGTTGAATGATGCTCTTCATTTATATTTTTTGCTTTTGGTTTGGGCTCCAAGAATCCTGGAGGGAGCGTCTATTTTTAGTAAGTCACCTTATCAGGTTCATTCATCATCTTTCTTCATCAGGATCACACTTGTGCTATCAGATTTTGATTTTGATGCTTCTTCAGTCATTTTCACAAGATGGGTGAATTATGATTATTATTTAATTAAATTGGCTAAGGTTGCTATTTTTATTGGGATTGCATATTGGACACCTTGGTGTTATAGCTCATTGGAACCAGGTTGAGAAGTTTTAAATCTTGAGCACATAAAACAGGGACCCTATGTGTCAGAATATCATTATATTAATGAAAAGGTCATTTTTGGAGCAATGGGGGAGTTTAAATTATTAAAGTGACTTTATTATATGTCATCTTTAAATTATAACATGAAGTTGCTTTATGAGAAATGAAATGAAAGTAAATTATAGGAGATGAAGACAAATGAAAATTGAATATTATAAAAGGGGATTCAGATTTCATTTCATTCATTCTATTGTGCATTTGATATTATTGATTTACGTGAAGAGAAATTTGGAACAAGGGTTTCAAAATTTCAGACTTGGAGAATTGTGAATTCTTCAAAGTTTTTACAAGCATTTGAGGTGTTGAAATAAACATTGAGATTTGCTACAATTTGGGCTTCATTTAGAAGTTCAATTTGAGCTTACAGGAGAATTTCAAAATTGTATGAGGAAGATCTAGGGTTTGAGTGTTTGGTCTTCAATTCTGGAGAGAGCATTGAATTCTTTGCTATATTTACCAAGCTATGATCGAAATTGAAATGGTGTTATAGTAGATTGGTCGAAGCTTACATTTGAATTGAAGTTGTATGGATTTTGCCAGCTACTGTATAGAATTAGCAGAGCCGTACATGTTGTATTGGTAAAGATCGAGAAGAATTTGGAAATGGTTGTTGTTTGTTATAGTATAGACTTCCTGGTTGATGGTGTCTTTAGCCACATAATCCTCCCATTTCTACTAACAATGGTCTAGAACAATAAGAAAATGGAGCATTAGACCATGAAGGAGAATATAAAACCAAACCTAACACCTTCTTTTAGGATATGAGCTTTGATATCTTCAACCATATTGTGAATGAGAAAGATGAAATTGAACTTGATGAAGAGATGTGTGCAGATATAATTGGACAATTTTGCTCAAAATTGGATGATAAATAATCAAATTTTTTGGAAGTTGGGGATGATTAGTTTGATCAATAAGAAACAAAATATGGTCTTGATGAGGAAGATTCCTTTCTATCAAATATAGAAACTTCTTATGAAGTTAATTTGCAAGATCTCAACTAGTTAGAGGAGCCTCCTTTCTATTGTACATAAGAGCTTGAGATTGTTAATTTGCAAGATCTCATCTAGTTGGAGGAGCTTCCTTTCTGATGTATAGAAGAGCTTGAGGCTGATATGTCAATTTGAAAGTTTGTTGAAAGAGGATATCTCATTGTTTGAGCATTTTCTTGACTTCATTGAAGAAGAAAATCCTATTTTGGAGTGTATCTCCTTGAGTGATAATGATGAATTCAATATTTAACTAGTTGTTCCTAAGAGCCTTCTATGAGATGGCAACTTTGATGAGCTATTAGTTGTCCTAATGGAAGAAGATGGTCCTTTGACCATGGAGGAGGAATCAACATGGCAAGAAATTATGCAAGGTGAAGGTAAATTTTTTTCCAAAGTCATTCAAACTATTTTCTCTCCCATCCAAACTCCACTAGGAAGCAGGACAACCACGATAAACAAAAAGAAAGAGAAGTAGCCAGCATTGGGAAGCCAAGTTTCATTCATTCAAGGGTCAATCCAATCATATTTTTAGCCAATATGGAGTTCATTTGGGGATGTAGCTGGAGAAGTATCCAAATTTGGAGTTGCAACTAAAAATTATCACTTCTAGCTCAGTTGTCTAGTCCAGGACAATAATAGGCATGAACAAAATAAGTGTTTAAGTGAGTTTATTTGCATATTTCATGGTTTACTAAATATTTGCATATTTTTTATATTTTTTCTGTAATGCATAATCATGTAATGTATCGGTTATTTCTTAGAAAGAGGTGTTATTTCAAGAAGCTAGTCAATGGCTTTGTTTGACCAACTTTTGTGTTGGTTAGAGTAGGTTAGTATAGGTTGTTTCAATTTACCTAAGTGTTGTCCAACATAGTTAGAGTAGTTCTAGTGTATGTTTTCCTACTTTCAATAAGGTTTCTTGGCTTTATGATCTATTTTGATGAGTTACTATCATGTTTCTGAGTTTACCAAGTGACTATGTACCCAATCAATAGCCTAGGTAACTAGTTTTGATGTCTAGCAGGCATACATATAACATATGTTGCCAAAAATGTTATTGATTGTCACTATAGCTCAATCAGGTAGAGCTCATTGATTTGAAACTAAAATAAGGAAAAGGTACATTTTAACCTCTCCTAAATTAGATCCAAGTGCATAAACAAAAGCAAAATGTTATCTGATAGTTTTTGCAATTATTCAAAATGTATTCAATATGGAAAGGCTTTGCAAGATATGCCAGAAAGATAATTTTTATTGATCATGAAATGAACACTTCTCTCACACATGCTATGAGGCTAACTTATTCAATGTAAATAAAGAAAAAACATATACATGAATGGGTAAACAAATAAATGCACAAAAAAGGAGGGAGATGAGTCATTAATTGAATGATTGGTTCATTGTGTTGTCCTGCTCTATGTCTTGTCTCATGTTGCTTTTAGCCTCCTCAACTCCAGACTTCTCCTAGTACTTGCATTTGAGTGATTAAAATGATGTTAGATCAATGATCTAAGCAACCATAAGTCTCATACATTATATGTACATTACACCTACACACACACACACACAGACACATAAACCACTCTATATGTACATTGAAAAAACAAATGCATACTTTAGGTGTCTACAAAAAAAATCCAAGTCATCATACACATAAAATATGTATTTTTTTCTAACTTGTTTGCTTCATGTGCATATACAAGTGTCTATCTTGTAGCACATGGGGTCAAATGGGCTCCTACAAGTGTTGAGTCGAGCGTGCTTCAAGATAGAAAATGAAATATAATGGGATAAGAGCATCAAGCTACTATATTTTTACAAAGTAATGAAGTCAATGTCAGATATGAACAACTAATAATGGTGTTGAAAGTAACATTTAGTGTCACAAGCAATAATAAAGGAGTGCATGCTTGAAAAAAGACAAAGATGCAATAAGGACAACAAGAAAATAATTCATTGTAGTGATAATAGTCAAGAAATAGTCATGTATAGTACAAGGATAATAGATCATATGAAGGTATAACTAAAAATCAGAATCAAATGCATGGGTAATGTTGCAAAAGCAATGTTAATATCAAGGATGGTCAGCATCAAGGATACTATGTTCACTATCACAGTGATTTGAGCTTAAAATTTGCATTTCAACAATATTGTTAACAATAAATCAAAACAAGGATAATGCATATAAACAAAGTGAGTACCTTGATAGGGAAAGGAACATGAAACCATGAAAAAGAGTAGTCATCTTCAGAGGAGATGGAAATGCATGGCATATGGATTCACTAAATCTTTATGAACTTGATATTATGTATTGTCAAGTGATTGATCAGGTTACTTGTGAAGTAGCTTTGATAGCTGATTATGTCTAAAATTCATATAGATTTCTAGTTGTGAAGTTTCTTCCTTTTATAAGTTAACATGTGTTGACTTCTTAGTGAAATATTTATGCAGAGGCATGCTGTAAGGAGTTGTGAAAATTTAGCTTTAGTCATTCTAGAGTCAAGTGTTGTAATTTTGATTTTTATAATCCTTATCAAGTCTTTGGTGCATCACCTTTAGAGATAGTTTCATTTCATGTTCCTTCTTCCCCTTTTCTCAATAAGTTTAGTTTTTAGTAAGGTCGTTTAGGTGAAGTACCAGCTAGGATCCAACCTAACTCTAGAGGTTCTTTCCATCATAGGTGACCCACAAACCTAGAAAGTTCCCATGTTTGTCCAAAGTGCTACGTTTTGCAACTTAGCAAGGGTGCAATTTTGAGAGATAACACTAGTCTTTGATCAATCACCCATAACTTACACAAATCACCATGCGAACCTCTATAAATTTACATAAATCAACTATAAGCATCCCTGAAACCATCTATACATTCATAAAATGTGATCTTCAATACTGTAGCCATACCAAACAAATCTTCTCACTAAACATACTAGGAACACTGTCATAAACAATAGGAATATGTTGACATCAATGTTAGCACATATATGCATGATATTCCAACAATCTCCCCAATCTTGTAGCACAACACACTATAAATTATTGGTGACTCTAAATATATTATTGATTCAATGAAGGGGAAGAGTAAAAATTGGTAGTCCACAAAGGGAATATTACTAGATGTCAAAGGGATCCTTCTAGGACTAGACTTGTTTAGTATAGAATATACCTTTAGAGAAGGCAATAATGAAGCTGATGCCTTGGATGCACTAGGGTTAGACACTATGGATCTTCGTTGCTGGCGAAGGCTAGAAAGTTTACCTTGACAGATTGTGCACATTATCAAAGTTCACATATGAATAATCTTTAGCTCCTAATGAATTGCAAGTGGGTTCATAAATTTTTCATCACTACCTTTCATTGGACTATGGTTTATTTTAAAATGGTTATTCTTATGTTTAATTTAGTGTATGTAACTTCAAGGTCTATTAAATGGACCTTTAGTAACAATCCCCTCAACTTATTTAGGGTCGTCATGGTCCTTCATACTAAGCTCAACCGACATGATCTACACAAAAAGATATGACACCCGTTGGCTCTGGTGGCTCATACTATTCCACCCAAACATCATTCAAATATTTGGCTTGGTTACCAAGGCTTTCAAATCAATGGAAAGTGGGAGAACAACAACTATGTTGAGTTGAAACTCATACAATATCTTAGGCATTACAATGCAACTACTATTAATCGATTGTCAGAAGTTATGGACAAAGAGGTGGGTATAATGCCTACTAAAATGGATGACGGGGAAAACAATACAATTAATGTGGGTTAGGGTTATTGATTGGTTACTATCAAAGATTTTGTTGATGACTATGACATCTAGAGAATAAATTAGGGATATGGTGGCTCCATGCTGAAGAAAAGGGATCCTAGTCAGATTGATAATGGTTTTGCAATGGAGGCAGTTGTTAATGCTACTATGAAAGCAAGGTCGAAGAGGGTGAGATGGAGGGATGAGCTCTAGAAGTATTTTGATAGCACTTAGAGTGCTTTACATGCCTCTGACAACTTCAAGTCGAACCATGAGACTAAGAATATGAAAGATGATGCTTGCTCCCCTCTTAAGGGCTATTCAAACTGTTGGGTACTCTTCAAAAGGATCAACACTTTGAAAATCAAGGTAAACTTTTATTTGATGAGGACACTAGGTTTTGAGTGGGATCTACAACATTTTAATAGAAAGTTTGAGGCAATGTTGACCAAGTTGTCCACGTTTGAGAGGGCAATGCAAAACATTGCCAAGTTTCGGTGCATGATTATGTATAGTGCTGCCACTACCTCCTGACTTTTGTAGTCAGACCCACAAGACAACACTGAGATTGATAATAAAGAGATCCTAAATTTACTGCAAGAGGTTGGCTTAAGACACTAAGGAGTGGTATGAGCAACTGTAGAGCCTAACCAATCTCCTTTGTTCTCTTTATATCTCATTCGTTTGATGTCTACCCTCTGTTGTTCTCCTTCTTGTCTCGTTTGTCTGTTGTTTGTCATTGGTCTTGTGTCAGTTTGACACTAGTCTAGGGGTCTTTCTTTGTTCTTTTCTGTCATTGGCTTGCCCAATTGCCCAATTGTCCAATTGTTGATTGTAAGAGACAACACCCTTCTTTTACTACTTTTTTAAATAAAAAACATAAATAAAATCTCCAACCTATAAATATTAAAACAAATTCAAAATTCTTTTTAATTTTATTGCGATGTTCAAACTATCCCTATTGCTAATATCATTTACTACACAACCAAATTATGAACAAATTGTAAACATATAAATGTGAATCAATACTCTATTTTGGGAAATAATGCTTTGATTCAACCCGAACTTTGCACACCTTACCTATAGAAACGACGATGTCTAAACCAAAAAAGTGTGGCGCTAAAATGCTGTGAAAAATGAGATTAACATCAAGTATTTATAGCTTATTGAGTGATCCTGAGGTCGAGAGTTCGAGCCTCTCTCACCCCATTTTCTTTTTTAAATTGATATTTTTAACTTCTTATCGTTTTTGGCCCCGGCGCGATGCTGTGAATAGGGAGCAAAAGGAACCCACGTTGTCAGTTTGTTTTCAATGGAGTTATCGCGTGCGTGCCCTGATGAATGCTCAGGTGAGCTTTTATTTGCAGGGTTTTATATATCTGTTTTTTCTTAATTGTTTTATTCTCTCTGTTACTCTTCCATGTCTGCTCCAAATTAGCCATTGAAGTTAAAAAATGAGACGAAAGAAAACTGACAAAGACTTTATTAGTCACATCACTTAATTAGTATTTGCAAGTTATTTTGCAGACCACTGAAACAAATACCAACACAGAGTTTAAGATTTCTAAAACAGCTTACCATTTATTTAGAATATGGAATATAAGGCTGCGGTTCAATGTCTGGAGTGCAGATCTAGGGCTTCTCGATTTTCCCAACGTGGCGTGGTATTAGTCCGATTTTGAAATTTTAGGGCAGTGTTAGTTATATGAATTTTGGTTTACATTTGAAGTCAGGAATGGTCGAGTATTTGTTTTTTATACGCTAACGGTTTCTATTTTCTGATTTAAGGTTCATACAAATGCTGTATTTATTAATCAGGTTACACTGTTCTAGGATGGCGCATTGGACAAAAAACCCTAAATTTCAATCAGTTGTAAGGGTGCTAGAGAGGAGAGGCTGTAAGTTTGGAGGACCTGGAAAGATATATTTATTGCTGAGCGGGAGCATGCAAGTGAACAATTTTATTAAACTCCCTCTAAGCTATTGAATGCGGATTTCTGGTTAAAGGCAGTATTCCCCTGTGAAAGGTTCATGTCCTAGTGGTCCTATAGAAAGCGGACTTCCTAAAATTAGGAGATTTTGGTAGAAAATGGTTCAACAAAAACTGGAATCGTTTGCTCCACTATAGCTTTTCAGGATATGCCATCTGAAATCATATCAGTAAATATATGTAATTGAAAATTTTTATAGGAATTTCTGCCGTACATGGTTTCTCTTTTCGCAGTAAATCTCTTTCTCTGTCAACTTTCAGGCCCGGCCTCAACTTTCAGGCCTGGTCTCTTCCTTTCTGAAAAGGAGATACTCAGATTTTTCTTGAAAAGCTACTGTATTTGTCTGTTTCTAAATTAATCTCAGTTCATTTGTTGGCTGGGGGAATAAATACTGGAGGGTACTTCCCTTCCTTATGCCCCTAATTTGAATCTGTATGGAATGATTAGGTTACTGCAAAGAACTTGTGAATCTAAGCGTTGGACTCAATCAGACAATCTTGTTAAAAGTAAAAAAAACCAAGTTTATGATCGTTAACTCCAGCAATAACACACTGGCAAGATGACCGCTCCACAATTTTGATGACTAACAACTAGAGACAGCTCAAATCTATGTTAATAAGAAAATTGTGTGACCTAGTATTAACCTAACTCTAACAATAAAATGCACAGTTTACAGAAGCCATGTTTTATTGCAGCTCTGGCAGTGATCTCAATTACTTTTCTATAACTTTCCCACTGAAATTAGTTACACTCACCTTTTCAATAACTCTTTTGCTCTGTATGCTTTGGAAACCTGGGCTACCTCCAGCCCTCTTATGAATTAGATAAGCGTGACGATAATTTGTAGATTACTGTCAATCTCAAATCAAATTTATACAGAACTTACACTGGCATTACATGAAGACATGAAGACTGGAAGGGTAGCCCTCTTCTCCACACTGGGCCTCAGTGTTTCATGGAGACGTGTTCCCTCCCCCACCCAAAATCCCACGTCCCCAATAAGGGGACGTTCCTGAGACTTGGGGATGTTGAGAAATAGCTTCATTCGGATTGAAGCATATAAGTAAATTAACACATGCACATATATATGCTAGAATGAAATATATATATATATATATGTATAATTTCATATGAGATCGCATATATATAAATTGAATTTAATGTAAATTCATTATTGACTGCCCAAATGGCAGAACGATTGACTGTTATAAGAAAACCGAGTGTATCGAAATATGTTCGATACTCATCCACGATACTCATGTGCATCTTAACATAGCCACAATACGTAAGATTAATCACTGATACACGATATATTATCGGTATTTAAGTTGGCAAAGCACGATATGTTATATTAATTGTTATGTTACGTAGGGTCATGACCCTATGTGGCATAAGCCGTGTATGGTCATGTCTCTACATAGACATGACTCTCCATCACAATATGCATATATTTAATATCGATGCTTGCTGTGAGATATAATCAATAAAAGTGGAAATTATATATCACAACAAGCATTTGATATCAATATCTTCTGCAATATTTATACTTACTAATCTCTGCATTAATATATCAAATTTTCAGTCTTAGATACAATCTGGAATAGATGAACAAAGACTATTATCGTTCTTTATAACTGATCTTGATTCCTTAACATGGTATTAGAGCCTAACTAATAGAGAATAATAAAGATAGTAAAATTTTGATTCAGAATTTCAGACATATAGTCAAATTGAAGGAAAGACAGTCATGGTGAACGGTGTTATAGTGGAGGATAGACTCGAAGGTGCCTCCAACTTCGTCTCATGGAAAATATGAATAATTGTAATTCTTCAAGAACTTGAATTGGATTCATATATAGAAGAAGACAAAAGTATGCCTGAAGATGAATCAGAGAAAACAACATGGAAAAGATGCAATAACAAGGCTAAGAAAATAATTATTGATGCTGTTAAAGATCACATTCTTCCAACCATAGCTAGACTATCTACGCCATATGAAGTATTCAAAACCATTCAAACTACATATGAGATCAACAATGCAAGCAGATTGCTTACCTTACAACCAGAACTCATGAACATCAAAATGAATAAAGGAGAAACGATTACATCATATTTTTTGAGAATTTCCGAATTGAGAGATCAACTTTCTACTATTGGAAATAATGTAGATGATATAGAACTATCCCTAATTGCCCTGAGAGGGTTACCAATCTTTTGGGAATCTTTTATCCAATGCATTAGCGGTCGATTGTCACTACCTAAATTCAATCAACTTAGAAATGATTGCAGTCAAGAAGAATCTCGACTAATTTCAAGAGGGATAGGTCCAAATAAAGAGGGAGATATTCAAGCACTTCATGCTACTACAAACAAAAGAAAAAAGAATTTTAAACGAAAGAGAGGAAATAATAATCAACGTCACAAAAGCAGAGATCTCTCTAAGGTCCAATGCTACAAGTGTGATAAGTTTGGACACACTCATAGGTTATGTCCGGAAAGGAAGAAAACTCAAGCAACCATAGCTGAAGTCAAAGAAGTGGAAAATCCTCTATTTTTCTTAGCCTTATCAAGTGAACTAAACTCAAATAAAAGCACTTGGATAATAGATAGCAGAGCATCAAGACACATAACTGGGTTTAGAGATCAATTCGAAACTTTTGAAGAACACTCAACTGAAGAGGTCACAATTGGTGACAATTCCACCTACCCTGTGAAAGGAATTGGGACTTGTTCAATTAAATTAAGCTAGGATACTGGTGCGTCCAGTATCACGCCAGGTGCGGGTGCGGGTGCGACTTGGTACTGGTGCTGGTCCGGGTGCCCCGTGGGTGCCACCCGGGTGCCAGCACAGGGCGCGCGGGTGCGCGCGGGTGGCACCCGCGCGCACCCGCGCGCCCTGCGCTGGCACCCGGGTGGCACCCACAGGGCACCCGGGCGCACCAGCTGGCACCCGCGGGCCAGACTTCAAAAATGCGGCCCGTAAAGTAAAAAACGCGGCCCATAAAGTTAAAAAACGTGTGCCATAAATGAATTTTAGGGTGCCAAAACCCTAAAACGGCACACCATAAACAATTTCGACCCAGCAATGAGCGAAGCCATAAACACATTCAGGCTTTCAGCAGACCGATTTTTTTTGCAGGAGACCAAAGTTTTTATCAGCAGCTAGATTTTTTTGAGCACCAAGTTTTTCAACAGGTTCAAATCGAAGAGGAAGGATCGTAGAGCAATCCAGAAGGCATTTTTAAACACCTGAGGTAAGCATTTGGTCCCATTTCTTAGTTGTTTCATGAATTTTTTTGATGTTTTGATGATTTTCTTTAATTTTTTCAAGTTTATGAAGAAATTTTTTAAGTTTTTTAAAACTTTTTTTTTTAAAAACAGAAATAAACATTGAATGTTTAGCTATCTATTTATGTCATTTTTTTGCACTTGTTCGTAGTTTATATTTTAAACTTTGGGGAAGTGTCCTCGGGTGGTTATATTTTTTCACGTTCTCACAAGTTATAAAATTTAAATTTATAAACTATATCATTTATATAATTTTATATGCTTGATGTTCGTAGTTTATATTTTAAGTTTATATTTTAAATTTATATTTTATATTTATATCATTTATATAATTTTATATGCTTGATGACATGATGTTCGTAGTTTTTTTTTTAAATTAAATTTGTTTATTTTCTAAGTTTCTTATTACAGCAAGAAACTAGACTGTATCAGTGTACTGTATTGTGCAAGAATGTCTGCCAGCGCCAGCGGTAGTCAGAGTTCAGTTGGAGGACAAGGAACCGATAAATTTAAAATTGATGTTGGATCTCCTTTATGGAGACATACGACAAGACTATCACAGGTTTCAGGAGGCGGTTCATATCTATGGAAGTGTAACTATTGTTAGAGTAACAAAGGAAAAGCATTCAACAGCTCATATTACCGGGTCAAACTTCATTTTATGGGCCCTGCTGGTAAAGGATTTGCAATGTGCAAAGGCACAACTGGGAAGGGGTTGACTGATGCACAAATAGCTTCATTTGTAAGAGAACAAGAAGAGGCAGATAACTTGGTTAAAAGATCGAAAAAAAGTTTTTATCAACCTGCATCAGGAAAGAACACAACCCAATTACCCACTGAAGCAGTTACATCCTCGAAACATCCATTCTTCCAAGCACCTACAGAAGGAGAGGAAGAGGAAGAAGTTGAGGTTATCACCCGCAAAAGAGGCCCTTTGGACAATGCATTTAAAATGGAGGCACGAGAGCTTGCTGATGAAGCCATTGCACGTTGCCTCTATGCGAACGGTCTTCCTTTCAACTTGGTAAGATCACCATATTGGAAGGAAATGGTGCAAGCCATACTTAGAGCTCCAGCTGATTATACAAGTCCCGGGTATGAAAAGGTCCGTACCACTCTATTGCAAAAAGAGAGGACTAGTATAGAGAGAGCTCTTCAACCAATTAAACATGCTTGGAAAACTTCTGGTATAACTATTGTGTCTGATGGATGGAAAGATGCAAGAAATCGACCACTGATTAATGTGATTGCAGTGTCCCCCAAAGGGTCTATGTTTTTGAGAGCTATTGATTGTGAAGGGCAGGTGAAGGATTCACAATTCATTTCTAGAATTCTCATTGAGGCCATAGAGATGGTGGGGAGTGAGAATGTGGTACAGGTGGTTACAGACAATGCAAAAAATTGTAGGGGTGCAGGTGCTTTGATTGAGGGTCGGTATGACCATATTTTTTGGACACCATGCACAGTACACTCCCTGAACTTGATCATGCAACAAATTGGCACTCAAATTGATTGGGTGAAGCAAATTTACCAAGATGGGGAGGACATACAAATGTTTGTGACGAACCACAATCCATATTTAGATTATTCTCCAAATTGGAGCTGCTGAAGGTAAACTCAAATTGTAATTTTATATTCATGTTAAATTATCAAGTTGTATATAACTTTGCTTAATATTTTATTATTTATTGACATATTTCTAACTTGCTTTATGCTTAGGTTGCTGAGACCCGTTTTGCGTCTCATACTATTGTTATGAGACGACTTGTCAAAGTGCAAACAGCATTGAGCCAAATGGTTATTTCTAGCCAGTGGGGTATATGGAAGACATCAAATTCAGAAAGAGCCCAAAAGGTCAAGGCTTTGGTCTTGGATGACAGTTGGTGGACTCGTGTGCAATTTGTATTGGATTTTACGGAGCCTATTATGACTATGCTTCGTTTTGCCGATACAGATACACCTTGCTTGGGCGATGTGTATGATGGCATGGACACCATGGTTGAGAAAGTAAAACATTCCATACAACAGCATGAGAATGACCCCATAGAATGTGAAGCCTTATGCAAAAAGGTGGAAGGAATCATTCATCATCGCTGGGAGAAGATGACTACCCCATTGCACCTCCTTGCATATGCCTTATCTCCAAGGTACTATAGTTCACAAGTACTTTCTATGCCAGATAGAGTTGCACCATATGCGGATGAAGAAGTTGCCAATGGATGCTACAAAGCTTTTGCAAGACTCTACCCAGATGAGGAAATGCATGACAAAGTAAGGCTAGAATTTGGCTTATTTGCTTCGGGTTTAAAAATGTCTCCATTTGCAATAAAGGACCAATACAATATGGATGCTATTACATGGTGGTACATGCATGGGCAACCATACAAGCATCTACAAGGTCTTGCAATCAAGGTCTTGTCACAAGTAAGTTTTTGTTTTATTACCACTTGTATTCTACAATTTGAATTTACTATTTAAATTTTAATATATAGTGTTTAATATTTTTTAATTTGTTTTTCATTTGTATCTGTATGTTTAATACTTTAATTTTGTGAACACTATCCAGGTTGCAAGTTCTTCTGCTGCTGAACGGAATTGGAGTACATACTCCTATATCCATTCAGTGAAGCGCAACCGGTTGGGCTCAAAGAAAGCTGAGGACTTGGTTTACATTCATAGCAACTTGCGTCTTTTGTCACGTAACCAAAATGAATACAAGGAAGGGTCATACAAGCTTTGGGATGTAGCCCCTGAGTGTGCAAACTTGGATGCAACGCTTCATGATCTCATTGCAATGACAGATGATGGTGATGATACCACGACACATGGTGCATCTAGCACAAGTGGAACCATTCTTGGTTCAAATGATCTCCAACTTGCAGCAGATAATGAGAATGTGGATTTTTTTGAGAATCCTTATGATTCTGCATCTGATTAGTGCATCTTGTGTCTTGACTCTTGACTCTTGGATCCGTGATTGATAAACATTGTGATTGAAGTTTGAACGATACTAGCAAGTTTCAATTTGAAATTTTGAATATTTATGTCTATGATATTTTATTATTTTAAGTTGAAGTTGTTGAACTAATATGAAATATCTTGAATCTTGATAAATGCTGAATGTGAAGTATCATTATTCTAATTTTGAAATTCATACTATCAAATGTTTTATTTTTGTATAGTTCTTGCACTTATTTGCATATATATATATATATATATATATATATATATATATATATATATATATATATTTTAAAAAATATATATATATATACATACGTACCCAAACGCACCCGCACCCCCTAAAAAAAAAATTTCACGCACCCCGCACCCGCACCCCGCATCCGCATCCGAATCCGCACCCGCATCGGCAACTTAGAAATTAAGAACCGGAGTCACATTACAATCAAAAGATGTTCTATTTGTATCAGGAATCAAAAGAAATTTGGTCTCTATTTCAAGTGTAGCTGATTAAGGATATCGCGTCACCTTTCATGAAGATAAGGTTCTACTTTGGCTTCAAAATTCCAATATTAAGAATGCTATTTCTATAGGATCAAGAGATGGCAGCCTATACAAACTTTGTAACGATCAAATACATGCACTAAGTCATGAAGTATCAAATTGTACTGACATTTGGCATAGAAGATTAGGTCATCTTCGGTATAGTGCCCTACCTACCATAGGAAAGATCACTACAGGTCTTCCTCATCTAAAATCTGAACATACTGGAATTTGTAAAGGTTGTGCTCTAGGAAAGAACTCAAAAGGGTCTTTTCCTTCAAGTGAACATAAATCGAAATTTGTACTAGAACTTGTCCACACTGATTTGTGTGGTCCAATGTCAACACCCTCATTAAGGGGATTCTTGTATTACGTAATCTTTGTTGATGACTACTCTAGGAAAATCTTGATATATTTCCTAAAACTTAAAGAATCAAATGAAGTATTATTGAAATTCAAAGAATTTAAAGCCTTAGTAGAAAATCAAATCGGGAAGAGAATAAAAACTCTAAGATCAGATAATGGGGGTGAATATATCTCTAAAAGCTTTAAAGAATTTTGTATTTCTGTTGGGATTAAGAGGGAGTGTACAGTACCTTATAATCCTCAACAAAATGGAGTTGCAGAAAGAAAAAATAGAACCATCATTGAAGCCGCCAATGCCATGATGCATGATCAAAATATACATATTTCATTCTGGGCAGAAGCCTTAAACACAGCTGTGTACATTCAAAATGGATGCCCTCATTCAATTTTAGAGAATATAACACTTGAAGAAGCTTTTACAGGAAATAAACCAGACTTAAGTCACCTAAGAATCTTTGGTTGTCCTGTATACATTCATATTCCTAAAGAAAAAAGGACCAAACTAGAACCCTCCGGGAAGAAAGGCATATTTGTTGGTTATAGTGAAGCCACTAAAGGATACAAAGTCTATATCCCAGGACGACGATCTATTGAAATTAGTAGAGATGTAAAATTTGAAGAAAATATTGCGTATAAACTATCTCTAAATACAGAAGATGATTCAATCACAGAATTAGATGAAAATCATACAATTGAGAATCAGAGGGAGAATATCATAGAAGATAATGAACCTCCATCAACTAACTTTGAAAATACTGAAGTTCCTAATAACAAGAAAAGACCACTATGGGCAAGAAAGATGATCAAAGAAAACAACATAGAACCTAATGAAATTTTCAGAAAGAATAAAAGAACTAGAAATCAAACATGCTATGTTGCACTCCTAACTGAGCTCACAAAATCTGAACAGAGGCCTTATCATGTCAAGCTTGGAAAGATGCAATGATTGAAGGATACCAATCTATATTAAAAAATGATGTCTGGGATGTTGTACCTAGACCAAAAGACAAATCAGTTGTCTCTTCAAAGTGGTTATTCAAAATCAAATATGCATCAGATGGTAGTATTGAAAAACACAAAGCCATATTTGTTGTCAGAGGATTCTCTCAAAAGGCTGGAATTGATTACGAAGACAAATTTGCTCCAGTTGCACGATATACTTTTGTAAGAACCGTTATTACCACTACAACGTCTAAAGGATGGAAGATACATCAAATGGACGTAAAGACAACATTCTTGAATGGTGTAATTGAGGAAGAAGTATATATAGAACAACCTGAAGGTTTAGCTACACATGATAGGAATCTCCATGTGTGCAAACTGAAGAAAGCTCTCTACGGCCTTAAACAAGCTCCTAGGGCATGGTATGAAAGGATAGATAGTTATCTCTCCAAGTTAGGATATTCCAAAAATAAAGTAGATCCTAACGTATACTTCAAAATATCAGATGGTGATATGTTGATTCTAGTTCTCTATGTTGATGGCTTGTTAATAATAGGTGAAGATCATCTTATTGCAAAATGCAAACGAGATCTTGTAGCTGAATTTGATATGAAAGATCTAGGCTTTCTACACTACTTTCTAGGTCTAGAAGTATGGCAAAAGGAGAACTATATTTTTCTAAATCAAGGAAAATATACCACTGATATCTTGACCAAATTTGGAATGATGGATTGTAAATCAATATCTACTCCAATGGAAACAAATCTTCATAAGCTTAAAAGTGATGTAGAAGATTTAGAATCTACAGATCCTACATACTATAGACAAATTATTGGATCTCTCATGTACTTGGTGAACACTCGCCCTGATATTTTTTATGCTACTAATGTATTAAGTCATTTCATGTGCAACTCTAAGAAGATTCACCTAATGGCTGCCAAGCATATTCTGAGATACTTGCGTGGCACTATTGGACTTGGCCTGAAGTATGAGAACGTTGAAATCAAACTCCAAGTGTATTTTGATTCCGACAGGGCAGGCAATTCCATTGATCGTAAAAGTACTATAGGATGTTGTTTTAGTCTTGGATCGGCTATGATATCCTGGTTCAGCAGGAAATAGTCTGTAGTTGCTCAAAGTTCCATTGAAGCTGAATATATGACTGCTTCCATGGGAGCTCATGAAGCAAGATGGCTGAGGCAGTTACTAGTTGAACTGTTTGGAAAACCCTTGAATCCCACCGTGATTCACTGTGACAATCAAAGCTGCATCAAACTTTCAGTTAATCCAGTTTTTCATAACTGATCCAAGCATATAGAGATACCTTACCATTATATAAGAGATATGGTAGACAGAGATGTTATCAAATTGGTGTATATCATCAGTGAAGAGCAAAATGCCATCATCTTCACCAAGCCCCTTGCCAAGTTGAAAATAGAATACTTCAGAGGTAAACTTGGTATGACTAAATTGTAATTGAATCTTTCTGAGATTGAATCTTAGTCATATGTACTTTAATATATTCATGAATATTTTAATATTGCAATAATCATTTCTGTGTGTTATGAAAGGTGACGATCTTTCATATGGTATATGTGTAAGGTTACTATTGTTAGGTGACGACCTCAACAATAGTTTTACTTGTTATCAAGATTGACTTCATTAAGTTGCTGTCCCAGAATGTGTCAGATATCTTGAAACTAAAATTTTGATCACTGAGTGTTGTGATAACAATCATATCATGATTGCCTCCATTAAGTTGTTGTCTCAGACTGTGCCAGATATTATGATATTTAGATTCTTGATTTATTATCATGATAGATTGCATTGAATTGTTGTCCCGAAATGTGTCGGAGGTCATGGTGATTTGTGTGTCAAGATGAACTATGTATATCTAAATTATACCTGTGATATTGGAGACTTCATTGTCATCCTAGGATCAAGGTTGTTATCTGATAGACTTCATTTAATTGTTGTCCCGAAGTGTCGGAGATCAGATAACTTTCATTTCTTTGAAATTCAAAGGGATGCTGTTCAAATCCTCTCTTGCTAAGAGGGAGTGTTGAGAAATAGCTTCATTCGGTTAACACATGCACATTCCATTACATACTGATTGCAACCTTTAACTTCATAAAAACTAGTTGGCCTTTCATGGGGCACTCATAGAGATCCCTTTCATGGGGCATTCACAGAGATGTTATATTGCAGATTTTTCCTAAATGATTTCAATTCACCTCTATTTTTATATCAGCTCCCCCCCCCCCCCACCCCCTGGTCAGGAAATTCTGTGGAACTATGCCGCACCCTTATCTCTATGCCATGATGGGGTTATTGCAAAGAACTTGTGAGCTCAAGCATTTGAATTGATCTTTTTAAAACCAAGTTCATGATCTTTAGCATCGGCAATGATGCACTTGCAAGATAATTGATCTGTAAATTCAAGGACCAATAGCTGGAGGCAACTCACATCTATCTCATAAGAATCTTTTACAATCTTGGATCAGCCTAACTTTAACAAAAGAGTATGGAATTTGCAGAAGCCATGTTTTCCTGCTCCACTGGCAGTGATTTCAGATGCTTTTCTATGATTTACCTAGTGAAAATTGGATAGTGTCACTTTCCTGTAACTCTTTAAGTGTCCATCCTTTGGGATTGTTGGGTATTCCAGCCCTCATATGATTTAAACAATTAAGTTAAACAACGCTCAATAAAGGAAGTAAATTTAAGCACAACAAACACTCTTGGAGAAAGAATGAGATGTCTGATATTAATTCATAGTTTACTACCAATCTCAAATGAAATCTCTCACAAGGACAATACATGATGACATAATCTGTAAGGTAAATAGTTGACATATAATAGCAGACATTTGTGTAATGTTCCCTGATAGGTTTAGACTTAGTTATTACAAATTTAACTCATTTAATATTTTATGTCCTAAGCTGAATGGATAAAGATACAATGATTCAAGCTAAGACATTCAAAGTAAAAATAAGTATTTATTCATTTAATCAGATAAAGCTCTCTGTATCGTTAACACCCATATCCAACCTTATTACTATCTCAATTCAATGAAGGAAGGATTAGGCATGTGTCCAAGGTGCCTAGAGACCAACTACAATAGGCCGATTACAGGACATAATAACCCGGCCAAAATAACCTTGGACAGAATAACCCGACCACAATAACTTGAGGACAAAATAACCTAGGGTCATAATAACCCAATTCAAAATAACCCGCAGTCAAAATAACCCATGGACAACATAACTCATGGAAAAAATAACCCCATAAGATTATAGAGAAAGGGAAACAAAATTTATAAATTACTTGAGTATATTTCTAAAAAAATTTTGTATTCAAATTTTCAATTAAAGTGTCAAATTATGAGCAATGCCTCTTATAATCTAAAATATTATTATTTTCATAACCATCAACTAGTATTTTTAGTCTTTCTTTGAGTTCACGGTATTTTTTCTTGGTTGGTTGTGTAGTGTGTCCAGTCATATATTTCTCTATTTTATTCTCTTGGAGACCCTATTCTTTTTTCACTGCTTTGATGAATTTCCAGATTGAGCTATGTGATGATTGAAGAAATACACTAAATCCTCTATGCCATCCCTCAATAGAATTATTGGTTTTGGGAAGATCATCTTGAATAGTTGAATAACAGTTCCACATTGTGATTGGAAACATGGGTAACCGTCTGTTGCCTCTTCTAGTTAGTCTTCCAATCCATGTGTTTTTAAAATAATGAATTATGAGTTGCAAAGTCTCCTCATGTTCTGTATAATAAGGAGATTGTAGAAGTGTTTTGAATGCATTGATTACATATATCTGAGGCACACAAGCTAATGCAATAAGTTTTTTGGTCTCAAATGAAAATACTTCATCGACACTGTAATGTGTTTGTAGACATTCTTCTTGAACTTTACTCCACAAGAACTGAGAGAAATGGAAAAAACATCTCCGAATAGTGACATTTGGAAAAATTTCAGAAATAGCTCCCTTGAAACCTAATTTAAAATCAGTAAGTATAGTTTTTGGGTTTAGATCAGGTGCAGTTGTTTTAATTTTACAAGTACTTGTGTATAAGTGGATCTTTCTTTGTTGGTCATAAGAATATAGATGAGTGGAAATATTGCATCATTTTTCAAACCATGAATTGTGTACAACTGCTGAAAAATACTTGGTATTGTTATAAATGTACCATCACTAAACCAATTTTCAGATTGTTTTAGTAATTGCAAATTTTGCGTGGTGGTGAATATTAAAAAATGATTCTTTTCCCCTCTATTGGTAATTGTATATTCAATTGGTATGATAAGATCTCTCGATGTCTGAGGATTTGGTGGTGATGGTTCAAATCTTATTCTTTTCCTTCGAATCATTTTGGATAATGCATTGGTTGATGGTATTGCTCCTGCTATCGGTAATGAAATATTAGAACATGTAGCAAAAATGATATTTCTTGTAGAGTCTTGAGTCAAGCACGCCATGTCGTTCATTTCATTCAACTTCTGTTTGACATTGATCATCTCAATTTTTGGAGCATGATTATGTCCTGTACTACTAATCACATCACCGGATTCTGTTTGTGTTGTAGTATAGCAGCGACTTGAACATTTATTTGTAAAATATTCTTCACAATGCCAGATCATTTTATTGACACCTTCTCGATGAAGAAAAAAGTATATTTATTTTTGTATACTTTTATAGAAACCCCTAGGAAAATTTAATATAATGTTCAATATAATATAGTATATTTCTTAATATAATATAGTATAAAATTTAATATAGTATATTTCTTATCACTCTACACACTCTTAATTCTTCTCCCCTTCTTCCGTCCTTTACTTCTCTTAATTCTACCACTTTATATATCCTCTTAATGCCTCTTCATAATGCCTTTTGACTTATATCTTTTTATAATAACTCTTATTTAGCTCATTCCCACGAATTTGTCTTTATTTCTATAATTATTTACCATTTTATAAGTTATTTAAGCATATTAAAGATGTTTTAAGGCTATTTTAGGGGTATATAATGGATATATGGTCTAAAAATGACCTAAATATCCTCTATGGTGCCTCACAAGCCCTTTTTTTTAGCATACTAACTTGATCTAAAATGACCATTGGTTATTTTGACCGTGGGTTATTGTGTCCTTGGGTTATTATGGTGGGGTTATTGTGTCCAGGGTTATTTTGGTCGGGTTATTATGTCCGGTTACCCAATAGGTTCCCTCAATGTTTATAGGTCCAAGCCTAAATCCTGTCTTGGGACTCTCCCTCAAGGCTTCCAGGACGCTGACCCCTACCCTGTCTCGAGAGTAATATTATTGGTTGGATTTAGACAAGCCCCTCCTTGCAAACATTACAATCCTTTCCTTCTTAAGTCAAATAGTGAATAGAATTGAGTATGGTATTATGCACAGTTATAAATATTCATATGGATATATTAATTATGGTTACTAATTAATTTATCAGTCTTAGGCTGTTGTAAGTACCTGATACAGAAAATATATGCATATAAGTGTTTATGCTCTGTCGTACCACTGACTGACTGTTGTTGATAAATGAAACAACTGTATTGTTTCCTTTCGATGCCCCCTCCCTTAAATCCTGACTGTCGCTTTATACCCCATATGAGGGATGTGTCCATTGCTATAGGTGCTGATCGTATCCTGTATGAATTGACGGTATTACAGTTTGAACTGATGGCATTCAAATATAATGTGTTTGTTATATTAATTCCAACGTAACCTGCCTACGTGGAGTGATATGTTGGTCTTAGGCTCCCGTTAGACTTGCTGTTGACGTGAAGGGTGTCGACGTGGACTGCAGACCATTGACTACACTATACTTTCCTCCATTCATTATGATGGTCTTAATAATATTTTATTTGATGCGATAAATACTATGAGCTTGCCCGGAATCATGGCCCTTGCGTATAGTGTCTTGCTGGTATCGTCAATGTGCATTATCGTTGTCTATCTTCAATTATTTATTTATTAATTAATAATTATTGATTTTATTAATTAATAGTTAACTATGAATGAATAATTTAATCATTTATTTATTAGTTAATAATTATTTATTTATTAATTAATACTTATTTATTCAACATATATTATTTATATATTTGATTAATTATTCAATTATAAGATTGATGTTTGATCAATATATTCTTTAATTAATTGATTTATTTGTTAAATACTTATTACATATAGGGGATATTACAGTCCATCCCTCCTAAATTTGCTTGTCCTCAAGCAACTTAAGGTTTGGGTGCTCAAAAATTTCTACCTCTTCCCAATTTGCATCTTCTTCGAGCAGGCCTTTCCATTTGGTCAGGTATTCTGGAATGGTCTTATTTCTCATTATACTTAGTCTTCTTGCTTGGATTTTCTTCCTTCTCATCCTTAGAAGTCATTTCTAATTGGTGGGCTTGGATTTTACACTTATGGCCAGGCTCCCATCTTTCTTTGGATCTATAACATGATATTTTTTGTCTAAGCCTCCCTTATGACAGATGTGCCCTCTTCCCCATGGTTCTTCACATTTATAGCATAAGTTCTTTCTTTTAAGTTCATCCCTGCCTAGGTGAGCCTTGTGGTGATTATCCTCCTTATGAAAAACCTTTGTATGATCATTTTGGCTTTTGTTAATAGGGGACGATGTCTCTAAACTTAGGGCTATTTCTATTGCATCATCTAGAGTAGCTGGTTTGAAAGCAGCCACCAATCCCTTTATTGATTCTTTTAGCCCATCCACAAACAGATAGGTTAGTTTTTCCTCATCTATTCCTGTGACTCTTACTGAAATTCTTTGGAACCTAGTGATGTATTCATCTACTGTCCCTGTTTGCCTTTGCTGAGTCAATTCTTTGAAGTCATTTTGGGGATGTTTACGGTCAAACCTTTTAAAAACATCTGCGATAATTCTTCATAAGAAGTTATATTTTGGTGCCCTTGGGTGAGGATACCATGGTGCCACCATTCATGGGCTGAGCCTTCCAAGTGTAGGATGGCAAATTGAATTGCATCTTCTTCTGTCATGGGATTAAGGGTCAAATAAGTGTTCAATTTTTGCAGCCATCCATGGGCTGTGATTTTGTCAGATCCATCAAAATTTGGGAGGGTTACCTTATTTATTTTGTGTTTTAAGTCCTTACTAGGCTGTCCCCTTTCTCTTCTAGGAGCTTCTAATTACTTTGCTTCACAATAATCCTTGAATGATATATTTCTCCTTATTTTAGGACTTAAATTTGTGAAAGTCTCTGCCAATTCCTCTGTGTTGTTATGGAGGTGATTTATTTCCTCTTCATCCCTTAGGGTGTCCTTTCTTGGTAGGAAGGATGGTTTTATAATTTTGGGTGTGGATGACTTGCTATTATTTTCTTAGTGATTTGTGCTAATGTCCTCCCACTAGGATTCCTAAGATCATTTATTGAAGTATTCATATTTTGCAAGGCTTCCATGAGGACTTGGGTTCTTTCATTTTGTTCTATTAATGTTTTGGTTGTTATCTCCATGAATGTGCTCAACTCATCACCTATTGGTTCACCCATTATATTGTTTGCTGCTTGTTTCCTTCTTTCCCTTTTAAAGGCTCTTTGTGCCCTTTGGCTTTGTTGCATTAACAGGACGGTAGGATAAAGGCTTTGATATCAATTGTAATGTCCCTTGATAGGTTTAGACTTAGTTATTACAAATTTAACTCAAATTTAATATTTTATGTCCTAAGCTGAATGGATAAAGATACAATAATTGAAGCTAAGACATTCAAAGTAAAAAGAATTATTTATTCATTTAATCAGATTAAGCTATCTGTATCATTAACACCCATATCCAACCTTATTACTATCTCAACTTAATGAAGGAAGGATTAGGCATGTGTCCAAGGTGCTTAGAGACCAACTACAATAGGCTCCCTCAAAGTTTACAGGTCCAAGCCTGTATCCTGTATTGGGACTCACCGTCAAGGCTTCCGGGATGCTGACCCCTACCCTATCTTGGTAGTAATACTATTGGTTGGATTTAGATAAGCCCCTCCTTGGAAACATTACAACCCTTTCCTTCTTAAGCCAAATAGTAAATAGCATTGAGTATGGTATTATGCACAATTATAAATATTCATTTGGATATATTAATTATGGTCACTAATTAATTTATCAGAGTCTCAGGCTGTTGTAAATACCCGATACAGAAAATATATGCATATAAGAGTTTATGCTCTGTCTTACCACTGACTGGCTGTTGCTGATAAATGAAACAATTGTTTTGATTCCTTTCAATGCCCTCCCTTTGATCTTGACTGTGACTTTATATCTCATACAAGGGATGCATCCCTTGCTATAGGTGCTGATTGTATCCTGTATGAATCGATGGTATTACAGTTTGAACCAATGACATTAAAATATAATGTGTTTGTTATATTAATTCCAACATAACCTGCCTACATGGAGTGATTCGTTGGTCTTAGGCTCCCGTTAGACTTGCTGTTGACATGAAGGGTGTCGATGTGGACTATAGACCGTCGACTACACTATACTTTCCTTCGTTCATTATGATGGCCTTAATTATATTTTATTTGCTGTGATGAATACTATGAACTTGCTCGGAATCGTGGCCCTGTGTATAGTGTCTTGCTGGTGTTGTCAATGTGCATTATCGTTGTGTATCTTCAATTATTTATTTATTAATTAATAATTATTGATTTTATTAATTAATAGTTAACTATGAATGATTAACTTAATCATATATTTATTAATTAATACTCATTTATTTATTAGCTAGTAATTAATTATTTATTAATTAATACTTATTTATTCAACATATATTATTTATATATTTGATTAATTATTCAATTATAAGATTGATGTTTGATCAATATATTCTTTAATTAATTGATTTATTTGTTAAATACTTATGACTTCTTCAAACAACAAAAATGTGGTTTCAGCTTGTGTTTGCAAGACAACTTGCAATGGAGGCAAAAAACGACGCTCTAAGAGGAAAACACAGTTTATGTTGATCCAAGCAAGCTGCAAATGATTTGTTTTTTTGCCTTTGGATGGGCTTTTTAAACGCTGCTACAAATGCTGAAGATGTATGTTCTTGAAAACTAAGCATTCATATGCCTTTGATGACAGGTTTTTGAACCAATGATACAAGCTGAGAAATGCTTGTTCTTTTGCAAAAGAATACTTGCAGCCACCCTTGACAGGCTTTTGAGAAGACCTTACAACTTATAAATACATTGGTGCAAGCAAAAATATGAACAAATGCCCTAGACGGGCTTTCCTAAAAGTGCTGCAACTCAAAAATGATCTTTTCCTCATAAAAATCGATTGCAAATGCCCTAGACAGGCTTTTAGTTCGACGTTTCAAGTGCTGAATGTGTTTTTGATACTCAACAAATGCTAAGACGGGCTTTTGGAACGGTTTTGCAACTCCAAACATTGCCTCATGAACATGGAATGCATTATTAGTACCTACGACAAGCTTTTTGAATGTGGACACATGTATAAACACTCACAAAAATGTTTCAACATAGCCGACGACGGGCTTTTAGACATCGTTTGCAAGCGTGGAAATGTTTTAAACTGCAACAACAACTTCATTTAATAATGATAACGGGCTTTTTAAATGCTATTGCAACCCAACCTTTCATTACGAACAAGCTTTTTCCATGCAATTACAAGCATTGGAAGTTATCAATATGCATGAGAAGAGAAGACACTTTTTAAATGACATTGCAAGTCTTTTTTGTTGAAATTATCAGAGTGTGTACATATATATATATATATATATATATATATTTTATTTATTCCATTCATACCCCGGAGGAAGACTTATTCTTCCTTAATATATGTGGGTGGTGCCCCGTCACCAAGGGACACCACTTTTTCATAATCATATATTATTATTATAATAATATAATTAATAATTATTATATTATTATATAATATTATATAATTATTAATATAATAATTATATATTATTATATAATATAGTATCATTATTGATATAATAATTATATTTTCAATTTAATATAATATATAACATTATTATTGTCAATACAATAATTATATTATCACAACCTCTATGTCGTCCTGAAGGAATCCAACCATAGCTTCAATAACATCAACACTCCCTCTTAGCTAGGGAGGAATCCTTCTTGATAGCTTCTAGTTCGTCCTCCTGACATTATCTTAAATGATTTATTTATGAGAATGATATATAAGTATATATTTAAATAAGTCATAATAAAATTAATTAATTAATGTCCCAAATAATACTTTGTATAATTTGAGACATCATTGTGAATCGGATATGTAAGCCCCCTGAAGTGAACTTCAACATTTTTAACCTTTAAAATAATAAGCATATGTTGTGGATGGGCTTTTGGATTCAAAATGCATGCATACTTATGTTTATAAAGTCATAATGAGTTACAAACGGGTTTTAAAAGCCCACTTACATCATTCAAACTTTTAAAATGAAGACTTGTAATGCCTTAGAAAAATAATTTCTTTATGCAAAAAGGTGGGTTTTAATTTGTCTTTTACATGCATTTTGAGTACATGCAGTCAGACTTAAAAAGTCCACTTACATCATTAAAAATTCCACCAAGTGTACATATTTCCTTTAAAAAATGTAATGGTGGACGTTTATTTTCCTTAATGTAAGTAAATGACACCTAAGACAAGTTGCAATGACTCACAGAAAGCCCATATTTCATGACTTAACAGGCCTTGGTGGACTTTTGATTCCATATCGCAAGCTTTTAAACAAAGAACAAGAACTTGCAGTCAGGCTTAAAAACCCCACCTGCAGGTAGCTTAATTCATTATTATCTCTTAGAATATAGCTCCGAATTAGGCCTATGGTAGCTCGAAATGAGTGGAATTCAAAAAACAACAAACCTAGGACAAAAATAAAACCGAAATCAAACAAAACAACAAGAAAAAATTAATCAAAGACTAGAAGTTTACCAAAAATCGAGTATCTGCAGTCAAGAAATAAAAACCCGTTTTTGCAAGAAAAACAAAGAAAAACTTGACGAAAACCTTCGAAAATGACATCCGTAGGACGAAAAACTAAGGCCAAGGCATGGTGTAACCCATTGCCTTCGAAATTTGATCTCAAACCGTCTATCTTAGAGAGAAAACCATGATTTTGGATCGAATTTTGCATGGCTTGTCTCAATTTTGAGAATTCAAATTTGAGGACAACAGGAGGTATGACCAATTGTGAGTATTCTTTTTGTACTTGTCAAGAAGAGTGGAAATTGACCATCACAGTGTACAAAATCAACAAACTCATTTATAACTGCATCCTTTACATCAAGTTTAGGGAAGGGTTTAGCAAACAGTAGCTTGGACTTTCAATTAACTTCCAAATATATGTATAGTGCAATTCTCAAGAAAGAAAAGTTCTCATTAATGTAATATTTTGGAGGCACTTTGTCCCAATGCTCGATGAGAGTGGTGTGCAGCCATTTGAAGAAAGTTTCTTTAGGATCTTTGTTTTTTCATTTATGATAGTCTTCATTTTCTTAATCAAGTTGGTGCCATCATACACCTCTCTTGTATGGCTTATCAATGCTTGTAAATGGATCATACTCAAGATGGGATCTGTAAAACCAACAAGATATAAAACCAATAAGATATTTCACATGATCCAACCAAGTGTCATCCAATATCATTTGCTCTACATTTTTCTCTTAGTGTTTGATTGCCTTTGTATAGACCGAAGTTGGTTGTTGACAATGCTAAGACTCGCCTTTTGCACCTTCACAAGTCATCTGAAAATGATTGTGTTGGAGGTGTATCCATCCAATAAAAAAGGGACAAAGAACACATACTTAAATTCATGAAAATAAATTAAATTGAAAGATAAAATTGTATTATTTCACTAACTTTAACAACTGGAATTTCAAGAATGGTTTGTTTGTGACTTGTGACAAGTGGTGGTTGGTGATGAATATCTAGGTCTCTTCAGCCTTAATGTACATCTATTTGATCCAATAAATTTCTCTTATCATCTTTTGTAGCATAAGGTTGAGCAAGTGGTCACTGCAAAGTGCCCAAGACATGTGCAAATAACATGCCTCAACCAACGAACTAACCAATCTAATATATTTTGTGTTGTCCTTCTTGACTTGGACAATGTTATCACACATTTCTCTTATCATCTTTTGTTGCATAAGGTTGAGCGAGTGGTCACTGCAAAGTGTCCAAGAGATGTGCAAATAACATGCCATAACCAACAAACTAACTAGTGTAATATATTTTGTGTTGTCCATCATGACTTGGACAATGTTATTATGCCTTACTTTCTCAATGGCATGTATCAAGATGTCAGCAATAAAATGTTCATCCATCACTTTCCCCACACAATTTCACGACTTTGGGGACATTGTAATCATATTTATCAAGGGCTGATTTTTTGCATCCTTCCATTTTTTGGCAATGATGGACAACCATGTTTCAAGCTCAATGAGTCTTCCACAATTTTCATCTCGTTTTATCAGTAAGTGTTGTACACCTTTTCAAAACTTGAGATCCTCAAATCCTTGTATCCTTTTGGAGCTTTATTAATCTTCCTCATCATTTGTTGCCAATATGGTGATCAACAAAGTTGAAGGATAAACTGTATGCATAGACATATCTTTCCATGTGTTGATCGACAACCTCTTGGGATTGATTTTGAAATGCCTTTTGCAATGGTTATGTGTAGTAGGCTTTTTGTTATTTGGCAAAAAATGAGTGGCCATCTATCAGAACTTTAGGAATGCTAAATCTTAGTGTAGGTTTTTATTTCCCTTATGTTTGGGGGCAGTTCTTTTTCATACACGTATTAGTAAGATATTTTTTAGGTTAATTAGATGTGGTTATTATGAGAGCACACAGCATAATTCATCAATTACATTTATCACTCTCATCCATTTTGGGTAGTTGAGCCTCACACATTCTTTTAGATTTATTAGCCACCTCTGAAAACTATTTGTTTCTCTTTATCTAAGTAGGTGCAACCATGCATTTTGGCATTTATCGATTTGGTAAAACTCTTGCTTATTTTTTGTTGTTGGAATTATACACCTCATTGATGTATATGCATCTATTTTTGCTGTCTAAATAGCCCTCATCTCTCATTTCTTTTAATCAAAGGGAGTAATGTGAGCATTGCCTAAGTTCTCTTACATTTTGGTCTCATGAACACTATTTTCAGGAGATTATTTCTATTCTACTATTTTAATTTTGATCATTTGCATACTGGAGTGTGTGTGATCTATGACCGACAACATATTTTGGTTCGGATTCTCTTTTCTTGTAGAATCTAACTCTAAGAGAGGTGGATATAGGGGGCTCCTCGAGGATCCTTTTTTTGTTAAAGGATGGCCCATTCTAAGGGCAATTGGTTTGTCTTCTTGCTTGTACTTGTAATATATTCCAACATTCTTGTTGTTTGCACATGTGCATTTTTCTTACCTGTAACAAGCTAGAATATAAAAAATAAAAATCTAACACAATCTACATCATTAAACTGATAATTAAAAATTTTCATTTTCCTTTCATTTATAACTGGAATGGAAATGAATTCTCATAAAAAAAAAACTATTCAATAACATATTTATCTACTTTCAAGTGAACGGAAATAATAAGCATCTAACAAATTTAACTGCCTTCACATGAACTTGAATAATAACTAAATAATATAATTCAATTGCTTTATCTTTTCAAGGAATACATAACAAGAGAGATAGGAGAATTATGTTTCTTTCTTCCGTTTTGGAAATCTTGCACGAGTCTTGGTATAACTGAGAGAGGGAGAGCATCATCAGGCGCTTTACCTCCCATCCATTGACTAGAGGTTCTCCCCATAACTTCCTATTGAAAGTGACCCTATCTTACACGAGAGGTGGAAACACAGGGCTAGGGCCGATTGCCATCCAAGCCTGGTGTTTAGAACCTACATCATTCATAGTTGGTCACACATATTGGGTTCCTCCTGAACTAGTATGATCCTTCCAACTAGATGTGCATTGTTGGTTCATGTGAACTAATGGTTGCATGCATCTTGCATTGTGCCACCTTGGTCAAGGTTTATAAATATGGTAGCACTAACTCGTGCTGTCAGATTTCACCAGCTCTACTTGACTTGTATATCAAATGAGTCTAATTGACTCTCTTGGTCTTAATGACCAACATCAGGCTAACTGCCATTGTCTCCAAACATTAACGGTCTTTTGACCTTCAAGGGATGCTGCTAAGTAGTTAATTATCTTTAACAGTCAAAATGACCTTTTTGGAAATGAGCCCTTCCCAACAAACAGCTGCTGTTCTTAATCAGAATTAGAATTTGATTATTTATAATTATTTTCTTTCAGTTTCTTTCATTTGAATGAGAATAATTAACCTTTCTTGCATCTGCTTTCTGTCCTATTTCAGTTTAGCAATGGCTCTGGATTAAATCCTTGTATTTTATATTAGATTCAGACATAGTGCCATTAGAATGCCAAAAATAGTATAAAGATAAGTGTCCTTTCCAATCATGCATGCTATTAGATACTTAAATTGCAAAGCAGATACAAGTCATTTCTGTTTCTTGATCATATATACTTCTTGATCAATTGATTGAACCCGCGGTTCATATTGATTCAATAAATCATGATATAACAACATATGTTCAATCTTGAGGATATATTTTCCCAATGGACAGCCATACTGTCTTTCCAGATAGTGGAGTTTGTAGGTACCAAGCATCGGTCATGTACAGATTCAGTCAAAAGGCATCAACCATTACTAATATATTTTGCATTATACATCTGCAGATTCAATTGAATGACAACAAATATTGATGATATTTTTCATACAAAGGTTTTTTGATACATGATCGAACATTCAATTTTCAATCAATAAGTAATCATAATAGAATCAGAATTGAGCAAGGATCGGCTTGCCTGATCAATAAACTGAAGATGATTTCCTTGGCTCGATGTTGTAACTATGGTGGATCAACTAGCAATCCTTCCACTTGATATTGCAGTCATATAACTTCTTAAAGTTGGAGATTTATGAGCCAAACAAGAAGAGACAATCCTCGAGGATCGATACAACCTTCACAGTTACTGGTTTCAAACATTAAATGTTGAGATGAAAAGGATAACAATCCTTTGAAGAATGGAATATGTATAATGCATAAGCTTTGAGATAAGGAGCTGTGAGAGCTAAAAGAGCCTAATATAGTGTTCGGTTCAGGGAAACCATAATCAAATTGTTGAGCACAATGTTGTGCTTGCTTCTCCGAAAGGGATGAATAGGTCACTGATCATAAGGAGTTCCAGGAGCAGCTGAGATTAAACAAGTAATTGCCGAGAGGTAGGAGTTACTGAAAATGGATTAATAATGCGCAGTAGTCACACGAGAGAGGGAAGTGACTTTCCTTTTCCATGTTTTTCCTTATCATTTCTCCTTACAGAGCTATGAACTCTCCACTCCCTAAAAGACACGCAAATGACAAGATAGAAGAATACAATGAAACAACAGCAGAAAGAGTTCTTGGGTTTTATGATTAGCATTCACACAATGATCTGGAAGAATGAATTCATAATATGCAGAAGCCCTGTTCTTAGTCCATGAGAAAAAATCCTCTTGCAGATGCATCTTTGTGTCACTCACTCTCTTTCACAAGCGTAACAGTGTATGAACTCAACAAGTATTAGCTATCCTTGAAAAGGAGGTAATCCAGCCGCACCTTCCAGTATGACTACCTTGTTACGGCTTCACTCCAGTTACTAGCCGTGCCATGGGCATCTCCCTCCTTGCGGTTAAGATAATGACTTAAAGAATGGCATACTTCCCTGGTGTGACAGGCGGTATATGAATGGAAATGCTGAAATCGAGAGAAGGAAAAAGCTCTCTATCCACCTTTCCTTATTATTTCCACCAAGGAGTGATGTAACTCCTTGCACATTACTGTGGCAAGATGGAGTTAGTACCACTGCTACTTTCAATATTGATTAAGCAATTTGACTTATAGCTGTAAAGTTTTGAATTTGAATATAATATTGTATTTTAATTAAACTCTCATTCTCGATTTTGTCTAAATATGCAAATATACAAATATATTTACGCGTGTGTGTGTATATATATATATATATATATATATATGTTGTGTAATACTAATTATTAATGCAATTAATAACATTTACTTGCATAGATAGAACTGGAGGTAGAGCAACTTTGTAGGCTACGAGATTGATAACTTCCAAGACTTCAAATGGTCCCACTTATCTAGGTGCCAATTAGAAGATTTTTTCAAATTTAATTGAACTTTTCTAGGGTTTAACCCTTAGGAGTACTTTATCTCCTACGTCAAATTGTGTGTGTGTTTGGCATCAGCATAGCTTTTCTGTCAATTGTTAGCTTTTGCTAACCTTTCTTGATCAGCTTGATTTGTTCTTCCATTTTTGAGAGCATCTCGGAACTGAGGATTATCCTATCTTCTAGCTTATCCCAGCTGATAGGAGTCGTACACCTTCCACACAAGGCTTCAAATGGTGCCATCTTGATGGCTGATTGATAGGAATTATTGTAAGAAAACTCTACTAGTGGTAGGTAATCCTCCCACTTGTATTGTTGATCCATGTAGTACACTCTCAAAAGATCCTCCAAAACTTGGTTAACTCTTTCTGTTTGTCCATTTGTCTTTGGATGATATGCCAAACTTCTATTCAACTGAGTCCATAAAGTTGCAAACAAAGTTTGCTAGAACCCTCTATTGGAGTTTTTCTTATTTTTCCTATTGGAGTTCCTCTTATTTAAGGGCAATTAAATTATTTTTTATTAATTTAATTATTGGTTATTATGTGATGACATCCTTGAGCGAAAGAAATTTTATTATAATTTTTGGCGCTCCACTCCTATTGGGATGACTTCCTAGTGTGAAGTGCCCAGCTTTGGGCAAAGAGATTTAGTTAATATTAATAAGTGTTTGCTGGCCGACATCCTTGGAAGGGCATAACCATTGGTGAATGGTTGCATTTTAAGGCATATAAATAGAGGCTGATTGGAGGTCATTTACACAACAATTCATTGAATATTATTCCTATTTTTAGAGCAGAATAAGGGTAGAATTTGAGTATATGCTACAGCAGATTTATGAGCAGCATATGAAGGATTATTTGTGCGCATGAAGGGCAGGATGAAGAAGAGGTTAGACCAGATATATATCAAATACATGAGCAGATTTATGAGATTCTTTGGATCTCATTTTGTGAAGACATTGGAATGAATTTATGCATGTTTTGTGAAAGAGTATTGTGAAGACTTGAACAAGGCTATCGGCAAATTTGTGGAAAATTTGAAGAGGAAGTTTGCATACATCTATCATATTGTACTTCGAAGGTTGGAGCCTTATGTTATAAGAGATTATGAGGTTGGTGCCTCTCATTCAAAGAGATTGGAGTATCTTGTTGAGTTGGTGCTTAGTTGTAGTGATTGGTGTCTCCAGTGGGTTGGTGCCTGCGAATTATTAAGAGGGATTGTAGTCTCCTGTGGGTTAGTCTCCTGGATTGTATGAAGATTCATACCAATATTTTGCTGAGTTTTTCTCTTGCAAGGATTTCCATGTAAAGTTATGTGTGCATCTTGTGTTCTTCATTGTTAGATATTACTTTTGATTATTGCCAAATGATTGTAAAGTTTAAATAAGTGAAAATTGTTGTATATTGATTAACCCTGCCTCTTAGTATAAATTTGTGTTTTCTTCAGGTCCCTGATCATTCCTTGTAGTCAGATCCCGTTTATGCATTTAGGCATTCATCTTTGCATTTATCATTTGCATTCCTGCTTTTCTCTATGTTAATCCTAAGGGAGAGTGTTGGAGTTATTAAGATATCACCTTGGTATTTTAATTGATCAATCATTGATTACTTAGGTCCCTTGTTACTTTATTACACTTAAGCTAAATGTACAAGTGCTTTTCTATTATTGAATTGAGCTAATTATAGGTCAAGTTGTTTCAAGTCATATGATTAAGACACTTGTCATTGCTCTAAGTTAATTGTAAAGCTTTCATTTAGGGTTTTATCTTTACGCTTTTGTATTCATGTTAATCTTACTATCAAATTCTCTCTTGGATCAATCTCTCTCTCTAGGTTGCATAGCACCGATCATGGCTTCTTCTCTTTGGATGTGATAGGCATTTTGGTTGCAGGTGATTTATGGGTGCTGTTGGGTTAGGTATCAATTTCAACAAATATTGCTGTGGATTTTAGTATGGATGGCCTTTGATAAGGTCTCCAGGACATTGGCAATGTGTTAATGTTATCATAACATTTAAATTAAACGTTGCATAATAAAAGAGATGTATTTGTAGAGGTAACATAATTATTGCACACAAAGACGAAATAGATCAATGCCAGGTCTTTGTTTTTTTGGTAGATGATCGAGAATCTAGATTTAATAATTTATTAACTACTTGTAGGGCTAACACACCAAGACGCATAACTTTGTAGATGTTAAGCCAACATATAATTACACATTATCGTATCTTCAATATGAGCATAAATTCCACTATCGAGCATTGGGGACTATTATTGAGAGAGATCAAACCTTTTACTTTCCCGTGTCATTTTCCACAAGCATACAGTTTTTCTGTCCATTTATCATTCTAGAACTCGCCCACTAGGGTATTATTGTTTTTGACATTCTTCTACCTCTTAAGAGTTGGATGCAATATTTATACCATTTCACAGAGAAAGATATGCCAAATACCTATATTTAGTGGCTATGACTATGCACATTGAGAGGCACTTATGTGGTTCATGTTGAGCGGAACTTCTTAACCACTTGCATGGTGTGCAGAGGTCTATTTCTACTTGTATAGCAGGGTGGCATCCCAATTGATTATTTGCTTTCTCTTAAATTATGGCAATAGAAATTTTTTTCTAGAGCAAGCTCAAGTAAGAGATGTTTACAAGGCTATTTTTGCACCGTGTATATCTTCATCCTGTGTAGACTTACTAACTTCTATTTTCTGTATCCATTGGGTGGAGTTCATTTCCTTATTGGTATTTGTCTGTTCACATCCTTCATATATGCTTTAGTTGTATCAGCAGAGTTACACAACATAATGAGAATTTAATGCTGAAGCAAAGCTGTTTGCATTTTGTCATTTGATTTCTAGTTCTGACTTTGTGCCTCACCCTTCTTTTCTTGCGTTATTGAGTATTAGCATCATGAATACTTCAAGTATTTATTAATTAAACATGTTGATCTGAAAGAACATCATAAACGTGATTCCAGTCTTTGATAACCTTTTTTTATGTTAACAAGAGAAGCAAGTTTTGTGGAATTTGTTATATGTTTAATGGATAAGTGGTAATATAAATTCTTGACTAGAAAAAGTATACGAGTAAGCATTGTGGATCTCAAATATTTTTTCGTCTAACGTTGATTATATTCTGGTTGACAGGTTAATTTGTTTGACGGGCATTTATGGCCAGAAGAGTCACAGCGTCAATCAAACTTCAAGATATTGCCATAACAGGCAATGTGTCCAAAGCTATTGTAAAAGAAAAACAAAATACTAAGCTTTGTGAGCTCAAGGTTACGGTTTCTAAATCAAAGAGCGTAAACATAAAGATGCAAAGTGGAGAGGAACAAAAAAGGTCCCCGTTAAAGGAAGTGGTCACAGATTGCACAAAGCGCTGGTTTCAAGAGAGTCTGAGGGAAGCAAAATCAGGTGACATAGGAATGCAACTTCTTGTTGGGCAGATGTATTGTAGTGGCTATGGTATTCCCCCAGATATAAAAAAGGTATTAGAGCCATTGATTGCTAGATATCTATGGATGATCATAATCATTGGATTGCTTTGTTTGCTTGTGCTGTTGGATTAAATTTGCATCTTCTGTATCTTGACACGCAGGGTAAATCATGGTTTCAGAAAGCTTCAAATTCTAGATCAAAAATATTGAGTTTGTCTGCCAAGCCACCAGGTGGGACTGCAGTTTCTTTGGTGCTTTTGAAGATTTGCTTGTTTTTGATACTATTAGCAAATAGTTTAATTGCAATTGCTTTTGCAGGTTACAGTAGAAGTGAGTCAGATTCTGATAATCAGGAGAACAAGCCAACATAGTTAAAGGCATTCATATGCCCATGTTCAAAGGCCCATTATGCCTTTGTTGTGCTGAATGCGGATTTAAAGATTTTAGATGAGACTCTTCTTATCATATTATGAATTTGTTTGTTTGTGTTTTTAAACACATGTAAGTTGATGGGGTCATGTAATTGTAGTTTGGATCTCTGGATGACATTAATAAATAAAGAGAAACTGATGGGTGTGCTGGTTTTGTGTGGCTTATTTTTTGGGGTTGTTATTGGATGTTGGAAATTAATGCAAATTAATTTTTAAGAGTAATGTACTTATTGATTTTAATCTAATTTTTCTGTTAGAAAAGTTATTGATAAAGCTCCTCTCAATTTTGGATGTAAGTGTTTTAGAAAACTTATCACTGAATATTAAGTTAAAGCTAAATTTGAAAAGTTATTTATAAAGCTAGTCTCAATTTTGGATGTAAGTGTTTTAGAAAACTTATCACTGAATATTAAGTTAAAGCTAAATTTGAAGGTTAAATATGATCAATGCATAGGTTATTTTGCGCTTAGACTTTTCACCTAATTATAGACTTGAATGTTATTTCAATGCCAATGTAATAATTATAATCCTAACTCCTGTTCAGGTGGCTAAGGGCGTTTCTCCCTACAGAGTTGGAGGAAAATGGTGTTGAAAGATTTCTGAGGATACTGTTTCAAATGATAAGGGTTCAAAGGATGTTCCGACTCGTATTAGGAAGGTGGGAAATGATTTTGATAAGTATTCTGAAAGGATATTCCTTTCGAATCAGTTTCATGCTCTGCTGTTTTAGAAGGTGCAACTTTGGTTATTGATCTCGAGCCAACAGTTGCTACTCTGTCTCATCCACTATAACCTTACACGATGAGGCTTCAGTTGGTTCTGCGTGGGGTAGCGATCATATGGATATGGAGGGTGCTCAGGTTTACTTTGATGTTCCTGACTCCTTGCTGATTTGATTGCTTGGCTCAGAAGTTCTCATGTTGGGAGGTTCCGCAGGAATCATCCCAATATTGATACTAATAGAAAATAGATCCATTGTGTTAAGAAAATTCCTAGCGAGGAAAAGGTTTCTTCTATGCCGAATAGGTTTTTCCTCTTTTCCTTTTCTTGTTCAAGGATTCTGTTTGAAGGCCATTGGTTTTTAGGCTCAAATGGTCTTAGCTTGCAAAATCTCCTGTTTTAACTTGTGGATGGAAAAATTGTTGTTTCCTGTTTGGGTTTGGTTGCTTGGGCTGCCATTGGAGTTTTGGAATGAAAATATTTTAAAGATAATTACTGATTCTTTTGGCAAGTATAGTGCTACAAATAAGATTACAAGTTTAAGAAGCACCTATTATTTGTGAGATTTTGTGTGCTTGTGGAGAAAAATCAGGCTTTCCCTGCCCAGATCACCCTATCCTCTAAATTTGAGAAGTGGGTGCAGCAATTTGAGCATGAAGACTCAAGTTATTTGTCATGCTTCTAATTTGAGAGGTCATGGATACAATTCTTGCTTAAAAAAAAGAAACAATGCTTCATTTGGAAAAAGGAGACAAATAAGGATGCAACTTTTCCTAATTTTCAAGAGGCGCAAAATACCGTTTCTTAAAAAAAGGATACAAATAAGGATTGGACTTTACCTATTTTATAGGAGGCTCAAAATATTGATTTTCACAAAAGGAAGTTCCCTTTTGGATTGTTTTGGAATAGATAAAGCTTTGGGGCCTAATGAAGGATGTGCCAGTGATTGTGTCTCTTCCTTGTCTCAAGAAAATGCGATTTGGGGGGAAGGTTCATTCCACTGTGCTCAATCAAAGAGCTTGGACCAATGCTTTAGGCCATTGTGATTTCTAATTGGCTCTTGTTTGTTTTTTGTTGTTTTGCTGTAATTACAAATGGGTTCTTAGATAGTTGTAGGAAGTTGTAGGAACCGATAGTTGGTATGCTAAACCAACTGTCGGGTGCTTTATATATGTAAGACTAGCACTGAGATTGGGTTACTTTTGTACAAACATTCCTTGAAATAAAAGTTATATCATTCTACCAATATTATGTGCAATGTGTTAATGCTGAATTATTGTTTTATTCATGTTTTACTTTGTACATAAAACTAGATACCTCGTAGGGAGTAAACATTTTGGTGTAGTTGTCTGATCGAACCCGAGGTTTGAGTGAAGGCAAATAGGTGAGATGACGAAATAATGGGTTACACGTTTGTTCAATGAGTACTAGTGACTGACAACGACACTTAAGACAATGAGGAAGAGACTCGAGAAGATTAGTTGATGGAGCACTTGGTTCACATGTGGGAAGTTTCAATTGATTAGTATGTGCGGCGGGAGGCTCGAGAGAGAGTGGTCTCGATTGACACGGTACATGCCAAAATCATTGTGCCCACTCCAGTGTAAGATCTTTTGGGTCCAAGGTTGTTGGCTCTCAACTTGATTGAATTCCAAAAACAATGAGAGGAGAAACAACAAGAGCAACATAGATAATAGATACTACAATGATACGAGGACGCGAACTAGAGGGAGGAGCGTGACAGAAGTAGATGTCGTCTCTTCGACAACCCCACTAATTAAAGCCCCTTTTGCCAAACAAAGACAAAAAATATGTACTATGAGAGAAGAAAAGAGAGAAGGAGAAACATCTATGAGAAGATCTCTCCAAATCAAGGAGCAGGGTGAGAGGCGATGATGGTTGTAGATAATTAGCAGAAGCTAGAGTAGAGAGAGGCGGAGGCCTACCGACAAGGAAGACAAAACACAATGTACGAGGCAAGAGTGGGAGGAGATTGCCAAGAACTTGCCACTTCTTGATGAGGTGGGAGAGGATCTTGCCGTCCAGGCAACTAATCCGCCCCTACAAGTAGTGATGGATGAGGCAAACTTAGAGCTTGACTCTACATAGGGTGAAAATCAATGCACTCTGCATGTGACAAAGATGAAGACAACACATAGTGAAACCTCAAGAGCAAGGTAGTTGGACTATTCATAGGACTTTATTGGGCATTGAGGACCTATTCATTTTAGAAGAGCCAAGGATAGGGGGACTCAAACCAAAGATTCCAAGAAGGGAGTACCGGTTTTAGGGAGGTGACCAAGGAGTGGAGAACGCAGGTGGATGAGTCAAGAGTTCTTGCTTGTCCAAGAGTGCAAGTGAGGCATAGGAACGCAGAGAAAGAGTCACTCCATTCTGGTTCGAGACACATGTTGTCGATTGAACCAAGAAGATAGTGAACACCCTAGAGAAGAAAAAGCTCCCTAAGTTCACAAGGGATGGATCAGAGGACCCTACCTGCCATTGTAAGACTTGTATAACTATCTGGGAGGCTAATGGGGAGATGTCCACAACTATTGGTTGAAGGCATTCCATGCGACCCTTTGGGGAATCACCATCAATTGGCACACAAACTTACCAAGAGCACATAAAACAACATGGGATGACTTGAAGAGAGCATTCAAAGAAGAATTTAAACTACGACATGATGACGGTAAGATAGTAGCGGAAACTTATAACATGAGACAAAGGAAGAATGAGACTGTAAGGGCCTATAATCATAGATTGAGATAACTTCTTGTTAAGTTTTATAACCTGAGACAAAGGAAGAATGAGACTGTAAGGGCCTATAATCATAGACTGAGATAACTTCTCGCTAAGTTAGAAAACCAGCTAGTTGATGGGCAAAAAAAGAGGTGGTTTATCGAAGGTTTGATTCCTCCCCTACGGAAGAAAATGAAAGTGGTACCCCTCTCTTCATACACTGATGCCTACAATCGGGCAATGGACATTGAGAGTGAGGACAAGATGTCTTGAGGGAAGAAAAAAGTCAATGATGATGATAGTATGGAGGAAAGCAAGAACAGAGAATCCAAGACTGTATAGGCCCCCATAAGAGACAAGATGTGAATGATGGAGCTGAGAGCTGAGAAAGAAAAGGAAGGTACCACAGATGGAAAGGAATTGTAGTGTACCAACTGCAAGGTTGAAGACCATACAAAGTTGAATTTCCCAAAGAAGTCCTTTTGCGATATCTGCCAAGTACTAGGACACTCCATCAAGGAGTGCCCATACAATTTAAAAGCTAGGAGCACAAGTGCTCTTTACCCAAGGAGAGAAGGAAACCCCACCAACCAAACCACCTAGGCTAGCTACAAACTCTAATGCCTCATTAGGTGGATATTAGAACAACCGATGAGGGAACAACAACAACAATAATAGTAACAAAAACACACGTAGAAGCTAGATCTTGTATGATGCGAAGAGGTGACCCATGATCTAATGCCGAAGATGTAATGAATGAGGTCACTTCACATGAGATTGTTAGAGTGGGTAAGGGGTGGACATTTGTTGTGCAAATGGTGTGGTCTAGGTAACCATGAGGATAGTGATTGCCCAAAGAAAAGGGGGTAAACATGTTGGACATAAAAAACCTGGAGGAAGAGGTGCTAATGATCACCAAGCTGAAGGCTAAGAAGGTGACATACCCTAATCCTTGTATGGAGAAGAAACGACTAAGGGAAGCCAAGGCCAATATTGAATGAGCAATGGAGGAGGAATGAAGAATTTCACATGATACTACCATACCCCCCTATGATTGGAGTTCGAGAGGAATATCATGAGGCAGATGTTGCAAGTTGCCATACTCGTATAGGTGTTGGACCTTCCAAAGACCATGCCATGACTAAAGGTGGCCATTACCAACATAGTTGGTAACAACACAAGTGACTAGGACAATGAAAAGCCGTCAGAGGAACATAAAGACAGTCTCACCACAATGTTACTCATATCCTTGTGTTGTCCTTGATGCCCAAACACTAACTTGTCATACATTGTTCATGCAAGTATTTGGTTTACATGACACTCTTGATTGACATATCAGTGGCATTGAAGAGTATTGAGCATTTGATTTGCAAGACATTTCACTTGCATCCATTTGAGTACTTGGGCAGTTTCATATGCATTTCTCATGACATTACTTAGAATGCTTTACACTTGCATTTGAGAGGATAATACACTTGATGCTGGTTTGATACATAAAACATCTTTGATACATTGATATGATCAGATGTTTGAGGGATCAGTTTGTTAAATTTGAATAGATTATGTGATTGTTTTAATTCTTTCAAAATATTCTTATTTATCTATATGACTTCTCAAATTATCATACAATGATATATCTATCCTATATATATAAATATGAATGAAATTTGCTGCACAAAGTATAATATATTAATTAAAGTATAATATATATTAATTAAGGGTGACTGCACCAAAATATTAATATATTAAATATGTAAGTTGCTGTCGTTGAACATTGACTAAACCTTATATGCGACATTTACTGTTTTGTCATTTCTGTATCATATATTTCTTATTGCTGCAGTATTATATATATAGTATGTCCACCGAGGAGACATGTCCACGGGTGGATGTGACCTTACTCCTGTGGAGTCATGTCCCCTTGTGGACATGCCTCCACCCGAGGACTCTACATGGTGCCTCTCACAAACTTTGATTACACCTTCGACAAGGTATATATATATATATATATACTAACTTAATCAATAAAATAAATTTATATTTCATAAATATAAATATTTATATTAAATAATAATAAAACATTTATATTTCATAATTAATAAATAATTATAATTATCTATTACTCTTAATTGTAGTTATCTGACTGAAGCTATAATTCATTAACACCCCTTCTTAGCTAGGGAGGATAAACACAAGAATAGATATTACTTCAACCTAATATAACAATTTGAAGGATAGCTTAGATCAGAACATTTCCATCATTTAATATCACATTTGATATCTAGTGTATTGGCTTATCAAATGTCAACACATGACATTCACCAATCACTCAGAGTATTGGCCTATTAGAACACCAACATATGGCTTGCAGAATATCAACACATGATATTCACCAAATACCTATCATATATGTATACAAACAACTCATAGACTGTCAATGACATCTAACACTTAGTTGTTGATTTACAAGATATATCTATGCAAACAACTTATAGACCATCAATTTAATGACATCTAACACTTAGTTGTTGCTTTACAAGATGTATCAATACAAGAAACTTATAGACCGTCAATTTAATGACATCTAACACTTAGTTGTTGCTTTACAAGATATATTTATGCAAACAAATCATAGACCGTCAACTTAATGACATCTAACACTTAGTTGTTGCAATAATTTATCATGATCTGTTTCAACATTATAAATAATGTATATCATGATTTAAGTTATTGTAAGATCATCACCTTTCAATAACTTCTGCAAATACAAGTGATAATCATTTGGAAGTTGTCACTTCATTATGATGTACACAGGAGGTAGGCCCATTGAAATCATATAGTCACACACACATGAACTTTCGAACTCCCTTTGAATATCAAACATCTGATATCCTCATTAATGATGCTTTTGATGGAGCATCATACTCCATTTGAATTTGACATCAATTTTCCTTTTCCTGCAAGAGCATCCTCATAAAAGATCAAGGTAAATAGTTCATAAAATGATTAGATTTATACAATAAATATAGTACTGTAATTTGGTATTTACTTTGAAGTGTTCTACATTAGTGAAAATGATAGAACTCCCTCTTAATCTAATATTTCACAAGTATTAGAGTACAAATTTCTTTGTGCAGACTTTGGCAAAAGATGCTTGATGTTTGAGTCTATGTGGGCATTTTGTTGCCGAGTGACCATATTCATCACATATGAAGCATTGCATTTTAGAGTAGTCCATATATTTTCTTTTCCTTTTGAATTTTGGTTTTTTCCTTTTATCAACTTGAGTTGTGAGAACCTGAATATCCTCATTAGAGGGTTCTTCACTAATCCCTCTAGATATTATATTACACTCTTCTTGAATGTAGTCAACTTTTAGTCGATCAAATTTGGCAAGTTTGGAGCAAGCACTTATTCCTTGTTTGAAGTTTTCCCAAGACTTAGGAAGTCCATTTAAAGTCACCATAGTTAATTCTTTACTATCATAGATGTGACCAATTGTTGATAATTGGTTTCTTAATTCCGTTATCCTCAAAAAGTATGAGGTGATAGTCTCTCCCTTTCTCATTTTAATATTAGAGAGTTGATTTTTAAGATTAAGAATCTTGCTAGTGTTATTGATCTCATACATGTTTTCTAGGGCTTTGAACATTTCATATGTAGAGTCTACTTTTGTTATAATAGGTAGTAGATGATCTTTCACTCCATCTACCAATAGTTCCATTGCTCTAGCATTTTCCTTTTCCCATTTGCTCATCTCGTTATTCTCAATAGATTTAGGAGGATTTTGAACAATAGTCTTTAACTCATTCTTTGTTAGTATAAGAATCATTCATAGTTTCCAAGATTCAAAATTTGAAGCACCTTCTAGTCTATCTTCGAGTCTGATTCTGTTCACCATTTTGTGAGTGCAAGTCTTCCAAGAGAATATAAATTTATAAAGAATTATGATCTTGATCTCCCTTGAAATTAATTGGATCTTCCTTCAAGCGGTTAGACTTTTAACGAAGGAACTTGGCTCTAATACCATGTTAAATTTGAATAGATTATGTGATCATTTTAATTCTTTCAAAAATTCTTATTTATCTATATGACTTCTCAAATCATCATACAATGATATGAATGAAATTTGCTGCACAAAGTATAATATATTAATTAAAGTATAAAATATTAATTAAACGTGACTGCACCAAAATATTAATATATTAAATATGTAAGTTGCTATTGCTGAACATTGACTAAACCTTATATGCAACCTTTACTGTTTTGTCGTTTCTGTATCATATATTTCTTATCACTGCAGTATTATATATATAGTATGTCCGCCGAGGAGACATGTCCACGAGTGGACGTGACTTCACTCTTGTGGAGTCATGTCCCCTTGTGGACATGCCTCTACGCGGGGACTCTACACGGTGCCTCTCACAAACTTTGATTACACCATCGACAAGGTATATCTAATATTTTAATAGTTTGTTTTATATATATATATATATATATATATAACTTAATCAATAAAATAAATATATATTTCATAAATATAAATATTTATATTAAATAACAATAAAATATTTATATTTGATAATTAATAAATAATTATAATTATCTATTACTCTTAATTATAGTTATATGACTGAAGCTATAATTCATTAACAAAGTTTGATTTGCATTGATGGTACTTATTTGATATGATAGTAACATGGCATTTGATTGTATAACATGTGAAAGAAAAAATGGTTCATCCTAGTGATTGTCAAAGTACTTATCTGATATGATAGTAACATGGCATTTGATTGTATAAGATGTGAAAGAAAATCTGGTTCATCCTAACAATAATACAAGGTGCATAATATGCAAAACTTCAAACTTAAATAATTGCCAGGATGAACCAGATTTTCTTTCACATCTTATACAATCAAATGCCATGTTACTATCATATCAGATAAGTACTTTGACAATCACTAGGATGAACCATTTTTTCTTTCACATGTTATACAATCAAATGCCATGTTACTATCATATCAAATAAGTACCATCAATGCAAATCAAACTTTGTTAATGAATTATAGCTTCAGTCAGATAACTATAATTAAGAGTAATAGATAATTATAATTATTTATTAATTATGAAATATAAATATTTTATTGTTATTTAGTATAAATATTCATATTTATGAAATATATATTTATTTTATTGATTAAGTTATATATATATATATATATATATATATATATATATATATATATATATCTATATATATATATATATATATATATATATATATATATATATATATATATATATATATATATATATATATATATATATATATATATATATATATATCAATAAAATAAATATATATTTCATAAATATGAATATTTATACTAAATAACAATAAAATATTTATATTTCATAATTAATAAATAATTATAATTATCTATTACTCTTAATTATAGTTATCTGACTGAAGCTATAATTCATTAACAAAGTTTGATTTGCATTGATGGTACTTATTTGATATGATAGTAACATGGCATTTGATTGTATAACATGTGAAAGAAAAAATGGTTCATCCTAGTGATTGTCAAAGTACTTATCTGATATGATAGTAACATGGCATTTGATTGTATAAGATGTGAAAGAAAATCTGGTTCATCCTGGCAATTATTTAAGTTTGAAGTTTTGCATATTATGCATCTTGTATTATATAGTCACTATAAGTGACTAAGACTTCTCATGGCACTTTTAAATATTGGTCAAGACATAAAATATATGTTTTATGTACAAAAGAAAATGCCTTTGGTCAACATTGCACTTGGAATGGTGAAAAAATATTAAATAATTAATGCCTTATGAAGATGTGAATAATTATTGTGGTCAATGAGCTTATGTTTACTTGTAGCACAGAAGCCATATGAAGCAAAAATTAATATGACATTTGAAGTTTACAAAAGTGACTTGATATCGATATTATGTGATGCGAATATTAATGTGATTAAGAGCATAAAAAGACATACCATTTCTATTGGCATGTGTTTGTAACTTGAAGCATTTTGTTATTGTCATTTGTTAAACTCCAAAGCTTGAATGAGCTAGGGCACGAGCATGAATCACCATGACAATTTTTGATGACAACAGAGACATGGGATATTTTTGACAGTTGATTTGGTTGGTGGTTGTGAAAATATTTAGAAGCGTTGTGAAGGAGATTTGTGAATAGGGTATGCAGGATCTTGAGAAGGAAGTTACAGTTTATCTTGCACAAGTGTTATCTTTCCTTGGTTCTTCTGTTAATCTTTTGTTATCCATGATTAAACAATCTTGTCTAAGGGTTTGTTTAGTCATTTGTTCACCTCATCCTTTTTCATTATCTCTTTAAGTTTTTGGGTAAGGGTTTAAAGAAAGTCACTTCTCTATTATGTTTAATGAAATATCTTTATCTTCTTAAACTCTAAGTTAGAGTTTGTTGAATGTAACCTTGGGTAAGCTTACATGTTTATGATGTTAGTAAAACCATTTTTGCATTGTCAGGGTCTTAAGTATTAGTAAGATGGTTTTGTTTTGTTTGTTGTTACCAGTCCTCATCTTTCCATGATTAAAGGTTCGTTGTCTAAACCCTGGTTGATCCTATGTTGAAGTATTTTTAAACTTAGGTTCTTGCTAAAGCATTCATTAAGGATTGATTAGTTTGAAAGAGAGGTTTTGCCCTTATAGTTTGAAAATGAACCATATGTATTGGTATCTTTTGTGCCTAGATTCTTGTGTTGATATTGTGATTAAGGTTCTAAAATGAGTTTTAAAAGAAGCTACACTTGCAGTTGAAGACATATTCATGGTAGTTTTAATGCAGTTCTTTTCTAAGGAACATTATATATATTTCTTTTGGAATCATTCTCCAGTGTACATAGAAAAAGATTGGGTTTTCATGAAACAATCATTGTTTATATAGTTTATGTGCACATTGGTTTCAAAAGAGGAAATATTTGTTAAGGAATGTAGTAATCCTGATTTGATATGATGCATTGTAAGTGTAGAATGTCACATGTAGTCAATAATGTATTGTATGAAGTTGTCATTACCATTCTTTATTCATATATTCTGACTCTATATGAAAAATCAGATTGTAAAAGTGAGGCATTGTAAGTCTAGAAAGTTTTTGACAAGGCCAATGAGACATTTTTGTCAGTGAGACACACATATATTAGCCAATGAGGCATTTTGTCAGCGATACAACACGACCAATGAAACATTTGTAAAAAGTTTTTTTTCAAATAAGCGAGTGAGGCAATTTCAAGTGGTTTTACTCCTTAGGAGGGTTTCCACTCAGAAAATTTTGTGTCATGAGTTCATTTTTTATTTTGATCTCTATGTTTCACTTGTCTATGTTATGCCATTTAGATTTTGAAATCTTCTCTATTATGATCTCTATGTTATTTTGATCTCTATGTTTCACTTGTCTATGTTATGCCATTTAGTATTCTTATGTTCCTAGTTATTCATTTTGAACACACATTCATAATGTATTAGTATTTTTGAAAATATCTTAATATCTTCACAGTTATTTTGTTTCAAGTTTCTTCAAAGTCTTTTTAAGATTAGTTGAAATTGATATACATTGATTCACCCCCCTCTTAGACACACAGATCTGATGTTCCTTACAATAGGTGTTGGGAGGAAACCAGGTGTGGTAGAAATGGAAATAATGGGATGAATATTAAAAAAAACTTTTGTGGATGGAGGCTCCAGTGTAAATGTACTGCCGAAGGAGACATGCAAACCCCTCAACAAGATGACACTCTGGCCACCAAACTTAAATTTAGTAGGTGTCGACCAACAAAACATTGAAAACCAATTGGAACATTCATGGTCCAAAAGGTAATCATTGGTACCTAACAATTTTTCTTGGACTTCATGGTCATTTCGTTGGAAATGTGTATGATGCCCTCCTTAGAAGGGGCTGGTTGATCACAATGAAGGTGAATGAATACTGGAAGAAGAACACACTCTCTATTGAGAGTGATGGAAGGAAGTACGTAATTGACTTGCTAAACCAGGTAGTAAACCAAGAATCAACATCAAATTTAGAGAATGGAGCTAGAGAATTTGACATGGAAGGAGGGGGATGGAAACTGTTAGAAGTATGAAAAAATGAAAAGAAGTTAAGGAAAGAACCCAAGAAAGTGTAATGCAAGAAGGAATTTTACCATAGATCAAGAATGATATAATGCTTCAATATCAATCACTAATATGAGAATGCTCCAAGAATCCAAACAATGAGCCAAGATATTTTGAAAGGGGAAAGCAAAGAAAACCCCTTGTGACATTATGAATGAGGCCATAGCCTAAAAGGAGAGCGAGAAAGAGAGAGCAAGTTGCTCACTTACAATAACTTCATGATCTAAGAAATGAGAGAGAAGCATCTCTTAAATAGACATGAGAGAGAGGAGTTAGAATGTCACTCCCAAGTCTATGAATGCCACCATTCATAAGTGTGTGATACAAGTGTCAAGGTCCTCTTAAAGAGGAATCAACTAATTTCCTTATTAAAGGAATTACAAAATATGAGTTGTCCTCCCACTTGGACTAGAGGACCAAATTACATGAATGATACCTTGGTTTATCCTTATTTAAATAATACAACCAAGGAAAGATTATAAATTCTAACACCTCCCTTTGATCTTTAATTGGGGATTTTACAACAAGGGGTATTAAACCCATAATTACAACAATCTGCAACTTGATCTTCAATATAAGGAAACAAAGTGTTGTCTTCAAGTGTGCAAGTAGTCATTTGTATGTTGAACATGCATCTTTTGTAGAGCCAAGAGAAGTGGATGGGTCCTTTAAATGTATTCAAGTGGAAGTATAACCACATCCTCAAGTAGTCTTGTGATTCAAAGGATTTGTGTAAATGAATTGATGTCTTGAATTTTCCTTGATGGATCACCTGAAACATAGAACATAGAAAAACCACAAGTAGATTTCCCAAAGCTGGGATCTACCCTTGATACAAATTAGTACACTTTTGAAAAGAAACTTATAATATGTATCATAAAATAATTCAACTTTAGAGAATCACTGAGAACTTTAGAATGAGATTAATCATGAGCAATCATAAAAAAGTACAAAGTAGCTTAACATGATATCAAGATAAATCATATGCTCAAAGTGAGTTATAATAAACATTATCAATGCTCTCATAAAATAAACATACTAATGCATAAATGACCATAGACAAGGCCAACTAATGAGACCTGCATCAACATTGCATCAATCACATGGATATAGACAGCCCACTAATGAGTCATCTCACTACAAGTGAATGGGTCTCGACTCCATCACCTACATGACCCACGATCTAAGCAATGAAGAATACAATACATTATCAAAATAGAAGAATTTTCATATAGAAACATGAGAGAGACAAAGATAAATTAGGACATGAGACTCAAACATGTCTACAATCATGAGCTAGAATCAAGGAACCATTAAGGAGATAAAAATCTAAACTGACATAAATGAAACAAACTATTGAAATATGCTAAATAATAAATTGAACTAAGGATTATGAGTGAGAAAAAATATATTGCCTTCCAAAATAAGAGATATCCAACAAATATCAAGAAATATTTCAAGAGCACCATCCTCACCATGAGGAAAAAAATAACCAATGGAACAAGTTGATAAACATCAACGGAAGTAAGCGCATCCCAGTGCAACTTACAAATGGAACAAGTTGATAAACATCAACTAAGTAAGCACATCCTAATGCAACTTACAAATGGAACAAGTTGATAAACATCAACTGAGTAAGCACATCTCAGTGCCACTTACAAATAGAACAAGTTGATAAATATCAACTGAGTAAGCGCATCCCAGTGCAACTTACAAATGAAACAAGTTGATAAACATCAACTGAGTAAGTACATCCTAGTGCAACTTACAAATTGAATCAATGGATTAAATGGAACTTATAAAAGATGCACCTTAGTGCAAAACAATAGATCATATTAAATCTGATAGCACTTAATGCTAAATAATGAAATCAATAATAATCCATAGGAAGACAATGTTGTAAGGTTACTCATAATACTTGAACAAATTAAATTTTAGCATGAGTAATGACATTATTTGCTTTGGATCAATCATGTATCATTTTCCTTCTTAAAATAATAGTTAGATAAATCATATGGTACATATCAGATTGGTCCTTAAAACAAGAGTTAGAATAGCTATTATCTTCTACGAAGAAAGGGTGACAATATTACAAAAAAGGAGAACACAAGGCTATCTTGGAAAAAAAATTACCCACTTTATTGAAAAAATTGAATTTTATTTTTTAAAGTGAAAATAATCCTCTTATTAAAAAAGCTAATAGAAATTTATTAGGTAAGAACATAAAACCATATATGAACTAATATTAAACTTGAAACACATTAAAATTAAATAATACATTTAAAATGTCAAAAAAATAATTTAAATGACTTTGGTCTTAAAATTTTTTTACAAACATTAATAAAATTTATAATAAATAAATAAAAGAAATTAATGAGTATCTTAATTTTTTTTTTACCAAGACTTTAAAAAGACTTTCCTTTTAAAGAAAAGGCTTCATATAAAAATAGTAAGAAAAGACTTTTTAAAAGAATTGTTTTTATGATAAACAAATTTTGAATAACTCTTGTTAAATATAGAAAAGAATCTAATGATTAAACAAAATGATATATTAAGAATGAAATAATGATTAAATAACCTAAGAATCTAATGATTAAATAAAACTGCAAGAGATGTGCATGAACAAAAAAAAAAAGAACAAGTGTTATAATGTAAAATGGAATAAAAACTGTAATTATAATTATGAAAAAAAATGTTTAAGAGTCAAATGAAGATTCAAATGCAGGTTAAACTTAGATAAGTGTTATTATGAAAATAAGACAAGAAACTAATAATAAAGAATCTACTACGAAGAATGCATTGATAATCTGCAATGATTAGTAAATATAAGAGACAAATAATAAAAGAAATATGTTTTTGCATGGAGATTAATAATAACCATCAATAATATAAAAAAATGGATGAGAATATAATGAACAATGTTATTAAACAAATATAATGGAAATTAGTCAAACTATCTAAAATTAATTCAAACCAGAATACAAAGACAACTAAACTTAGCTAAACAATCATTCAAATTCAAACTTATCTCTAGACTTAGCTAAGAAATCATTAACATGTTTATGAATAGTCAACCTAAAATACAAACTAAACTTAGAATAGCTAAAATGGCAGTGAAAGACAGAGAATAAAATAGACTTGAGCATAGAAAATGCCGGTAGCCAAGTAGTGACTGGCTCAAACTTGTGAATGGAAGCAACGATACAAAGAGTGACAAAGATTGGTCATATATCTTAAACAATGATGAATTTGGAGAAACTTCTCACGAAAGAGCTAAATGGGCTCATTCTTCATAAAACCCATATCTCAGTTTTTCAAAATTCAGCTCCATTGTCTCGTAGCATCCAACACAAAACAGACTGTACTTCTTCAATGAAAAATCTGAACTGAAAGATGGGGTAAGGAACAATCCGCCAAGGATAAAGGAGACAACAATAATATTGAATGTGAATGAATAAACTACATCATGCAACCAACTAGAAAACAAAAGAGGAAAAAAGAAGAAGCACAGACAGAGGTATATCAAGATTTGTTAGAAAAATCAGAGATTTATGAAAGTAATATTATAAAACTTGCATGCACAATATTATAAAACCAGATATATATGAAAGAATAAAAAAGGTGTATATTAGAATAGAGATATGCCTGCAAAATAAATAAAATAAATTTGCATGCACACAGATATTGTAAAAAAGATCTAAGATTAAAATAACACAATAAGAGATTGGAGATACGCCTTCCAAAAAAAAAATGATATAGGCTACATGCAAAGAGATATCATAAAATGTTGAGATTATTATTATTTGAATCCTGTAAGAATCAAACCAACATAGGGTATGATCAAAAGAATGATTATAATAAAACTTGTAAGAATGTTAGAATAGAAGAAAGATGAGCTGGGTTTGTCAGTGAACCAACCAAATCCCAAAAAAATCTAAAAGGTACTCTTTGGCGGAAAGCCTTCCAAAGAGGGTTAGAGAGAAAAAATATATGAGAGAAACAAGTTAGAGCTGCAAAAAAAATTAGATCTATAAAATAACTTGAAAAAAAAACTTGCCCCTTTGAATGTCACCTTCCTACAAAATACTTAAACAAGGATTAGTAGCTCTGATACCATGTTAGAAGTATGAAAAAATGAAAAGAAGTTAAGAAAATAATCCAAGAAAGTGTAATGCAAGAAGAAATTTTACCATAGATCAAGAATGATATAATGCTTCAATATCGATCACCAACATGAGAATGCTCTAAGAATCCAAACAATGAGCCAAGAGATTTTGAAAGGGGAAAGCAAAGAAAACCCCTTGTGACATTATGAATGAGACCATAGCCTAAAATGAGAGCGAGAAAGAGAGAGCGAGTTGCTCACTTACAATAAATTCATGATCTAAGAAATGAGAGAGAAACATCTCTTAAATAGAGATGAGAGAGAGGAGTTAGAATGTAACTCCCAAGTCTATGAATGCCACCATTCATAAGTGTGTGATACAAGTGTCAAGGTCCTCTTAAGGAGGAATCAACTAATTTTCTTATCAAAGGAATTACAAAATATGAGTTGTCCTCCCACTTGGACTAGAGGACAAAATTACATGAAGGATACCTTAGTTTATCCTTATTTAAATAATACAACCAAGGAAAAATTATAAATTCTAACAGAAACCAACGACGAGGGAATACTAGAACTGAGAAATTGTTTAGAAGACAAAACTAGTTCCCTAAATGGGATATTTCATTGGCAAATTGAAGACTATGAGGTCTTCCAGTCAGATTGTAAAATGTTGGGAATTGAAGAAGCAAGGTTGGAGAGTGACACTTTTCCTCCCAAGTATGATGAGTACAAGGAAGATGTGGTAAGGGAGGATGATACACTGACCTATTGGTTCAAGAGAAACAAGGAGGTTAAGTATGAAGAACCAAACACACAAAATTTAAACCTAAGAAAGAAAGATGATCCAAAGGTCATCTTGGTTAGGGACAATTGGGGCCCCACACTCAAGACAACTACATTTAGAATATTCTTAGAATATAAAGATGTTTTTGCCTAGATGTACAAGGATTTGAAAGACATATCTTTAGAGTTGTGTGTACACTAGATTTCTCTTGTACTAGGTGAACAACCCATATGTAAGAGTTTGTACCGCATGAATAATAACTATGTCAAGTATGATGAGTACAAGGAAGACGTGGTAGGGGAGGATGATACACTGACCTATTGGTTCAAGAGAGACAAGGAGGTTAAGTATGAAGAACCAAACACACAAAATTTAAACCTAAGAAAGAAAGATGATCCAAAGGTCATCTTGGTCAGGGACAATTGGGACCCCACACTCAAGACAACTGCATTTAGAATATTCTTAGAATATAAAGATGTTTTTGCCTAGACGTACAAGGATTTGAAAGATATATCTTTAGAGTTGTGTGTACACCAGATTTCTCTTGTACTAGGTGAACAACCCATATGTAAGAGGTTGTACCGCATGAATAAGAACTATGTCAAGGAGGCACAAGAAGAAATAGATAAGATGTTGGAGGAAGACATCATTTTCAAGGTGAAGACAAGTGAAAGTGTGTCGCCCATCGTCATCTCCTTTAAGAAAATAAAATAAAATCTAGATCTGCGTGGATCTTAGATGTCTCAATGCAGTTACCATTAAGGATCCCTTTCCCATTCCCTTTTTAGACATCATATTGGGAGAGGTGGAAGTGCATGAGATGTACTAGTTCATGGATGGGTCCTCAGGCTACAATCAAATCACCATTGCATAGGAAGACAAATTAAAAACTACATTTATGGTTGAAGATGGGGTGTATGCGTATAATAGGATGCCCTTCAAGCTGTGCAATGCCTCGACCACATTTCAGAGAATAATACTACATATATTTGACAAAATGTTAGTTGGTAACTTCAAAGTCTTCCTTGACGATAGGTCCAGATATAGTGGGAAGGAGATTCACCTCATGGCACAAAATGAGTGCATGGAAAGATGTAAGAGGGAACAATTGGTACTCAAACCAAAGAAGTTTCAGTTTATGGTACTACAAGGTAAGCTACTAGGTCACATAGTATGCAAGGAAGGACAAAAGACTAACCCAAACAAGATAGGAGTCATCATCTAGATGGAAAGTCCAGAGGATGTGACTAGGGTTAATCCTTCCTCAGACATGTTGGCTACTACTAAAGATTTATCAAAGGGTTTCCCAAGTATCATTTCCATCAGACAAGTTGACTAGGAAGGATAAACTGTTCATGTGGGGAACATGAGTCATTCAAGGAGGTGAAGTCTAGACTAGTAAGTGCACCCATCCAGGTGTACCCCAATTGGGACAAGGAACTCAATGTGCACGTGGATGCCTCCAACTATGTCATTGGTTCCACACTAGCACAAGTTGGATCAGAAGGGTTGGATCATCCTATATTTTTTTCCATCTATCTACATGTAAAGGGAAAATTAAACTACAATACAACATAGAGGGAAGCACTTGGAATGATATATTTTTTTTAAATTTTTTGGCACTACCTACTCGCCACGCCATTCACATTTTATGTGGATCATCAAACATTGATGTACCTACTGAACCAACTAATCATACAAGGGTGAGTAGGTGGTTACTCCTACTCCAAGAGTCAACCTTCAATATTTTGGTATGGCCCAAGAAGAGCCACGTCATCGTAGACCAACTCTCGAGGATAAAATCAGACGAGCCACTAGAAGGAGTAAATAAGGACTTTCCAGGTGCTCGCCTATTCTTGATTGCAACTTTATTGCCCTTGTACAAAAATATTGGACAATATCTACCTACTTCCACGTTCCCTTGGGACATGCCACCAAGTGAAGTGAGGAAACTATCCATAAAAAGAAAGACCTTCAAACTCATCAACAAGATATTGTACAAGATGGGGCCAAACAAAGTCCTCTGAAGATGTGTAATATAGGGAGAGCTAATAAAGGTGCTGAAGGAATCACACAAATGGTTCACACGAGGCCACATGAGACTGTATGCCATCGCACACAAGGTATTATTGGCAGGACTATGGTGGTTGACCCTGCACATAGATGCTCAAGAGTGGGTACTGAGTTGCGATACTTGCCAAAGGGTAGGAAAACCATTGAAACAAGATTTCATGCCCTTATTCCCCTCGTAACCATGCATGAATTTTTTGAGAGATGGGGTATCTATTTTGTGGGACCATTGAAGGTGAGAAACATGCATAGGTGTTGGTACATAGTGGTGGCCACATAGTACTACACAAAATGGGCAGATGCAAGGGAACTTCTAGACAACACTACACTTAGCACGACAAGATTCCCGTACAAACAAATTGTGACCTGATTTGACATACCAATTCAAATCACAAGTGATCAAGGGGAACATTTTGTAAACCAAGTAATCTAGACAATGACATCATAGTTCAAGATATTCCACAACCTGTCAAGTCCATACTACCCTAGAGATAATGTGCAAGTTAAGTCAACAAACAAGTGTTGGTATCAATTTTGTTCAAGACATGTAGGGTGGAATAGGAAGATTGTGAATAGAGGCCCCCTACCATATTGTGGGCATACTATACCATGTACAAGGTGACAACATGGCACACACCCTTCTAGCTAATGTACAAGAAAGAGATTGTGGTATCAATAGAGTACATCCTACCAAGCTCGAGAATCCTAGTAAAAAAACTAGCTTGAGGATGTGGAGAGCTTGAATGAATGATTGTTTACTCTCATGAAGTTGGAGGAACAACACATGATGACATTGTGGGTGACCGAGGTGGCCCAATAGAGACACAAGTTTTGGCATGACAAGCATCTCTTATAGATGAACTTAAAATCATGACAATTAGTACTCAAGTACAATGACTATAACGAACTTCAACCTAGGAAGTTTTGAGTTTGTTGGTTGTGACCATGTAAAGTCAGGGAAGTGGGATTGAATTGTGCAATAAAACTATGAACAATGGATGATAACCCTATTAGAGATCTAGCGAATGACTCAAAACACAAAATTTATAGAGAGAAGGGCCAAAAATAACAATCAATATGTTGGGGTAGACAACCAAAGGAAACTGGACAATTGGAAGTAGTAAAGAGATCGGAGAAGATCCAATTATCACAAAGGAGACATACAAGCCAGACCTGGACCAGGCCAAACCAATGATGGCACTAGAGGAGTAACTGGCAAGGAAACATGTCAAATGTGTTTTCATCCCTCAAGTACATAAGCATCTCACAAATGCACTATTTGGTCCACCAACATTATGGGTGAGAATAAATGATCGCTAGAGGTGGAAGGTGTTGGTTCCCAAAATCATTGGTTGGTTGAACCCCAAAAATATGCTAGGTTCTATGTTCAGGCTCAACAAATGACTTTGGCCAATAAACAAAGTGAATCTATATGGTTTCCAACTCCTTGCACTTTAGGCTCTGCAGGACCTAGGCGGGTGTGGCTATTCACCAACTATATCTTGAGGTTGATGCTTTTTATAGAAGATTGAATCTTCTTTTAATCTATCTTCTATTTCTATTTTAGAATGACATGAATCTTTGGAATAGATCCAATTAGCTTCTAACCCTACTCCTATCTCCTACTTGCATAAAACTGAAAGTGAATTATTGTGATGGTTTGATTGATGAAGGATTGACAATTGACCAACACCTTATCCTGGGCTACAAAGTCTTACTGATTGTCTGGTTCTTCCAATGTTCACAATTCCAACTGCTCAACACCATTCCTATTAATGCCTTACAAAAACATGAAGTATGTGTTTATGCCTTGCATACACGTGCAAACATGATAAAAAATATATAATCCAATCCTACTCCTCCAAATCACTGTATTTGCCTGACAAAATTTAACTCTTCATTGAAAAGACTAATAAAATAGAATACACATAAACACCTTGTGTTATGATAAATTAACTATATCCTTGATATATTAATTTATACGACAAAGATGAGGAGGCTTGGAAACAATCTTGATAATAAATCTTTATTTAAATCAATGAATAGATGAAGACATTCTCAAAATGAAGTTATTTATGCATTTCTCTGTTGAAAGCCCTAAGTATGCCATAAGTATAAGACACAGTCTTTTTATTGATATATTACAATTGATTCACATTGATCCCTTTTATAAAGTCAAGGGAGCACTTTAAACAGTTACAATATTTAGTTACAAAAATTATTAATTTAATTATTTTCCTAAAAAGACATGAATACCTATGTGTTTCAACCTTTTAATCTTTAGCCTATAAATGTCTTCTATTTTCCCTCAAACTTGCTTGGCACATATTAATCTCACTATTTTGTAATAATAGTTTATCCCTATCTAGTATACTTTAGCCTCCTTAATAAATTCCTCCATTCTATCCTATAAAAACTCCACATGATATCTATTTCCATATTCACTTTATTTCTTCTTTCATCCAAGCTTCTTTAACTCAATAGAAGCAATCACCCTATACATAGTACTTCTATTGATAAAAAAAGAAGAATATATGTGAAATAAATTTCATACCCTCTGTAATAGGAATTTCACTTCAGGGTGAATAATGGTTTCCATGAGGAGAAAAGATACCAGAGATGGAAGGGAAAATGGCCCTCAGAAAGGAAGAAGGAAACAGACCAGAGAAGTCATTGGACTCACATCCGGGAGAAGAATTGGAATGCAGACTGCGACAAGAAGGGAATCTCTCAGGTACGTCACTCTCATCATTACACCAGCACTCAACTGCTCCAACATAATAAAATAGAGTTCCATCAGCACAGGGGATCCCATAATAAAAATGGGTCTTTTTTTAAGTTTTCAAAAAATAGGTTCAACCCTGCATTAGGGAGAGATAATACTCTGAATCCCAACTTAATACCCATATTCCCAACATCTTCAAGGGGCATTCCGATCAATCCTCCTCTACCAAAAAAATCTTGGACAGACACTTATTGGAAGATTCATAGAAGAAGACTTGCCCTGTTAGGGAACCTGAACCGGAATCCCCAGAGTTGGGAAACTTCTAAAAAATGGTTTCAGATTTGGAGACCAATCCACAAGGATGAAACTCGAAAGGGATTCAACGAAGCTTCATTGGACCAGGGTGGGGAAGGCAATAAGGTAGACTCCTTACATATTACAATGGAGAAGCCAGTATCAAGAATGGACCAAACTCCTTCGATCACCTTCCCGAAGGAAATGCTAGCTGAGAGGAAGGCACACCTCTTCAAATATGCAATCATTTGCAAATTCTGGGAAATCAACATGGAATATGGTGTATTCCACAGTTGGGTATCTACAAACTGGTCAAATTTTGTCCAAATTTACTCTTTAGATAATGAACTAGGATATTTTCTATCATATTTGAGGATAAATTGTCTCGAGACAAGGTTTTCCGAAACAAAAAATGGTTCCAAAAATTGCAGGGTCTACTTATGCAATAATGGACACCCAACTTCAATAGCAAGGAGAATGTCATCAGGTTCATACCCAAGTGGATCACACTACAAAACTTACCTATGGAATACAGAGGAAAAGAGATCATTCATATCCTGGCTAATAAAATAGGAATTTATCTCGACCATCACATAGACTGCTCTTCTGTTTCTGTGAAGATATGTTTGCTTGCAAGTCTAGAATGGGAATTCCCTGCTTCAATTAAAATTATTTCAAAACAAGGCAATTGGATTCAACTCATCACCCAAGGGATTGAGAATCTCCCTATATCTGAGGAAAGACACCGGGAGATGGAGGTGGATAAAATAATCAGGGAGCTCCATTTAGGTTTGGCAAGAGATCAAGAGGCTTATACCAATCTCTCTTTTTCTCATCAAGGAATGGAGATGGCCGGAGACTTTCATTCAGAAGTTTCAGAAGTTTCAGAACTGTCACAGAACCACAATGTTCGAGGAGACCATTCAAGCTGGGAAGAGTCATCGGTTTTGGAGTCTTTTATTCAAGTGTTAGGTTGGGTCATGCACAGGTTTGCAAAACAAGCCCATCAACATGGTCTTGCAATAACTTACCCAGACAAGGCTTCCAATAGTTGCCAGGATACTCTTTCGTTTAAGAGTCTTTAGGACTCAGCGCTGCCTCATATTTCTCCCTTGATTATAGGTTTTTGATGTTTTCCTGAAGCATCTTTACTTTTTCCCTTGCATAAGACCATCTTCTTGAAGCCCTTCTGGTTCAATCCTTTAACTTTACAACAAATCATTCTTCAATGGGTATTGGAAGTCCAACTAGATCTGATAGAGGAAATAGCAGCCCAAGTAATGAACGAGGAGGAATCTTCAGATTGACCCCTACAACCATTAGAGATGCTGTTGGAGAAGCCGACATCCTCAAATGATCTGGAAAAGGAAAACTTAAATGTAGAAGAAGCAATAGAAGAAGATGACATTCTTAAGATTAAGTTATGTGACCTCAAAGCCTCAACCAAAACAAAAAGTGCGGCCACAACATCTTCTTCACCAACCTTACAAGGGGTTAACCTTCAAACTCCTGATTCACCATCTTCTTCTTACTCGGGATGGAGAACATCTTACAGACTGAGACTCAAAGAACAAAAAGAGATGACTAAGTTGCAAGCCCCTCAAATGGAGAAAACCTCATCCACATTTAGAGTCAAAGGAGGGTTAATTAATCTCAAACCATTAGAAGAAAATATGAATCACCTCAGCATTAATAATCTACAATCAGACAGAGGCATACTTTCTCAAGAGTATGAGGAAACACAGATCCCCCCAAAACTTCAGGCAGTTTATGATCTTTTTGGTGATACAACATTAGAACAACCATTCGGGGATTCTTAGAAGTTAGCATATGTGGAAAGGCTTCTAGATGAGGATTTTATTGAGGATGAAGAAAGACTAATAGACATCTCAGTGCTCACCCATGAAGAATCAAAGGAAGACCACCGACAAGATTTTTCACCAAAACGCAACAGCCTAGGACTAGCGCAATCTATTCTAGATTGTCACATGGATTGTGGAAAGATCAAAAAGTAGGGGAGAGGAAGGAAATCTAATGCATCACTGACGAAGGAAGTTGGTGAGGAATCAGATTAAACCAAAATAACATCATACATTAATGTAGGGAAGGGGAAGTTCCTTCCCAAGTTGCAATGAGAATCATCTCCTGGAATGTTAGGGGACTTAATGCCCCTAATAAACAACATTTGGTCAAACGTGGTATCATAACACCTAAAGCATAATTAGTTCTACTACAGGAAACAAAGATGGATAAAGAACAATTGGAAATCTTCACCAAGAATTTAGGAGATTGGAAGGTTCATAGTGTTGATGCAATAGGATCCTCAGGTGGCTTATCGGTTCTATGGAATCCCAGGTTTTCTTCTTTCATTCCAATGGATCATGGACCAAATTGGATAGCTGGGAACCTAATTAGCACCAAATCCAATTTAAATATTCACACAGTGAATGTATATGGCCCCATCTCACACAAGAAGAAGGCATAACTATGGACATAAATCTCTAATTGCTTTGCTCAATGGCCAGAGGACAACTTTATAGTGGGGGGTGATTTCAATGCTATAGTTCATGCATCAGATAAATTAGGGGGATCTCTAAGAACCTCTTAGTCACAGAATGATTTCAGGGATTGGTTACAAAAAGAGAGTCTTATGGAGGTGGAGCTGCAAAATGGCTCCTTCACATGGTCAAACCAAAGAATGGGCATATGCAACATCTCAGAAAAATTGGATCGTTTTCTATTTAAAGGAGACCTTACAGAATTTCCTTTTGACTTAAAAGCCTCTATCACTCCAATTTCAGGATCTGATCACTTCCCTATTCAGGTTAACATTCTTGAGGCCAACAGACCCTTAGGATGTCCTTTTAAATTTGAAAATATGTGGCTTAAAGAGGAGAATTTCTCGAAACTCATAGATGAATGGTGGAAGGATTTCAAAGTTGAAGGTTCTAAGTTATTTTGCTTTGTTTCCAAACTAAAATACATCAAGAAAAACCTTCTCATATGGAATAGAACTCATTTTCATGAAATCTTTGCATCAAAATTGGAGATTGAACAAAAATTGGAGAATCTGAATCTAAAAATAATGCAATCGGGAATGGACCATGAAAGTTACTCAGAAGAAAAATCTCTCTTAAGGGATTGGGAAGATATCCTAGCTAAAGAAGAAATATACTGGAAAAAAAAATCTAGAGACTCTTGGCTAGCTGAAGGAGATAAGAACACAATTTTTTCACTCAAGTACAAAATAGAGGAGAGGCATTAATAGGATTTCTCAACTCAAGGATGTTGCTGGATATATTCTAGAGGATCAAAAGGAGATCATCAAAGAAATCACCAGATATCTCTCTCAGCTTCTCAATTGTTCTATCTCATCTCCCTTGAGGATTCAACAAGGGTTATTGGAAAACATCCCAAATATCATTACTGATGCAGATAATCAGATGCTATCCAGACCCTTTCAAGAAGAAGAAATCAGGCATACTATCTCCCAAATGGCTCCAGACAAAGCTCCAAGACCGGATGGCTTTCCTCCAAGCTTCTTCCTTCATTGCTGGAGCATTTTGGGCAAAGACCTCACTGATGCTTTGGAGGCCGCAAGAGCTTCAGGTAGATTTCTAACTGAAATCAACAATACTTTCATAGTGTTAATACCTAAAAAAGAACAAGTCATTAATTTGGATGATTTCAGACCAATTGCTCTCTGTAACACAATTTACAAAATTCTCTCTAAAGCTCTAGCAAATAGACTAAAAAAGGTCTTAGTCAAACTAATTGGGGAGGAACAGACCGGTTTTGTCCTGGGTAGATCAATTCTAGATGGGATAATCATAGCCCAAGAAGTGATACATTCTATCCAGCATAATAAACAATCCAGCATGATTATAAAATTGGATATCAAGAAAGCCTTTGACAAGGTCAATTGGAGATTCTTGATTAAATGTATGGAGCGATTTGGGTTTTCTAAAGCATGGATCAATTTGATATTTTATTGTATTTCAACTCCTAAATTCTCTATCTTGGTGAATGGTTCGCCACAAGGCTTCTTTGAAGGCTCTAATGGCATCAGACAAGGAGATCCATTATCACCATTTTTATACATAATTATGGTTGAGCCACTAGGGAGAAGTATGATCAGTTTGTAGGATCAAAACCTAATCAATGGCATTACAATATCCTCATCCATTCGACCAGTTACTCATCAACAATTTGTAGATGACATTATTCTCATGGGTCAGGGGAGCATCCAGAAAGCTAAGTAGATTTCCAAGATACTAGATCACTATGGACAAGGTTCAGGGCAACTAGTTAATAAAGAGAAATTAGTGGTCTTCTTATTCCACACAAAAAGAAAATCCAACAGAAAATTGTAAAAATTTTGGAATGTAAATCAAGCTCTCTCCCATGTCCATACCTGGGCATCCCGATTGACAAATCCCTCAGAACAACATCATTTTGGAAACCTCTCAATGAAAAGATGGACATGAAGATGGATAATTGGAAAACCAGATGGTTATCTTGGGCTGGGAGATTAGTCATGATCAAAGCAACATTATCAACAATACCAATATACCTAATGTCTTGCCTTTCACTTACCACAGAGGGATATATGGATATGGTGAAGAAACTTAGGAAATTTTTTTGGCAGGGTACAAATACCAAGAGGAAATTTGCATTAATCTCATGGGATAAAATATGTAAACTGAAATCTTCAGGTGGCACTGGCATTAAAAATCAATTATGGCAGAACCAAGCTCTAGGTGCAAAGCTTTATTGGAAATTAGTGAATAATCAGGATCTCAAATGGACTAGAATTCTCAGAGCTAAATATTTAGGCAACTTTAATAAGGAAGATATAGTTAGAATTAAAGAGTTCCCAAAAGGCTTGAGAATTTGGAACTTCATAGCTAAGTCAAGACATATTATTGAAAATAACATATCTTGGAATATCAAAGGTGGAAAGGAAGCGAGATTCTAGGAAGACTCTTGGGATGGACATCCAACCATCAATTCACAGTTAGGCCCCAATCAGATCAGTCATATTTGTACTTCATCCTGGGGACCATTTCTTAGTGACTATATCATCCCTTTGTCCTCTACTGCTATAGATGGTTCTTGGGAGTGGAAAGACTTCTCATCACTTCAATTAGATACAAGAGAGGTAGATAAGCTCAAAACATTGATCAAAGATAGGCCCTTTCTTATCAAACGAGGAAAAGATGAAATCATTTGGAATGGGGCAAAATCAGGATCCTACAGTGTCAAAGAGGGTTACAATCTAATAGCCAAATCATTCACAACCAAAATTGAAGAGATCCCAGCACAATTATGTTGGAACAAGGTTGGACTCCCAAAAGCCAGGTTATTTATGTGGGCGGCATCCCAGGGTAGAATTTTAACTGCAGATAAATTTATTAAGATGGGATATCAGGGCCCATCCAGATGCATTATGTGTTTCAAGAATGAAGAGGATGTAAATCATCTTTTATTATCCTGTCCCTTTGCTAAAGATTATTGGTACTGGCTTTATTCAAGATTAGGATGGTCATCAGCCCCCCCAAATAATTTACTCCAACTTTTGATATCATGGCCACAAATTATGGGAGGAAGTTTATTCAGTAATCTATGGATGATCTCTCCATCAATTCTGATTTGGGAGATTTGGAAATAAAGGAATAGAAGATTATTCCAGGATAAATTTTTGAAATATGAAACTATAATTAACAAATTGGAGGCAGCCATAGTTGAGGTAATGAATTCTCGGATCCAAACTCAATCAGCACAACACAAATTCTTTACCAGCTGGGATGATCAGATGAAAAAAAATTGGTTTGGGTTAAAAACTCCAATCACCATAGGCAGAGGAAACAAAAGAAATCAAGAACTAAGGCATGTGTCTGGAAACCCCCCCAATTGGATGGTACAAATTAAATTTTGATGGAGCTTCTAAAGGTAACCTAGGCCCCTCAGGAGCGGGATGCATCATACGTTCTACAACTGGGAATGTGATTGCCAAACAAGCCATACCATTACCCAAAGATACCAACAATATGGCAGAATTTAAAGCACTATTGTCTGGACTGATACTGGCCCGGGAAGTAGGGATTTCTAAGCTTGAAATTGAGGGAGACTCGCTGATTAATATCAATGCAATCAAAGTCAGATCAACCCCAAATTGGTGTCTTTTGACAGTTTTAGAGGTAATCTTACAGTCAATGGATAATTTTGAATCAAAAACCATTAACCATACTTTCAGAGAAGGAAACACTGAAGCGGATGAGCTGGCGAACCTGGCAGCTAGAGGAACAAATTTGAAAATTCTATCCGATGTCAGCTGAGTTTCAATAGTGCTTTGTGAATCTAACCAATAAATCAGGTCCTGATATATCTTTGCCTCAGAAGTTGATAGAATGGCTCCTTGTGGTGATAAGACAGGCATCTTTTCTCATTGCGCATAGCGAGTGTAGGAGTTGAGAACATTAAATGAGGAGTTGGATTAGGACAAGAAGAGAAGATACCTATTGTACATCGAAGAGTGTCGGCGTCCAAACATGAGTTATCTTCTAGCATCGAAAACCTTGGCTATTTTTGGTTGGTCACCTTTGCCCAGTTAAATCTCTAACACTAGAAAATCCTATGTGCGATGCTGTGATTGTGTGGGGCCCAATTTTTATCATGTTAGTCATCGCTAAGCCAGGGAATGAAGAAAGTCTATCCAGTGAATGGGAGTTTGCCTTTACTACCAAAGCTCAAGGGTTGGGCCTGGTTTTCGGATAAATCAGACGGTCTTCACATGTCAGAGCATCAACGGTGGTCGCTAAAGCGCATGGGATTTGTTAGAGCTATGCGAAATCATGCTGTCCGTTGATTCTTCTTTGCGGTGTAGGGTTTCAAATTGTGGGGCCATGGTGACATGTATGCATAAATGGCACATCCCTATTGGCTGAAGGAAATAAAGAGGTGGAGTGTTGTCAGCGGGGCTTTTGTTAGAGATTTTGATCAACAGCTAGCATGTGATCACATGGAATATTCTCTCCCCATGCGATCATGCACCCTCCGTCCGATTAGATGCCGTTGGAGTTATCTTCTAGTGTCGGAAACCTTGTTTGTTTTCAGTCGCTCGCCTCTGCGCAGTTAAATCTCTGTCATCAGCAATTCCTATATGCGTTGCTGTGATTGTGTGGGGCCCAATTTTTTATCATGCTAGCTGTCGCTAGGTCAGGGAATGTAGAAAGTCTACCCAGTGAATGGGAGTTTGCCTGTACTGCCAAAGCTCAAGGGTGGGGCCTGATTTTTTGATAAGTTAGAAGGTCTTCACATGTCAGAGAATCAATGGTGGTCACTAAAGCACAAGGGATTTGTCAGAGCTTTGCGAAATCACGCCGGCCATTGATTCTTCTTTGCGGGGTAGGGTTTCAAACTGTGGGTCCAGGATGACATGTATGCATAAATGGTGCATCCCTATTGGATGAAGGAAATAAAGAGGTGGAGTGTGGTCAGCAGGGCTTGCGTTAGAGATTCTGATTGACGACTGGCATGTGATGACATGGAATATTCTCTCCCCATGTGATCATGCACCCACTGTCCAATTAGATGCTATTGGAGTTATCTTCTAGCGTTGAAAACCTTGGTTGTTTTCGGTCGTTCACCTCTGCACAGTTAAATCTCTGACACCAGCAATTCCTAGGTGCATTGCTGCGATTGTGTGGGGCCCAATTTCTTATCATGTTAGTCATTGCTAAGTCAAGGAATGAAGAAAGTCTATCCAGCGAATGGGAGTTTGCCTCTACTGTCAAAGCTCAAGGGTGGGGCCTGGTTTCCAGATTAGTCAGACGGTCTTCACACTTTAGAGCATCAACGATGGCCACTAAAGCTCAAGAGATTTGTTAGAGCTATGCGAAATCACGTCGACCATTGATTTTTCTTTACGGTATAGGGTTTCAAAATGTGGGTCCATGGTGATATGTATGCATAAATGGAGCTCCTCTATTGGCTGAAGGAAATTAAGTGGTGGAGTGTTGCAAGTGGGGCTAGTGTTAGAGATTCTGATTGACGGATGGCGCGTGATCACATGGAATATTCTCCCCATGCAATCATGCACCCACCGTTCGATTAGATGTCGTTGGCATGTCTGCAGTGGGACCACGTGATGATTCATCATCGAGGTGTCAGGTGGGGATTGACTGAGCTGGTAGGGGATTGCCGTGCCCACCGTTTGAAAAGGAAAATACTTGGTGGAGTGTTGTCAGCGGGGTTGGGGTAGATATTTTGATCGACGATGGGCATGTGATCGCATGGAATATTCTCTCTCCATGCGATCATGCACCCACCGTCTGATTAGATGCCATTGGTTTGTCTGCAGTGGGACCATGTGATGTTTCTCCATCGAGGCATGAAGTTTGGATTGGCTGAGCAGTTATATGCGAAGATGTGACGATCGTCGATCCTCTGGAGGTGGGTCCAGTCAAAGTTCTCGCTAGTTCGTGGATAAAGTGGGCACTAAGGTTGTGTTGAGGGCTAGTGGCTTGTCGCATGTTCGCATGAGCCAGTCTTGTGTTATGCGATCATGCGACAAGCCCTTTGTGGAAACTTTATGCGACGGTGGTTAATGGTAGTAAAGGGTTATGGTGTGTCGCATGTTTGCATAGCCCTTTTCTTGGCTATGCGATCATGCGACAACTGATGAAAGTCACTGTTGCGGAATTAAAGGTGGGTCAGTGTGTCAGGTCTTGCTGATGTGTCACTTTCTTATTGACCAGTAAGCGCTAAGAGGGATATGCATTGTGGGTCCCGTAGCCAAGGGCAGCTAGTGGTGGCGAAGGCTTAGGGGGTGTCGCATGTTTGCATAAGTCATTTTCAAACTATGCGATCATGCGACAAACATCAAGGGAATGTCGTGTGAATTTTGAATTTCTATAGCTTGATCTATGCTCTGGTATACTTTACTATTTTAATATAATATTCGGCCTCAGCCCCTTATCGATAAAAATAAAATAAAATGTTTTACCCTGTAATAATAATAATAATTCTATTATCATATATGTATTTTCACTTATCAAGTAATAATAATTATCATTGTATGTTCCATTTTTTTATTCTTAAGGACTCCATAAGCTTGGTACAAAATACCCATCACACAGATAGGGAGGATACTTCTACAAAGGCTATATAACCCACACATTTAATTCTCCTAGAATTATAAATAATCTATTGACACATCTATTCTCTGCATCTTTTCAAAATCATAGCTCATCCATGCACAACAATCTCACGAGGTGACATTGGTAACTGATCAAGTTTTTAGCTGATGCTTTCATCAACATTTACATCCTTCCATGTCATGATGGATCCACACCCTGTTTGAGAATGTATTTAATCTCTACATGTTCGCCATATGCCGACCCTGTCTTATCCATTGCTTGGAAAAACTTGCAAAATGGGGAAATACAACCTTTCCATCGCTATTCTGCAATGTTGTGTCTCCTTATCAATCACATTCAGTGCGATTTGGCGAAGATGATTTTAATTTTAATAACCAAGTGATTTCTGTGTGCTCCTGTGAAAATGAAAGGATTTCATTTCCATTAGAGTGTGGGGGCAATCATCTCTTAATTTTATATACATTTGAAGGGTATAATGAAAAATTATTTCTAATGACCTTAATGATTGATCATTATTTATGAAATAATGTGGAGTTTTATAAAAATATAAGAATCTTGTACTTTCTCTTTTTATATCAAATTGTTTTTGGCACTGGCTTTAAATCTTTGATTTTGGCTTTGGGAGTCTCAATGTATGTTGGGCCCCAATGTGCGCCCGACTAAAAACAATTTCATTTCTAAATGTATCACCTTTTGAATTTCTTCAGATTGATACTACAAACAATCTAGAGTGTGTTCTAGAAAAAAAACATGAATTTAATGTCTTTGTATATTATATTTTGAATTCCCCTACAAGTGATTAAATAGTGCTTGTTGCATATGGAAAGGGTTTCAAAAAGTGATAAAATGGGCATGCTTGTAGACATTTGATTCAAGAATATATACCAACAATCGATTCATCTTTGGCTACAAGACATTCACTATCAAAGGTGGCCTCCAATTGCTTTTTAGAAATTTTACTGATAAAACTTAGTAAATTACCTTTTCTTTTGGGCTTGAAAACATGCCAAAGTAATTGATGAAGTTTTGCAATCTGGCACAGAGACACATTTTTATCTAGAGAATCGTAAGATCCAATCTTTTTGAAGTGATATCCATCCATTTGAAAAATACTAGGCCCCTGACTAACTTTGTTATTGTGCAAATGACAAATCTGCAGAAATGGTATTTGGTTTTGTCTTAAGAGAAATATCAAATAAATTGTCAGGGCTTTGAGATTTTGCAAAGGAGCTATTTATGGTATATAAAATTGTGAGGAATAGTTAGTTTGGCTTAAAAGGTCATAGGCGCAAAGAAATACATTTCAAAAAATGCTTACCTGGAAGGATCACATTATGCCACCATGTGGACCCTAAAATTTGATATCTTAAATAATGATCATTTTTGACTTTGGTGGGATAAATATGAGTGCACGTTTTTATGAGAGGTGAACATGACAGAATAACAAATCTTCTCATTGATCATGGGATTTAGGAGATCATTTTAGAGGTTTTTTTATGGTTTTCTCAACATATGAAATCTAAATTTTGCCAAAATTTAGGTTTCCAATAGACAACACCCTACAAGGAAGACGAGAAGCCTATGTGGCCTATGAAATTGATGAGGAGGACAAAGAAAAATGGAATATGGAATAAGTAGTGAAGGGAGTAGTTCGAGAAGAGGATCTAGAGGAGGAAATTGACCTTGAGGAGTATGGTGCCACTCTCAGATCATGCTTAAAGATGGTCATGAAAAGAGATGACCGATTCATCGTATTTGGAGATGGAAACATTGATCACATCACCCAAAAATGTGTTGCTGAAGGAAGAGAAGCCCCATAATGACTACCTCAATGCACGATGGAAAGTAATACCAAATTTGATCGAACCCCCAATGGTGAACACAAAAGTGGTATGGTACCAAAAATATGGTGGTCGATATCTGGATGAGAGTTATAAAGGTGTGGGACTAGTGCCCTTAGTCGACAAAATATTTGACCTTGAATACATGGGAACCTACTGTGAAAATGAGTGTTACAAGATGCTCTACGGACCTACATGTGGCATTACGCATTTAAAGTCAAGGTCTGTAGCAATGAAGAAAAAGGGACAAAAAGGAGATTGAGGGAAGAAAACAAAGAACTGTGGAAGAAGCAAAAGTTGGAACAAGGGAGAAAAGAAGCTAGAAGATTATAAAATTAAGAAAAAACATTCATGACAAAATGAAATTTTTTAAAGGAAAACGTGATGCAAGGGACCACAATAAGAAGGAAAATTAAAAGGTAAACCATTTTGCAAAAAATTAAAAATAAAAAAAGTTAAAAAATTATAAGTCTAGAAGATTGAAATGAAAAATAAAAGAAATGGAAAATTAAAAAGAAAAAAAGTAATGGTCAAAAAGCTAATGTTGGAAAAAATTATAAAAGAAACAAGGAAAATAAAATTAAAGGAAGATAGGAAAAATAAAAGGGGATGTTATAGAAAAATAAAAGTATTGATATTCCTTATGAAGAAAAAGTGTCTTATTAAAAAGCTAACCCTTAGGAGTATCCCTAAGTTGTCTAGAGACCAAATCATTTTGCAAAGGCAAGAAGGAAGACAAGTGGAGGGAAAAACAAAGAGAGAAGAAAATTGTAAATCTTGAAGCAAATACCGTACGAATTCTAGCCGTATGAGAAGGTGGGAACTATAACTAAGGTATGGCCATACATACATCAATTGTGATTACTATACCAAGTGGGTAGAGGGTACAATGGTTGGTAGAGAATGCCGTGCGCCGCCTTAAATAATAATTAAAATATTTTTAATTTGAAAATTTTGACAGTTGCATTAGATTTTTATGGAATTTGATACCCGTGGTGTCAAACAACCAACAATTGTACCCTCTACCCACTCTGTACAGTAATCATTGGTATGGAGATGGTATGGGCATCTAGCCATATCAAATGATATGGCTGGATAGCCGTTGCCATACAAAGTGTAGAGCTGGCTATGCAGCCGACAAATTCCCCTCGCCCACTACCATGCATAGGCTGCTCCATCCTTGTGCATAGCCCGTTGATGGCATACCAACATGGACCTGAGATCACCATACATGTTAGAGTTGTACACAGAAACCAGAATGCCGTGCACTTTTTAATTTAGGGAATGGTGTGCAGAAGTACCCTTGTGGTAAAACATGTGCCGTTTTTATTTTAAATTTTTAACTTTTTCATGCTTACACTTTATACACATATCATGTAAGAAATAATTTATTATTTATTTTTAAAACTAATTTAAAAAGTTTATTAATAAAATAATAATTATAATATATTAATAATAAAAATTCTTATAGCCTATTTTTTAATTTTTAATTTGACAAGCCTCATTGTATGAATTTTGAATGAAAATTACATAAGTAGTTATTATTTTCATTTTAAAATTAATTTATTTTTACTTATTTTTACCTACTAATTTTACTAATTTTAAATGTCATTAAAAAATAAGAAAAATAATTTAGTAAGGGTTAATTATATATTAATTTTTTACTAATAATTATAGACTTAATTTTTATTTTTTATTTTTGTTTATTTTAATAATAATTATATTATAACATATAAAATATAATTTGATAATTTTATGATATATATTATATGAAAATTTTAATAATGGTATTATTCAACTTTAAAAAATACATAGTAAATTTTTTTGTAAATGAAAAATACATAGTTAAAAAAAATAGTAGTTTTAACATAATAGTTTATTAATAAAAATATAATAGTTTTAATTAAAAATAATTTTTATTTAAGTAAATTTATTTAAATATTTTTTGATTAGTTCCTTTATTTAGATTAATATTTTTTCATTAGCCTTTTTAACAATTGGCTTGCATGGAAAGATAAAATTACATATGAAAGGATTGTATTATTTTTTAAATGATTATATTAATTAGATGAATTTTAAAATAAGAATATATACTAAGATTTTATTTTAAATGATTTGATTTCTGAATGATGTAGGGTAATAGAGTAATAGTGCTAGAAGAATAGAGTGAATAAAATAGAGAGTTGGAGATAATGAGATATAAATAAAGAGGGTAGGAGAGAGATAATATAGAACCCTAAGCCCTAACTCTAACGATAAAACTTACCATGATGTAAACCCTAACCATAATGATAAATCTTAAATCATAAACCTTATCACAAACATTAAACGATAATCCTAACCTTAATAATGACATAACCTAAACACTATTCTAACCCTAATAAAAACCTTAACTTTAACCACAAAACTAAGGACAATCCTTTCTCTACTACATGCATGCCATTGTGGCCATTATTGATAATAAGGGGTATAATGACATTATTTTTTATTGTTTTAATGATAGTTCATATGTAGAAATAGTTATACTAATTTTTCTAATCACTTTATAATTACAATTTTGTATAAATATTAATTTAATTCTATAAATATTAATTTAAAATTATAATACATTAAAAATAATTATTGAATTATGTATTTCAAGTTAGTTGATGTCTGAACCCTCCATGGAAAATATAACTATTCATTAAAATAGTAAAATAAAATTGTTCCCTATACAATTAAAAAAATTATATAAAAATTAAAAATTACTGTTAGAGTAAAGTATTAATTATGTTAATTAATCTTTACTCCCTTCTTAAGATGTCAACTCCCTTTTGCTTTAGTTAAAAGCACATGCACTAGTTGTTCTAAACTCATGCATTAGTCATGTAATAGTTAAACTGATTATTACATGCACTAGACTTTGCCTTTCAAGGCTTTCGATCTCCTTTATAAGGATGATCCATTGTACATTCTATGCATTCATTATATTGAGGATATTTTCTTCTTCGTATTATGAGTCAAACCCTTGCCCTCTTCTTGTCTCTACTTCCTTGTAACAGGTTTTTGTATGCAGGTGATCTTCGGGTTTTGTGGATTTGTATTGCTCAAATCCTACAATTACCAATGTATTTTTCATTTAATTTTTATTATTAGTACTTTATCCTTATTTATATAAAGCTAATTAGATATACTAATTTTCATGGGAACTATTGCCATTATTATATTTAAAAAAATCTTAATGTTTGGGTTAGGATTGTGAATAGGGTTTAGGTTTTAGGGTTATAATTATGATAAGAGTAAGGAGTTACATCATGATTAGTATTATATTTAGGTTATGATTCTAATTAGGGTTAGGGTTAAGGTTAGGATTGAGGTTAGATTTAGGATTGTGGTTAGTTTTGTGGTTAAAGTTAAAGTTTTTATTAGGGTTAGAATAATGTTTAGATCTATGTCATTATTAAGATTAGGATTATCGTTTAATGTTTGTGATAATGTTTAAGACTAAGGTTTATAATTTAAGATTTACCATTATGGTTAGGGTTTACATCATGGTAAGTGTTGAGCATTGTTTTTACACGAGGACAACGACTAGGAATTTGTGTGAGCAACTTCCCCTCTTGGAAGACTGACGGAATCAATCTCAAGGTTCCTTCTGGCTGGGTCTCAACCGCTTAGATAGCTCAATGGAAGACAAATATGAATCTGTTTAACAAGGAGGCCTTTGCTGGTTCTTTTCTCAAGGGAAACTGTAAAATAAACTTTAGGAAACCAAAATATCTCTTTTTTGATACGATTTTCAGATTTTAAGAATGAAAGCAATGCTGATTTAATTGATCTACTGAAATAACTTGCAAAGAGGGTTAGAAGATGTAAGGTAACAAGATATTTGAAAGAAATTGCTGAAACAAAACCTATTGGACATATGCTAGAATAACACCACCATGTGAATTAAAGAACCAAGAAGATGAGAAAACCCACACAACAGAGATCAGATCATGTCACAATCTTTAGCTGAACGGATGTAATCATCGACGAAAATTGAACAAATGCAGATGTATGATAAGTCAAAACTCATCAGATCACGAAGCCACTCCAGATGCACGCACACACGAGACAAGTTAATCTTTAGGCACCAAAGAATAATCTTCTCAAAAATTTGTCACAAAACAACAATGTAATACTAACAAACACCGAACTAAAAGATCGCAGACTTAAAATCATTAAACAACCAATTAGCTCTTTGAAACAAAGAATGAGCAAATCACACATTCACAAATTTTGCATAGACAACAGAAGAATCACACCATGAATGAAGCACCAATTGTGTATCTTGTATTAATGATCAAGTCGACCCTCATTACATTGTTTTATTACAATTTATAGAGCTCTGCTCTTATTTTCACAGCTAGGGTTTTGCTGCAACTAAACTTCAAAGTAAAACTTAAACTAAATCTTTGCATTAAATAAACTACTTTTAAAGCTCAGCTAAACTATCCTAGCACGGAGTTAGACCTCGTGCATTACAAAGATTTGATCAAAACAAGCATTAGATATCTCAAAAATGGGTTGGAACTGGTTCATGCGTGTGGTGATCTTCATGTTTGTCCCCTGGATCATTGGCTTTAGTTGCTCTACGTAGTCCTAACTAAAAGAGATCCCACAATCATGCCCAAATGATCCCAAGAAAGAAGCCCAGATGATTGGGAGGTGATCTCTGAGAAAATTGGAGTCAACTCTCGGACGTGCCCAAAAAATGCCCAAAACCTGACACTTGGTCCGAAAATGCAACACCCAAAATTGGCTAAGTGCTAACCTTATCTCTACTACTGCGGAGTTGTCAGATTCTAGGTGGCCAAAATCTCCCCATGGTCAAAATGGCCGAAAATCTTGCATTGAAAAAAAGACTAAGTACCAAAACTGCATTTTCTGTACATGGGAGCTGACAGATCTTAAGTTGGAGGTCCACTTGCTAGAAGGTACTTCTAGATGTGCCTTCTTGAATCTATCCACCACCTCCAACACCTCATTGAAGTACGACATCTTAATGCCTTGGAGAATCTCCTTCTGTCTGTCTCCGTACTCTTTCAATCCCCTAGCAAAAGCCTTTATTTCTTCTTCATGAGGCATCATTTTTTGAATCTCCTCTCTTTGATAAAACATTTGCTGAAGATCCTCCTTTGACTTTACCCATCAGAATATATTCAAGTACTGATTGACAATATCACTCACAAGGTGCATAGTCTTATCATCATCATCATCAAATAGATCTAAATCTAACCCCTCAAAGAACTCCTATAACTCATTTACAAATAGCATGCCATCATCCCTTTTCTTATCCAACCTTTTGAGAACCTTCTCAAGTATGGCCAATGCCACTGTTATCTCTTGGATCTATTCTTCAAAGTTATCTAATTTTGCTACTTCATACATCTTCATTAGCACCTGGAAGCGTTGCTTCCTTATCATTGTTAACTCATCTAATACCTTTTGCCAATTTAGGATGGTTTCTTCTACCCCATTCTCCTCACTCATGATCTCTACCAAAGAAACTATCCCTGCCAAAATGCCTTGAAAGGGTCTTAAAATCCACCTAAGAGATAAGCTAGCGAATTGCTCAAAATCTAGCTTCCAATCCATACAAGCCTGTACAAAATAATGTGGAATGTCAGTGTCTATATCCCCCTTCTTTTCCAAAATTTCCTGTAATGAGGCTTCGGGGTCATTTTGGTCAATTGGACCTGCCATCTTCAAAATGAATTTCTTCATTGCTTCATTCTGTTCTTCCAATGCTTTTATTCTTTCCTCATCTTTACTCATGAAACCCAAAGCATGCTTCAGACCCAAAGTAGCCAAAGTTTTTCCACCCTCTCTGGTTGGTTCTCCCAAGTCCACTTCTTCTAACACATAGTCCTCTAGAGTGATCTCCTTCGCACTAATATCCATTGTGGGGACAACCACCTGTGCCTTCCACCTTCTCGCCTAATCTTGCATTACATAGGACATTCTCTTTGCCTAGGGAACTAGTGCCATTTGGTGGAAGGCATGCCCTAGCGCGGTCATATCAACCTCTTCATCAATATATACCCTAACCCTTGGTTGCACCTCTTTGGTAAACCAAGTGGGCTTTGAGGATGCATTCAATGGCTCATAGGGAGTAGCATATGCAGTAGAAGTCCCCACATGTTCTGTCCTTATCTCCACTGTAACTTCTTCTTCTTCTATCTCCTGATCATTCCTAATACCTTGTTTTGGCTCTCCCTCACCGACCATCTATTGCTCATCAGCTGTTTGCTCCTCAGTATCTATTTGAGGCCTATCTTCTTCTGTATGTATCTCTTCTTCTGTCTGTGATTCTCCCTTATCACCCTCTTCCTCAGATCCAATATGAATTTCTTCTCTCCCTTCTCTACCAATGATTTCAACTTCTTTCTCTGGTTCTTGTGAGCTCTCGGGTATTGACTCCATATGAACTTGGGGAGAAATGTTGAGTGGGGGAGGCATAGAAGATGCAAGGGAAGTGGTAAATTGGGCTGGTGGAGTTGGAGTTGGGAAAGGAATAGGGAAGAAAAGGGTTGCTGAGGCAGCAAAGTATCTAGCATGGGAGTGGGAAGTGGGATAATGGGAGGCTCTTGAAGTGGAATGGTGGGAAGAGTGGAAGGGTGAGATGGGGTTGGAGGCAGAACAGATGCATCCAAAGGTGCTTGTGTACTTGTTTCCTCCTCTGAGGTGATCTTAATAGAAGAATCCCTTCGGGCTCTGTAATTCCCTCTTGGTCCTTGGCCATTTCGACATCCCTCTACCCTTGAGGTGCTTGTGGTAACTCTTCTCCTATGCCATGAAAAAGGCTAGTGAACTACATAGGAGCCTGTTGTTCATCTTCTTTGAACCCATGCAAACCTGCAAAATTAGAGATGTTGAATTCATCGTCACCTAGGGCATCCAAATTTATTGGCTCTACCTAAGTAGCCCCTCCATCATCCTTAGGATCATCTTTCATTATTCTCTTTTTCTTTAGGAATCTCATTGACCATGTCATCCTATTGAGGGGAATTTCATCCAACACATCTTCATCTTCTTCTTCCAGGGTATCCATCTGTGTAGGGGTTGAGCCCGCTTTCCTTTTGTAAATGTGACCCTTGGTTACTCTAGCTAGCTTAGGTCCTACTATTTTAAACTTAGTTCTCTTTTTCGAGTTGGGAGAACTATGGTTGCCTGATGAAGGTGCCTCTGGTGGAGCACTGCTTCCAGTCATCTTGGTTTTCACCGGTTTGGAATGTGTGATCGGACCATATGCGGTGGGGCACTCGTGGTGATATACAGTCTCAGGATTTAGAGGGGCAGCCCCTTTAAACTGAGGTTCTAGTATCTTTTCCCCCTTCTTCTTTCCTCGAGATGGTTTCTCGGGGAGTTTCTTTATAGGAAGTGGTTACATAGGAAAAGGATGAGTAACCCACAACCTTGTCAGCTTGACCACATGTTGGGCCCTGAAGTCCATGCTATCATTCTCATCCCAATCTATTTTGACATTTAGGATGGCCCTATTATATACCTTATCCACATTATATATAGAATCCATATATTTATCTAAATCAGCCTCCAATGCCTTCTACGGAATCTTCAAGGAAAGGGCACCCTGTGCCAACTCTAGGCTCATTCGGCAATAGTCATGGATTCTTACTTCATAATCATCCACACAATTAACCCAATGGTCTTCAATATGTGGCTCATGGATATAGTGTCTTCCCATTATGTGGCTGTAAATACCAATGGGGTCAAAATGTGGCCTTACTAGACTATAGGTTGCCAGTGGGAATTCATCCCATTCTCCGACCAAAGACTTGCAAACTTTCATTTTCAAAACACAATGAGGACCGACTAAAATAGGGAAGCTCCAGAAGTGTTTCTTCTTATGCTTGATATGCTCGTGAGCATCAGACAATTGCCTAGCTATCTCCAATAGAACTACCCTATCAGGAGGGTATCTTGGGAGCTTCTTGGGTGCTAAAGTGCTTCCTGCCACCTGGATGTATGTGAATGTTCTGAATTGAATATAAAATGCCCCAATGGCCTTCACTTTGGCCGCTGCTTTTGTTGATAGCCTTTTAGCGAAATCACCTTTGATGGAGCGGATGATTGCAAAGATGAAGGCATCATTAACTATCCTAAATTTTGGGCTATTATGTGCGAGGAAGTCCTTTCGCACCAATTGAGGATACAAAGTGAAAGGCCATGTGTTTTGTTCCCCAATGTTTCCAACCTTAGTCAACCCTAGATATACTAACCTGGTGGCTAGTAAGTACACAACATAAGATGTCATGTAAAAGTGTGGATCTGTCTTTACTCGAATTAGCTGCTCATCCAACTGATCACTCAGAATAGAGGCCCAATCAAACCTTGCTTGTCTTTCTTTTATTTTCTGGATGAGAAAGATCATCCAGGGCTCTAGCTGATGGGACTTGGGCAGGCCATACACCCTGCTTATCATTGTGATAGTGGCTTGGACATCTTCTTTCATATAACCTCTCCTCATATCAATTCTATCCAACCTATTCTTGGGCAATGGCTGCATCAGGTATTCATTGTTGACAATATTGTGAGCCCTCTGGGTATCTTTATTGTGAGCTTCCCTATTTTAGTCAGTCCAATTCTCCATTTTGGACATGGGAATGTCCAAAAGGTCCAAAAAAGGCTGATTGGATGCTCCTCCAGGCCTCTCGCACTTTCGAAACTCCTAAAGTACAAAAGACCGACAAGGCCGAAAACTAACCAAAAGAAAAGGAAAAAAACTAACACCTAAAGATGACCAAAAACAAAATAAGCAGAAAGCAGAAGGGGGGCCCCCCTTTAAGCCATAAGGGCAAAAACAAAGAGGGAGCATGGTTGAGGGACCACAATAGTAAGTTTTATGGTTAGAGTTAGGACTTAAGGTTCTATATTATCTGTCCCCCACCCTCTTTATTTATATCTCATTATCTCCAACTCTCTATCTTATTCACTCTATTCTTCTGGAAATCCAATATTTTAAAATAAAATCTTAGTATATATTCTTATTTAAAAAATCATCTAATTAATATAATCATTAAAAAAATAATACAATCCTTCCATATATCATTTTATCTTTCCATACAAACCAATTGTTAAAAAAGCCAATGAAAAAATATTAATCTAAATAAAAAAAACTAATTAAAAAATATTAAAATAAATATACTTGAATGAAAATTATTTTAATAAAAACTATTATATTTTTTATTAATACACTATTATGTTAAAACTACTATATTTTTTACAATATATGAAAAAAATAGATAAATTGTGTTTGCACACACACACACACACACATCTTTCCAACTAATTTTATTTATAAAATAATTTAATTCCATTTCTAATGCATAAACTTAGAGAGAGTAGTTTTAAAAAAAACCCTAAGAGTCCCCCTTGGTAAGATATCCTTTATTATTTCTATGGAGTGAAAATGCATCATGGATTTAGTGAAGAGAAAGCTTATAGGAGGTAACAAGGTGTGATATATTTCTATATGGATGGTCAAATTGATGAATAACCTTAGAAATGGAAAGGTATACAACTGGGGATGGGTATTATCAAAATGCATAAAGGAGTTTCTTCATCTCAGATATAAAATATTGTACATGCCACACCATGCTATTGCATTATTTTTGAAATCCTTGAGGACATAGGTGCCACCGAACTAGTGGAGGAAATTCGTACTAGCTAGTAGGGTGGAGCTGTATAAACTAGCTATGTATTACTGGATGCATCTTGACACTCTTAAGATTGGTAATGAAATAAAACCCCTTCGAAAGTGAGCTAGGAAAGAGGTTACAAGAAAGTATGTATAAGAAGGGGATGAGGAGAGTGAGGAAGAATACATTACAATGGAAGAAGAAGATACATTGGCAATCTCTTCCTCAGAGAGTGAGAGCGTGACAGAGGAAGGATTTTGCATGGCACCGTTCGGAGGAGGTAGTGATGAGGCAGAGGAGGTGGAAAAAGGGGAGAGTGAAGCCATTAGAGGGGGAGAATGAAGTTGTTAGAGAGAGTAAGGAAGGAGTGGCGATTATAGAGAGTATCGCACCAGAGAGGACTACACTAGTAGGGGCCAACTAGGGAGACAAACTATCTATAGTACCAAATATTATGTTTAACCCTTCACAACTCTCACAATCAAACTCAATTCTACACAACCCAAGAAGAACCTGTTAGCCAATAACCTGTTACAAGAGAAGAAAAATGGAGACAGAAGAAAAGTGCTCTCAAATGTGAAAAATGCATAAGAGATAATAAAAAAGTACATTGCTCAACCTTATAAAAGGTGAGATAGAAACCCTAAAGGGAAAAGCTAGGTTGCACATTATTAATTAATAATTAATTAATAATGCACCTAAATGAAGCTTAAGTAACTAGAGTAATAGGAACTTATATAATTAAATCAATATGATTTAATTAATAAGCATAAAGTAATGATACTCTAACACCCCCCCTTAAGCTGAATGCAGGGAGAAAGCTGACCTAGCAAAACTATGAGAGCAAGAAATGGGTCCCGACAACAAGGCCTGATTAGGTACCCAGTACAAGGAAATCTCTGTAAACTGGAGACAAAGGAGAAAACCCAGTGGGAAAAACTCCTCTACAAAAAGAGATATAAAAGCATGCTAAAGACTAAAATAAATGACTTCAAGAGACTCTCTCAAAGCCATAAGTACAAAGCGAGTTGCCAACCCCCCCGTGAGAGAGGGTCGAGGCTCCAAAGCCCCCCCAGAATGTAAGAACCCCTGGATCAATGAACAAACCACTGTGACTCCAATGCAGAGGAGTGAAAATCAGTGGACACTGAAGAGGTAACCTCGTAAGCTGAGGTGTCACTGGAAGGTCGAGCTGATGCTCAAAGGAGTAGACATGAGGATCCTGAAAGGGAATCCCCAATGTAGGTGGTATGACAGGTGTGCTGACACTGTCATGAAAGAGGGGATGAATGTCCTCTATAGAGTCCTCAACAACTACACCTGGTGGCTTGATGAATGGAGCTAGAGGGTCAAGTAGTGCTAAAGAAGAATCCTGCTGAAGAGAAAAGTACACCTTAGGATGTGGTGTGGTAGTCACAACACTGGTCTTGAGAACAACACAAAGGTTCAAGTGACCTAACTACACCACATGATGCTCTCGTGAAAGAGGAGAGTTGTGCTCTGAAAATGGAGATGGTGGACCAAAGTGAGAGAAGGTGTAGAGATAGGTGGAATGATCAACTGTCCCTATAGCAACAATGCCTCCTATCATAGTATCCCTAATGAAGACTGAATCTTCTATGAACTCAACTATCTTCCCTGACACACTGTGTGTAATTTGAAAAATCAAGAGAAGGTTTGCAGATAGAGATGGAACATACAATACATCATTGAATGTGCCATCCTGAATGTTGACCGAACCTATCCCACATACTGTCTGTACAATGTTATTCCCCATGAGAATATGAGGAATAGGAGAAGCCTCAAAAGAAGAGAACAAATCTTGAGAAGATGCCATGTGGTGAGAAGCACCTGAATCCAGTATCCAAGGGACCTGTGAAGGGGATGCAACAGATGCCCATAATGCATGACCCTTTCCAATATCATGTCCAGATGTCGAAGATGAGGAAGAAGACTAAAAAGTAGACCCCTGTGAGCTAGAAGAGGATGGAGAGGAAACATTGCTCTTCTGAAGAAGAGCTTGCAAATCTACAATCTATTTTTCATAGCCATCGAATCTCTTCTAAAAACAAGTTGACTCATCATGAGATCCCTTCTGATAATAGGAACATGTAGGTCTCTCAATCTTCTGTTTCTCCTTCTTAGAAGAAGGTGGTGGGCTAGTAGAGTGTTGAGAAGAGGAATCTGATATCTGCTTCGGCTTCTATGTACTCTGAGGTGATTTGGCAAGCAATGCCTGTGACTGTGAACCTGTAAGAGAATCCATCTAAGTGAGCTTTGATTGCTCACGAGTCAACCGGTCACAAAAAGTCTCGAAAGAGGGCATAACATGTTGTGCACCTAGTGCATCCATAGTGGAGTAGAAGGTAGAAGAAAATATCTGAAACTGTCCTCAAAGCTTAGAAAGAATCAGGTAAATACACTCATTGTCTATTTTGTTCTTCCCACATCCCTGTAAAACTGAACGGAGAGATTTGAACTTCATCAAGAAGTCCTCAATGGTGGGAAAAGAATCAGGTACCAATGAAGTCAACTCTACCTCAATCTGTAGTGCCCTGAACTCATTCACAATGCCAAAAAGATTTTGAAACTTATCCCAAATGGCTTCAGGAGTAAGGCATCCATCAAGGTGAAAAAGTAGATTGTCTGAAACATGTAGTGACATCAAACCCATGGCTTCATCCATCTTGTTCTTGTGCTGCATGACCTCAAATGGTCGAGTCAACTGAGGCTGAACTGTATCCAAATAGGACCACAACCCCTGTGATCGAAGAAGCCGTGTCATACGAGCCTTCCACACATGGTAATTGTGTGGAGTGAGAAACTCAACAGATGCTGTGTTTGCCATATTGCCCTGTGCTTTGACTGATTTTTTAATTATGTTTTCTTTCAAAACTAGATAGAAGATGCAGAAGGGGTTTTGTTTTATGTGATACAATGTTTTGTTTTTCTGAGATAAATGACAGAAAGGCAAGAAAGAACACCCCCCACAATCGATAAAACTCAATTCCAGTACAATTTTGAAAGCTTGAAAGAAAGAAAGAGCAAGAAATGCTTTAGAATGTAAATTTGTGTACCTTGACTTTGAAGCTCAAAAAAGACATCAAAATGGAAGAATCAAGAAATGAAACCTAACCACTGCAACGGGCTCGGAAAGACCTTTCTGTCGATATATGATATGTCAAATTTTGAGTCCGTATGAGCCCTGCAGGACCAAAAAAGCACAAGTACCCCCAAAATGCAAGCCTGCTGGAAAAAGCCAGTCATGGGAAAAATTTGACGGTTGTATAATCGTCACATGACTTGATGACATCATCACTGGTGTCACCTGCTGACTAGGCGATGATTGTATGCTAACATCACTTGCTGATTGTGTGCTAACTATATGCTAATATCACCAGATGACTGGGTGCCTCAAAATTTGTGCCAAAAATTTTGCATGTGCTGATTCTCCAAAACTTTGCCAAAGTTGGCGGATAGCCAAAAACCTCGCCAAAAATGGTGGAACCACCAAAAATGGCGGAACCACCAAAAAATCTGCCTAAATTGGCAGATCTCAAAATTGCATGGGGTTTGCAAAAAAATAATTTTTGTTTAAAAAAATTGCCAAAAACTTGGCATGTGACTGCGTACAAGCCTGCAAGGTTTGACTTTTGTGAAAAAGTTAAAAAAACTTTTAAAAAAATTTGCAAACAACTTTATAAAAGTTGTAAAAATTATTTTGAACGTAGCTTTTTCACATGCAAATTTTTTTGCATAAATTTTTTTTTTTTTTGAATAAAAAAATTTCCTTCTTGGGATGCGAGCCAGGGCCGTACGATTTTGGAAGCAAAATTTTTTTGCCTCAGATTGCAACTTTTCTCGAAATAGGTTGTGCCTAATATGACTATAGGGGTTTTTGGGCCTTCTAGACTCAACTGTGAGGTCGGTTTGTGCCCAAAGTGTTCCAAAATCTGGTGCCCCCTAGATCCACAACCCAAAACCTCTGAAAATAAAAAATCCTCCCTGCTCCAAAAAAACCTTCAAATCAAGAACAAGTAGCCACATATCTGAGCTCTGATACCATGAAAGAATTGACCAAACTTAATTAAACACAACCCAAGAAGAACCCGTTAGCCAATAACCTGTTACAAGAGAAGAAAAATGGAGATAGAAGAAAAGTGCTCTCAAATGTGAAAAATGCATAAGAGATAATAAAAAAGTACATTGCTCAACCTTATAAAAGGTGAGATAGAAACCCTAAAGGGAAAAGCTAGGTTGCACATTATTAATTAATAATTAATTAATGATGCACCTAAATGAAGCTTAAGTAACTAGAGTAATAGGAACTTATATAATTAAATCAATATGATTTAATTAATAAGCATAAAGTAATGATACTCTAACATATCACACATTTGGTCATGACAGAGGGAGCATATTAGGTCTATTAAACACACAATGTGACCAACTTGAGGGCATATAGGGTGGGTCCCACCACTCTTTGCATTGCAACCTCACAAGGAGTCAAACATGCCACTCAGGTAGTATTGGTGGTAGCACATGCCTTCAAAAATGTTACCCCCATGATCGGGGTTGTGGCCCTTATGGCAGAGAATTCGACCCCTACGATTGAAGGATTGGTCCCTAAGATAGAGTGCACGGTCCCTACGATAGAGTGTATGGTCCCTACGACCAAAGGTTTGGGTACTAGGACCAATGGGGTAGGTGGAGATCCATGAGAGGATGATATTACACTAGTACACCAAGATATGAGAGATCTGGAGGGAGGAGACATGTTGGGTAGGGATGTAGTACAGGTTCCTGAGGGGATGGATGAAGAGATTGAGATTAATAGTCCTCTGGAGAGGTTTGAGATGGGGTTGGTGATATTCCACCACTATCAACCATATTTTTGATGGTCCAACACATAGAAGAGACTGAGGTCATAAAAAAATAGACGGAGGAGGCACCACTAGCAGTACAAGGGGAGGTCATTAAGACAAATGAAGGGAGTAGTTAGCAGGGGAATATATCCTTGCAGGAGGAAAGGGTGTTAGGATATGTTGGGCTGAAGGTCACTCAGGGGGAGTCTTCCATTTGGGTTTACAAAATCCACGGACAAGATTCCCTCACATCCATCCAACGATATCTGGCAAAGCTGAAAGGAGTGGTTGCAACAACATGTGGGGTAGAAGACCTCACTAAAAATTTGGACATGGGACCAATCATGGAAGAGGTGGATAGGATTTTCAAATTTATGTAGGGGGCTGGTGAGTGGGAATTTGGAGAGAAATTTTTAGCCCAAGGGTGGCCCATATGGAGACCGCATAGATGATGGAGGAGTGAGGCATATCGCATATTCCAAAGGGGCATGCCATTATGATGAACATCTTCTATAGTATGTAACGATTATTCCATGAGATATTCTTTCAGCTCTAAAAGGCATCCTAGTCTGCTTGAAAAAAAAGAAGAGAGTGCGCTGGCCTTGGGTCGGGAGGCAACCATTTAGGCAAGATTGGTAGAAAAACAAAGAGTTACCATTGCCTTGGATAATGAACTAGCTCAGGGGAAGGTAGCAAGAACCGAGAAGGAGGAGCAGTTTTCAATAGTGGAGACATGACTAAGAGCCACTACAGGGGAACTGAAATGTATGAAGAAGGATGTGATGGATGCATTAAGATTGATGAAGGTGGCCAAGGACAAGTAGATGATAACTGAGTGGGACCTCAGGCTACTCTGACAGTAGCTCCTGTGACTGACATCCTCCACCACTCCAGGGACGTCTTCTCATCTCTCCTCTCAATAGCTTTGTTGGGTGATACATCAACCATTTTGTTTTTTTGTCATCTAGAAGATGACTACTTCTTTGGGATGGTTGATGTTAGCCATAATTTAGTTATTAATAATAATACTAAATATGTTTTGGGTTGTTATTACAATGTAATTAGAAATGGGTTCTCAGACAGTTGTAGGAATTTGTAGGAATTGACATTTGGTATGTTCAACCATCGTCGTGTGCTTTATATATGTAAGATTGGCATTGCGAGCGGGTTACTTTTGTACAAACATTACATGAAATTTTTTTTATATAATTCTACCAATACTATGTGCAATGTGTTAATGTTGAGTTATTGTTTTATTCATGTTCTACTTGAATCTTTGTTTACTCTGTGCATAAAACTAGGTACCCTACATGGAGTAAACAATTGTGTAAATTCAATGCCGTTTATTATGCTATCTTTTTGACCTCTATCTTGCTTTTTTCTCATATGTATCTAGGTTAATTTTGTTTTCCAAGCTCCATAGAATAAAAAAATTGCATGGATGGAGATTTCTAATTTGACTGCAACAACCTTATTTTATGCATCCACATAGTTTTAATACTTGTCACTACTCACAATGAGATGTCTAGTCTTAGAGAAACTTAGCGATCTATTATTAAGGGTAACATAACTTTATGAAATCTCCTATGCAACTATTCATATAGTCCATGCATATTATTGCACGATTTTGCACATGGCTATCCCTATCTTCCCTTCGCTATGTCTAATTTGGCATTATACACATCCAACATGTGGCCATGACCACCACATAATCTTGCCAACCATTTGACACTAAAGGGGTTGACATTTGTCACACTAGTTTGCATGAGAAGTATATCATGCACAATGTGCATCTATTAACCATACCTATTTTATCTTGCCAACAGGGAAAACTTTAAGAAACCCCCTCCCTAGAAAATGTGTAAAATCCTGGCGAATCCTACATTATTCTGGGTGGAAAAAAATAATATTGTTGGTGATTTTTTTAATTTGAAAGAAAAATATATTAATTTAACTGGCAATTATTTTTCAACTATACGAAATTCTATAAAATCCTGGTGAATCTTTCATTGTTGAAGAAAATCGCGGCTAGAAGTACACATAATTAGCAACCATCATTTCACCATTATTTTTATATGGATCCTAATTAATTATTAGACTTGAAGGTTAAATATTCCCCACTTTTATCATTGCAATTTCCCTCCAAATTATTGAATGAGGGTTTTGGGGTAGCACCTCCGAAAACTAAACAACTTTTAATTAATTTTAGTTTGGTGTCCTAAGTTAATTTTAGACCATCTGACATATAGTAAACCTATTTTTTATAACCATTGGATGATCCTAAATCAATGACATAAATCCTATTTCGGGCCAAAATTTTAAAGGACACCAAGCTCCCAAGAAAGTCTCCGAAATCAAGACAAGTGTCCACAATCAAATTTATTTCGGGCCAAAGTTTGAAAGGATAAAAAGCTCCATGAAAAGTCTTCGAAATAGAGACACATGTCAAATATATGTACTTAACCCGTACCCTAACTTAAAATTTGACCACATATTGGCGAATATGACCATCGATTAAGACAAGCTTTGGAAATTGTAGGCGAAGTTATCGCTAAAATACAAATAATTCCATATCACTATTGGCGAAGTTATTGCTAAAATACAAATAATTCCACATCACTATTGGCGATTGGCCTATGCATGGGACCCAATTTTTATAAAGCACGAGCGACATGGCCACCCCAAAAGTCCAATTTGTTTAGCCAAATTCGGGGTCCCCGACGAGTGAAATTAGCCAATTGGTGAATATTCGCCACTAAAGTTATCCCTGCTTGCCAACCATTTGACACCAAAGGGGTTGACATTTGCCACACTAGTTTGCATGAGAAGTATATCATACATAGTGTGCATCTATTAACCATGTCTATTTTGTACAAGTATAGACAAACAAGTTCATATCATCAACATAGCCACGTGCACATCATAGTACATACCTTCTTACATGCAATAAAACTTCACTCTTTCTTTTCTTCATTGTACATTTGAATTGTTACCTATGATTTTCTTATAATTTTTGTAGGTTGTTTGCTAATTTATAAGTTTTTGCCCACTGATCCACCTATAATTATATTATTATTGGTACTGAAGCTTGAGAATTTTTCCTTCTGCTCAAATGTGCTAGCAATATTGATAAGAAGATTTTATTTGTGGCTCAAATTTTGAACATTCATATGAATATCTAAATTGGAAAACAATGATAACACATATATACCAAAAATTCTAATAGAAGTACAGCATTTTACCAACACAATCCTAAAAACACAATGGAAACATACATTACATCTATATTACTAGATTTGGAAAAAAAAAGCATAAAAGTGTAAACTCCATTTCCCATTAATATTGTTTAAAGATGAATTTAGTACAGTTTAGATCTGTAATGTTTTTGTTTGCAGTTTCAATAGGGAATTGAGAGCATTTGATCTCGTGAGCCTATGAGGAGAGCTGCCTGGAAAGAAGAAACATGTGAGACAACTGGAGAAAAAAGGACACTTTTTGAAGCATGAGAAGCACGAGTGCCAAACTGGGAATGAGTTCGTTGCATACAAGTCTTATATTATTCTGTGTGCCAACATGGTGACTGATCATTCTGGTTAAAAACCCAAAACTGACAAAGTAGTATTCACGTGAAAAATTCAATGACTATAAATCATCGCCAGTTGGAGGTAGTCTTGACATATGGTTTGCAATTTCATTTTTCTTTCATTTGCCTTTTTATTTCGTTGCCAGTTGGAGGTAGTACAATATTCATATAGCCGCATGAGTTATAGGTTGAATTTTAGTCAGGTAAGAGCTAAGGACTGAGGGATTCCATTTGTCAAATTCGTCTAAGACACAAGTTCGGTTTTATCCTTTGTAATTTTGAAGTCTTGCACTTAGCAAGACTTGATCTTTGTTGGACTTAGGGAGGGTTCATTTAGTAAGATTATTACTAATTTATATTTTAGAAGCTAAGATTATTTTGCATGGATATTTTTGGTCACACTCTTTAGCTGTAGAGAATCATTGAATGTGACGTGAAATATTGATGCAAAATAATCTAACACAGTTCAATCCAAAAACTACATATGCTAATCATATGCTTTATTAAGAAATTACTTTAGTTGGTCAAAAGTCAAAGCTTCACCTCTTATATTTTGGATTATAAAACCTAAGTGTTGATAAATATATTTTTAATTGTTGAAATAAGGGTGTTTGTGTATTCTTTTGTATGATTTTCTAGTGGAATTTATGCCAAAATATTTTATAAAGGTGTATTATTGGTTGTGTTCAACATTTCAAAAATTATACATGATTATTTTTCATATTATTTTATGTTTGTGTCACTAGAGATTGATTTTTACATGCTATTTTCACTAATGAGATTTATAGAGATTCTAATGTGGCATTAGGCAGATAAATGTAATAGGGTCAAAAGGAGGTGGGAGGATATGAGAGGTTGGAAGATTTTTCTATTTTGAGCTAGCTTCTCACTCGAAGATGGTACATTGTATATGAAGTATTAGTTTTTGGGCATGTCCCTTCTTGGAGCAAGGGGACCTTGTAGTTTCATACTTATAGATAGTTGGGTATGTCTCAATCCTCACAAGTCATGTTGTATGAATGAGTCAAATAAAAAAGGAGGCAAGAGGACATAAGAGGTTAGAAGAATTCTCCATTGCAAACCACACTCCCACTTAGAGATGGCACATTGTATGAGTAGTATCATTTCTTCATTTGTGTCCCTTCTAGGAGAAATGGGGCCTTGGCACTTCATAATTTTTTTCTTGCATATAGTTAAGCATGAATCAATTCCCATGAGCCATGTTGTATCTATAAATATTGAGTATGTCTCAATATGCAAGATCGAATATTTATAACTGTGGATAGTTGAATGTGTCTTGATTAGCAAAAGGATTGTTATTGGTGTTATGGGTGGTTGAATATGTCTTGATTCACAACTAGAGTATTGCACAATGTATAGTTGAATATATCTAGATTAAGGTGTTCTTGTGGATAGTTGAGTATGTCTCAATTTGTAAGAGGATTTTTGAACTTGTAAATAGTTGAGTATGGACCTTGATTCCCATGCCTGATTGGATAGCTAGGACATCCTCTCAAATTTTTTGTTTGGTGTCTTGGGTGAGTGAGGAGATTTGTTAGAGTACATGTATTTGACTTTTAAATGAGCTTCTTTGTTAAATGTGTGAAATGCTTTATCGTTTGTTCAGATTAATGTAATAAAGGTGGACATTTTGTAAATACACTATATCTATAATATAGGTTAGTAAATAAACAAATTAGATGTGTTAGTAATTAAACAAGTGTTGTTAGTAATTAAATAAGTGTTTGGTGTTATGTGCAATAATTTATCACATGGTACTTATAGGATAGTCAATGGGGAGCTGATTTTATAAATCAGATGCATATCAATATAAAATTTATCTCAACAAGCATTAATATTATTTACATATTCAATGTTATTATAAAATTTAATATGGTTTATCCCTTTTATATTTGTGTTTGGAATTTCAATATTAATCAACTTGAAGACCAATGCCAGGACACTCTAAACTACTGCCTACAACACAACATAAAAACCCATTTACAATTTAGGCAAAACTTGATATTCTTTTGTTTAAAGAAAAAAATGATGCAATAATATTAGGTCATTCAATTTGATAAATCAAATCATATTTTTAATTAAAAAAATTATCGATGGATAAGATATCTCTTTTATTGTGCTATAATGCCCCTTTTAGTACAATATTGGTGGATAACGTATAGTGCATAATGCAAGATAGAAGGATAATTTATCACATCTCAGTTTTACTTGTGTTTATGAACTTTAGGATGAGTGTTTCCCTCTATGATATTATGAGGATTAATAAATGAAATTCTAATGATTGCACCAACATAAATATTAGATTGTAGAATCCTATATGAACAAATTCTATGACTACTTTGTGCACTTGTTTGATGACTTGATAGAACATCTTTAAGTCCTCAAGTACATCAATGGACTCTCATTACTCAACCACACTAAGATGGATCTCCTTAAATTTTATTTCACAATATGTCCAAGATTGAGGCCGAAAAAATGAAGCAAGAATGTCTCTCCATGCATACATAGACTTGTTCAATAAAACAAATATGATTATATATAGCATGACATAACACATAAACATAGATACCAATACCAAAGTTATCCATTTGCACAAAAAAAAAAGTTTCTTCAAATATTTATGCGAATTAAAGAAAAGTTAAATGTCTTGACAATGAAAGAAAATTTGTAACTTTTAAAAATCTCACTCACATTGAATTTTATTATTGTGCACAAAACCATTGGATTTGGGGTGATATTGATTAAAACTAATCAAGAGGTGCAATGCCTCAATAACACTTCAAGGGAAAGATAAAACCTTTTTCACATGAAGCGTTTGTTCAATGACAAGCCCATACATGTCATCATAAATATAAGCAACTAAGAAACTAGAGATATACTATAGTGTAAAGCATAGTTCAATTCCTTGGAATTCCCACCAGTGCACACCCAACTCCATACCTTTTAGGATGGTTACAAAAAGAAAGGAAACCCAAGGCATTCAATAATTTGATTATTATTATCTTGTTTCTTGTAAGGGACATAATTACTTACAACATCATACTCTGGAGGTTTTTGACATGTTGGGTTAACCTTCTATTTATGAACAAGAAGGGATATATATATATATATATATATATATATATATATATATATATATATATATATATATATATATATATATATATATATATATATATATATATATATATATATATATATATATATATATATATATATATATATATATATATATATATATATATATATATATATATATATATATATATCAAAACAATAATATTGGTGATATGATGAAAAGTGTGATGCTATACTAATTTGTATACATCAATCTAGAATCAATCTTCTTTTCACCACATATCATTAGAAGGAGTAAATGTGTTTGAATTAATTCTTTAAGAGGGAACCGAGTTGACCTAGATCCACTCCTAATCTATTAATATGTGCTATTTTGTGTGTGTGATGCTATTAAGTGTATGTATAATAACTAGACAGAAGAAGGGAATCATGAACAATATTGACATAATGCATAAAAAAATAACAAAACTATAGGAAAAAGGTACAAAAATGGAAATGAGACATAGAGGGAAACCCATGACTGAAATTATAAAGAAACTAAGAAGGACAAGGGCATTGGGAAGTGGAGTCTCGAGGCATCTTGATTCATAAAATAGTGGTAAGAATAGGATCAAGATGTCCTTAGGATGTTATGCTCAAAATTTGAGGTAGAATTGGGAGGACACCAATGCTAAGCTCTAGTGTCTGAACATTTTCTGCTATTCAAAATATGAGATTCATCATTTCTATTTATTTTGTCTACTTGTATATTTCTATTGTCATCAATATTAGATCTAGACTTGCACAAATGAAAAGAGATGAAAAACGGTTGTGTTGTATAAGGGTTTGCCTAAGTCAAACCTCATGTTGGTGTTTCCACCTCTAAAGCAACATTAATGGTTAATTTTGTAAGTCATATATTTTCTTTCTTTCAAAATATTACATGCCCACTGCATTTTACCAAAAAATATATTAATGATTGATAAACCATTGTGTAGTCCTTCAAGAGTAGAGACAAATGAATGAATGAAAACAAAAATGATTACCCTATAAACAAAACCCTAGCTTGAATCTTATGTGAAATGATGAAGGGTTGCAAGTTCTTCATGCAACATGATGTCCACACAATGGATGACACTTTATTTTATTTGATGTCAATCTTTAATTTTTTTCTTTGATAGGTTAGTAACCTTTTAATAAATGGCTTGAATATCTTTCTCGATTATAAAATTATTCATAACAATTACATCAAATTAAGTTGCTAGAAGGTTAGACTTTCAAAATGGAAAAGGGAGTCACGTTTATATGTAACTTGCACCTTTTCATTCCCTATTTTTATGAGAGTGATCAACAAAGGGATACAACTATAAAGATGCTACAATTGACATTTAAATATTTGAATTCAGAGCCAAAATAGGAGGAAAATAGTGTTGGGTGATAATGTCTTGTCCTTTTTGGCTAAACCAAGGGCTAGGAACTAGCCGAGGTGAACCACAATGTAGATCTAGTCCTAGATCAAGCACATTAAAATAGGTTCATGCACAACAACCAAGAAAGGTTCTAAATCTAGTGTTAAATCGACAATGGTATATAATCATGATGCTACATTTAGCCCCCACTATAGCATGATTATAGAATTACACCTATACACATGATAAAGTACAAAGAAACTAAATTGCTTGTATCTAAACACTTAAGAGGTAGGACAAAAATAAGATGAGAGGTATGATAGCCCCTAGACTTATGATCTTATTAATCCTAATACCCAAATAGAAAGAGAACATACACATAAAAAACACATGGAAAGAAGACACATACACATAAGTTGCAACATAAACATGGTTAACAACATGAATAAAATCCAAATATACAAAACATACATGACAAACATGGATAGATGCTTTACCAAGATGAACTAGCAAGTACTAAACCATAATTAATTAGAGAAAAAAATACTAATTGATATTATCAAAGAGTTAAGTAAAATGTACATAAAGGATTGCATATATAGGCAAGCTAGATGAGGCTGACAAGTTGAATACAATAACTAACTCATACTTAAAGATGGGAAACTTGTGAGAACACTTAAGTGTTTGAGAAAGTGGTTAATGTAATACAACATGTGTCTCACTAAGTAAGTACACATGTCTTAACTAGATGAAGTGAGGAAAAATACTAAAAAATGCCTAAGTAAACTTCAAATTATGTGTGAATAGGTCAATCTAGAAAGCATTAACGATTAAATAGTTATATAATGACACTATTTATACCAACACCCCCAAAAGTGAAACTTAGGGAGTCATGCATACATGATGTTGAGTCTCAAGACTACCAAGCCATGTTGGGTACTAGTATGTATACAAATTTAACATACAAAGAGTAAAGGAGAAAATCCAATTGGAATAAAAATCTTCTCCAAAAAGAGAAATGATACAATATTGAATGCACAAGTGAAGATGATAGGTCATAGAAGAAATGACTCATGATATCACCTAAATGAATACTTCTATGTAGTAATACAATGAATGTTACCCTCCATAGGAGAGGAATGAGGGACTATGTGAGCCCTCGTAATATTTCACACAAGAGAACACTAGATTTACATGGAAAACCCAATGAGGGAATGATTACAATGGAAAATCTCATAATATAGAACATTAACATAACTCTTTTTAGGGCTGTAGCCCAAGGAAGAAATTACCCCCTTAAAATATAATTTTATGGCTACACAAAAGGAATTTCAGTACTCCCTAATTATGAAAACATTTATAGAAAGGAGGCTACAACCACATAATATTATAAGGAATATAATAACATCCATTGCAATATAATCATACCATCAAATACTATAAACACATTACTTCTAAAACATTTTAGACACTTTTGAATGTAGACACCTTTATCTCATTGCTTCTAGTTATCATTAGGCATTTTCCTCACACACTTTACACCACAACATAGTTCCACAACTTGTTTAAATTCCAATTGATTTGATCTTTTATTTACATCCTCCGCAAGCTCAAATAAACTTCTCCAAGTCGACCATGATGAAATATATGAACATGAAATGTGCAATGACCACTTAGGTCGACCCCAAACACTTACTCTGATGGAAGGAAAGTGAAGAAAAACAAGAAAAATGGATAAAAGTGAACTTAAAAATTTGAAACACTTCTCCAAGATGGTGCACTCAAAGCAATGTCATAATCAAACTAGGCTGGCCAGACAACCACTTAACCTTTCATTCATATAATTTAGTCACCAAATAATACTAAAATGGTTTGGATCTATTATGCAAAGCACTTGAAGGAGCTTTATAAAATATTTAAAAATACTCCAGCATCATCCATACATGCAATCAGGTTCAAGTAAGATAGTGCAAACATATTGAACACAAAGACCCTAGAGCCATATATAACCAGTCAACTAGTCTTGAAATATAGTAATTAAAATCATACTTGTAGTACAAATGAGCATCTTAAACTTGAAGGGAAGTTAGATATGGAAAATATGAAAATGTTCTCCAAACCACAAGAGGAAATAATGAAATGCAGATTATTCTAATTTCTCCCTAAAATCTATTGCACTGTAAAAAATACAATACGATGCTCAATCATCTCTATCTTTCTCAGCATAATGAATCATGACATGAAACTTTGGATATATAATCTTCTATGATTTATGAACTTACCTTTGAAAATGCATAAAAATCTCTATAAGAATAGAAAAATGTAGAGAAAATTGTTGAGACAAAGATATCAACACAAGTTGTACATATTATACTTTGACATCCAACCATGAACTTTAGTTCAACAACCATTTTGACATCCAACTATAAATATTAGTCATCTGGACATAGGTTGATGTAACTTGCAACAAGATGCCTCAAAGGTTGTCATAAATGAAAACACTCAAATTTCTTCATATCTGCCATTGTCTTACATGTTATGATTTGACACCAATGTTACCATACTACTCTAATAAAAAATCACAACAATATATCTTATTAGTGATATCATACATACTACACCATACAAACTACTCTTTTTCAACCACAAAACTCTATTCATGACTTCAACAACTAGCTCATTCATATTATAATTGTTTTCTTTATGTCTCAAAAAATTAGCTCCATGTGATTAGTATTCATATTAGGTTGGCATCAAGAATATCATGCTAAATACCATAAATTTATTTGCATCAATCCATCCATTTTCATACAAGTATATCATACGTTGACATCAATGGAAATCATAACAACATAATGCAATAATATCACATCTTCATCTTCATCTGCATCAGTCCATTAGGTTGACATCAATGATAACATATTGCAATGTATGATATTTAATTAAAATTATCTTCTCATGAATGTGCAATTGCAAGTTTCCAATGAAAACTCATTGCTCATTAATATCCGATAAGGGACATGCAATTTGAGAGAAAAGGGATTTGATAATTCCCTATAAAATTAGTCACTTTTACCTTCACCCCTTTCTTACAAAGAACCATATCAGTCAAATAGATTTAAGGCCCAATATTATCTTGAACGTGTTGAAGAAATTGATTGACAAATTTCTAAAATAGTGAATTGAGTTGTTAGGTAAATAAAGAAACCAATCCAAGGCCATATCTTTCAATGACCTAGTAAAGGGTTTTGCAAGGAGAGCATCTTTAATTATGAAACCACTACAAAGTGTGGTAAAGCCCAACACATGGCTATTAGGATCTCCTTTCCCATTACATACTTCTCAAAATGAGATGTCTCAATGTGGATATGTATTTGAGTCCTTAGGATGGTGTACTGTAATGAATAATGGGTGAAATATGATGGAGGATTGGGTTGAGATTGAATCTGGTTCAAATTTGCTAATGATTATTTTAGGGATGTGAAATTTTGTAAAAAGTTAATTTATGACAAGATTGCTAGGTGAAGTAAAGGAATGTGATGGACTAGAGCTAACTAGAGGGTGATTAGTATTGTATAATGTGAAAAGTGGAGGTGATTGGATAACAATGCGTTGGAAAACTAATGGATGATTGTTATGAGAAATAAACAAATGGGTAGAGGAGGGTGGTAAAAAGTTGTATTGATTTGTAGGATTCCCATTTGCAAACCCAGTGCTAGGCTAGGTGAAGTAAAGGAATGTGATGGACGAGATATAACTATAGGCTGATTGGTATTGTAGATTGTGAAAAGTGGAGGTGATTGGCTAATAATGTGTTGTAAATCTAATGGATGATTGTTTCAAGAAATAAAAAAATGGGTAGAGGAGAGTGGTGCAAAGTTATATTGATTTATAGGATTCCAATTTGCAAACCCAATGCTAGTGTGAGAAATATTGATTTGTGACGCAAGGCAGGGCAGGATGAAGGGCCAAAGGAACACCTAAATCAAAACCCCCCTTGTAGAGATCACACACATGAAAGAAAACACACAACAGGGAAGGGAGAATGCATAATAGATCATATATATTCGTCAAATAACCTCATACATGTCGGGCTATAAGGCCTTCTTGGTTATGGCCAAATATATTGAATTTGATTACAACCGTCCTCCAACATTCAAGGATTCCTCTTTCAGAGACTATCTTCTTTCTCCTAAAACTGATACCTAAAACTATAACCAACTACTCTATTTAAACAAGAGGCTATTGAAAAAAGTTAGCCTTCAGATCCATCATTGGAGAAAGGAATGACCAGATCTAGGTCCACACGCTTCCCAATGATTGATACCAACATTAACTCCATGACCAAAATTAAATGCACAAGTGAACCTCAAAAGAATTCCAAAATAAACCACTCGGTGAGAAAGGTTACCGAGCGACATGAAATAACTAGGCAAACCAACCGAACAACTTGGTCAAAGAAGGAATTGAACAACTACCAAGCCAACTCGGTCAATGAAGGAATCAAGCAAATTGAACAACTCAAACTTGTTTTTGGTGACACAGGATTGCCAAGGACCCGAGATGCTCCTACATCAGACACCTAGTTTTGTTTGAAATGATTCTCTGAATCATGCAGTAGGTACAACCCGATATGAATCCAAATTAGATTGTGAAATCCACAAACTATCTTCAATCAGTATGTTCTTCCATTTTACCAAATACTCCATGTACTCTTTCCTCTTGTGCTTTTGCCAACTCTTTGTTCCAAAATCTACTCAACTTCTTCTGTCAGCTTCTTAGGATAATCATTCGATATTGTCATGTCCTCATCAGGTTCATAATACTCATACACATATGCAATGTTGAATATAGGTGATATATCCATGTCATCAGGTAATTCAATCTCATAAGCATTTCCACTATCAAACTTCCTCAATATCTTGTAGGGACCAAATTTATTCATTTTCAACTCCCCATACGTTCCAACAGGAAATCTACCTTTCTTCAAGTGTACCATCACTTCATCCCCAACTATAAAAGTTTTATGTCTTCTTGATCTATCTGCTCTGTCCTTATACTTCTGATTACTATCTTCCAATTTATGTTTCACTTCCTCATGCAATGTCTTCATGAACGCAACAAAATCTTCTCCTTCAACACTTCTCTTTAATTCACCATCAATATTATTTAAATCTGATACACCTCTCAGTTGTATGCCATTAAAAATCTCAAAAGGTGTTTTTCTAGTACTCCTATTTACTAAATTATTGTATACAAACTCTAGTTGTGCCAACATAGAATCCCAATTACTCAGTTTATCTCCAACTAAAAATCTCAAAAGATTACCCAAACTTCTATTCACAACCTCTATTTGTCCATAAGTTTGTGGGTGAAATGTAGAACTATAGTTCAACTCAGTGCCCAACTTTTTCCAAAGAGTCTTCCAAAAGTATCCAACAAATTTACTATCTTGGTCAGAGATGATACTCCTCGATAATCCATGCAATCTGACAATTTACTTAAAGAAATGATTTTCTATATGCACTGCATCTGATGTCTTTCTTCAGGGTATAAAATGTGCCATTTTAGAAAATCTATCCACAACAATAAATATAGAATCATTACCTCTTACTGTCTTCGGTAAGCCAAGAACAAAATCCATATTGATATCAATCCAAGGTTTCTTAGGAACATAAATCAGTATATACAATCCAGTATTCTGACTTACTCCCTTTGCAACTTGACAAATTCCATAACTTTTCACAAATTTATGAACATCCTTATACAACTGTAGCCAAAAGTATTTCTCCTTGAGAAAATTCAATGTCTTGTCAATACCAAAATGTCCAGCCAAACCACTACTATGTTTTTCCTTTATCATATTAGTTATCATTGCTCCTCTTGGTATACACAACTGAATACCTTTAAACAACATACCTTTTTTGAATGAAATAGTCTTCCCATTTAGTACTTGGTTGATCTTGAATGGGTGCTCTACACTTCCTCCACGACTCAGAAAAATCAGGATCAGTTTCATAGAATCCTTTCATGTCATCAAAACCAAGAACTTCAATTGTCATCTTAGTCACCAAAGATCTTCTTCTACTCAATGCATCAACATCTCGGTTAGTGACTCCACTCTTATGTTTTATCATAAATGTATAACTCTGCAGGTATTCAACCCATTTCATATTTCTCCGATTCAACTTATTTTGACTACCCAAATATTGTAAAGCCTTATGATCAGTATACAACACAAGTATCAAATAATTTCTCCATTTCTTTAGAGCTTGAACAATAGCATAGAACTCTTGATCATACACATAATATTTCCTTTTTTCATCATTCAACTTCTCACTAAAGAAAGCTCAATAGGTTTACCTTCTTGACTCAACACAACTCCTATTGCACTACCACTTACATCACATTCAACTTGAAATACCTTATTGAAATCAAGTAAAGCTAGCATAGGTAATTCAACAACCTTTTGCTTCAAAGTCTCAAAAATTTTATCTGCTCCATGTGTCCACTTGAATCCTCTTTTATCTCCTCTCATAGTCTCAGCCATATCATTACAAATTGAACTGAAATTCCTTATGAACTTTCGGTAAAAACTTGCTAAACCATGAAATGATCTTACCTCACTAGAATTATTAGGTGTAGGCCAATTCGAAATAGCTTTGACCTTTTCAGGATCCATTTTCAAACCATTAGCTGAAATCACAAATCCCAAATACACAATCAGGTCCTCTTTCATGAAGGAACAATTTTTCAGATTAATCAACAACTTTTCTTCTTTCAACTTCTGCTATACTTGTTTAATGTGCAACACATGTTCTTCTCTGGTCTTACTAAATATCAGAATATCATCTAAGTATACAATCACAAATTTACCCAAAAATTTCTTCAAAACCTCATTCATCAATCTCATAAAAGTACTCGGTGCATTAGTTGAACCAAAAGGCATGACCAACCACTCATACAAAACTTCTCTTGTCTTAAAAGAAGTCTTCCACTCATCACCTTCTCTAATTCTGATATGATGATATCCACTTAAATTCAAATCAATTCTAGTAAAATACTTTGCTCAAGTCAAACTATCCATTATGTCATCCATTCTCGGTATAGGAAACCTATATTTTACTATTACCATGTTGATTACTTTGGAATCAGTACACATTCACCATTCTCTGTTCTTCTTAGGTTCCAATACAACTGGTACTGCACAAGGACTCAAAATTTCTTGGATCAAACCTTTCTACAACAATTCTTAGATTTTTCGATTCAATTCCCAATTCTCGGTAGGTGTTAACCGATGTGGTGCCTTATTTGGTAAACTAGCTCTAGGGATTAGATCCATGCAATGATCAATACTTCTCTTCAGTGGTAGAACATCAGGTACATTATCAGAAATGATCTCCTTATACTCGGTGAGTATCTTATCAATCTCTTCAGGGATGTTATCCACTATTTTCTCACTCGATTTGTTAGGAATCACAACAAAACATATATCATTCTTCTTCAAATCCTCAAAAAAAATTATTCCTTGCATCAAACAAACTTTCATAGATGTACAAATACTATTAACATGTTCTTCAATCAAAGGTAACAAGATTTGTCTTCTCCCATCAGCCCAAATAGTATATTTATGCAATCTTCCATCATATATAGCATGTCTATCATATTGCCAAGGTCTACCCAACAAAATATGACAACAATCCATAGGCATGATATCACACAACACCTTATCATAGTACTTTCCAATTTTCAAATTCACATAACATTGTTCACTTACCAATAGTGTATGCTCATCCTTGATCCATGAAATTTGATAGGGTCTCAGGTGTTTCAACCTTTCCAACTGCAACTTTGTAACCATTTCCTCAGATGCTAAATTCTCTGAGCTTCCATTATCAATGATTACCTAGTTCCATACTTCATCAGAAACTCTACATCTAGTCTTGAACAAACTTTTCCTTACCAGATCTTTCTTATTACTTTCACTCCAAAGTTCTCTCCTGACCATCAAGTTCTTTTCTTTCTCAGGTTCATTCAGTGAGTCTTCTTGCACCAAAGCATTTCTACTGCTACCAACCTTCTTACTTGTATGTGTACACTCAAATGACCTATGTCCTTCCTCTCCACAATTGTAACAAGTTCCTCAGAATACAGTACCTTTGCTATAACCACCTTGGTAGTTACTGCCTCTTCCTCTAGCTGAACTTTCACCTTTCCACTCGGTCTTGCCTTTATCCAGATTTTCTTAATCTTGATCAGATCTATTGTTTTCACCATAGGATCTACCTCTTCCTCTAGGGAATCTACCACCTCTTCCTCTTTGTCTTTTGTTCAATTTCTCCTCAGCTTTCAAGGAAAACTGATAAGCTTCCCCAATATTTTCCAACTTAACCAAACTGATTTCTTCTTGGATGGAAATTCTCAACCCATTCAGGTACCTAGAAGTTCTTTCCACTTCATCCTCATCATGTCCAGATCTGATATCTAATCTATAGAATTCCTTAGTATAATATTTTACCGAGCTATCTTTTTGTCTCAAGTTTTGCATTCATCTAACTAGGTTAATCTGATAATCACATGGTAAGAACTTGCCTTTCAACTTATTTACCATCTTATTCCATACCCTGATCTAGTCTTTGCCTTTCCTTTTTTTGTCCAACTGTATATGTTCCCACCATAAGGATGCATGACTTTTCAACTTTATGCTTGCAATCTTAACCTTCTTTTTTTTCAAGGGCATTTTTATACTCAAAATACTTCTCCATCTCAGTGATCCAATCCATTAATTCATCTCGATCTAGCTTTCCACTGTACTCAGGAGGATTAAAATGTGGTGTAGATTTCAGATTTGTCAAAGCCTTCAATAATATTTCCTCACCCTGATCCATCACAAGTGTAGGTTCAACTTCACCTTGTTCCTCTTCAATTTATTCATCACTAACATCTTCAAGATGTCTTCCTCTGCACTGGGCTGCCTCAACAAATTCTAACCTAGCAAAAATTTTCCTTAACATATCTTCCAATCCTGGATCTGCATCTCGCCTCCCACAAACCATCTTGGAAACCCTCTGCAATTGCATGCCAGACCGCAATTTGCTACCCCACAACAAATATCAACTAGGGTTTAACAAGAAGGAACCCTCAACCTAGATTTAAAAATCTAGATGCAAATCTCAATCTTCACTCTGATACCACCTGATGCAAGGCATGGTAGGATGAAGGGCCAAAGGCACATCTAAATCACTACCCCCCTTGCAGAGATCACACATGCGGAAGAAAACACACAACATGGAAGGGAAAATTCAGAACATATCATATATATTCATCAAATAACCTCATACATGCTGGGCTGTAAGGCCTTCCCGGTTATGGCCAAATACATTCAATTTGATTACAATTGTCCTCCAACATGCGAGGATTCCTCTTTCAGAGACTGTCTTCCATCTCCTAAAATTGATACCTAAAACTACAACCAACTACTATATTTAAACAAGAGGCTACCGAAATAAGTTAGCCTTTAGATCCATCATTGGAGAAAGGAATGACCATACCTAGGTCCACATGCTTCCCAATGATTGATACCAACATTAACTCTGCAACCAAAATTAAATGCAGAAGTCAGCCTCAAAAGAATTCCAAAATAAACCACTTGGTGAGAAGGGTTACCAAGTGATAGGAAATAACTCGGCAAACCAATTGAACAATTCGGTCAAAGAAGGAACCGAGCAACTACCGAGCCAACTTGTTCAATGAAGGAACCGAGCAAACTAAACAACTCAAACTTTTTTTTGGTGACACAGGATTACCAAGGATCTGAGATGCTCCTGCATCAATTTGGATTGTGCAATAATTATGATAATAGTAGAAGCTAACGTAGAGACAGGAGATGTCAACATGGGTACCAATTGACAATTGTGTCCCTTTTTGGTTTTGAGGAGACACGTTATTGATAAAATTTGTGCAACTTGTTATCCACTATGTGAGCTAGGTTACATATGATTTCCACACCATGTGAGTCATTGAATGGTAATTTCTTTAGATTCTCAACAAGAGTTGCAACCTCCTCGATCATGAACTCCAAGCTCAAGAAAATTTAAAATCTAGCCAACTCCCTGTTTACCTTATGGATTTGAGCTTTAGGAACATGAAGTGTAGAGCGGTCCATTTTAAGAGAATCATGGGGTGATTGTTGCTTAATGATTATCGACAAGGTAGGATTAGTATCAAAGAAGGCTTGCATTCCTAAACCTTTTTCAATGAAGGTGTAAATGAATTCAAGATCAACACAAGAGCTAGTCAAAGCATGAGAGGGCATTATTCGATCTAGCTTAATTGTGACAAACCATTAGAAAATGAATGTTTCATCCCATTGGTTTTTTATTCTTATAGTTTTCCATTATAGTCCATCCTTCCTCTTTTTTGAGGAGGTGTTTCATTAGAAAATTTAGAGTTGAGATTAACTCTTGATGTCAGTAAGGGATAATATTTAATTTTGTTTTCAAAGGATTAATACCTATAAAAAGTATCAATAGATTAATATAAATGACTATTTGTGTTTGTCACATCTAGAAATTTGAATGTCAATAGAATATTTAGGGTCATTAGACAAATTGATCTTAACATAGATATATCTTTAAGGGCATGAAAAAACTTATCCAATTCAAAACAAACAACATTCCCCCCAAAAATATTAATATGGTTCATGAGAGACCAACATGGTTAGAGTAAACCAAGAAAATCTATATAAATTGATACTTACAAACTTGTTTTTAAATACAATGGAGTCTTACATATAAGGAGTGAAACCAAGAAAGAGTTGTGAACCTACTAAGGACCATTCTTAAAATTGGCATTTGAATGGTTTTATTTGACAAAGAAAAATAGAAACCTTTCATGACATTTTTTGGATGGCATTTGGTAACACCCTATGATAGCTAGTTGCCCACCCATGGAGGAGGCTTTTAGAGGGGACACATTGAAGACAATAACCAATGTAAGCATATTTTTAAGCCAATTGCAAGCATTAACAAAATCAAGAATAAACAAAACAACATTATTTAGGTCTTTTAAAGACTTGCTTAGGAAACAACTTTGGTACAAAATTTTGGGGTCCCTTTCCAGAGGACAAACTATTTTCTTGTATGCACAAACTAACAAAACTGATTTATTAATTGCTGCATTGCTAAGGATTGAAGCCACTTTGAAGGAAAGAAAATAAAAACACCATAAAAAGTTTGGAGAACATATATGAACACATGCTTAACCAAGAATTATGATGTAGGTTGACTATTGACAAATTGAAACAAATGCATGCCAAGCTAGGCTAAAATCTTTAGCAAATCATTCCTCACACCTCAACAAGTAAATATATTGTTTTGATATATCAATGACCACATCACAATCTTGATTTTATAATAGTGTGCTTCTAATCAATTGTTTGAAATATGCTATGCTAAAATATTTATTTTTCATGCACATTGCATCTTTCTACATACTCAAATAGTTAGAATTTTGCCATCCCAAGATTAATATATAGCCACTCCCTAAAGGACATGGATAAAAAAAGCAACTTTTAAAGAATTTAGTGGGTAAAGTGTATTTTCATAATTTTTAATCTTTACATCAATAAATTATTTAATTTCTTTATTGAATATTATTTATCAATAAACTTTAAAAAATTCAAATATTCATTTTACACGAATAATAGATTATTAAAAAAAGAAAAAGTAACTTTCATTTTAGAAATTCTGCTATTTTTGCTCATTGTTGTGTAGATCAAAATGTTTCGTTCTATTATAAAGCTATAATATGCTCAAATATACAAATTAAGGTTCAATGTCATAAGGTGGCCCTGGAGGTTGCTCACCTTTAGGAGCTTGACTAGTGGTGTAATTTCCTTGTATTGTTGCTAGAGTCCCGCCAACTCTATCCTCCTCTTGTGACCGTTCTCCTACTTACAATTATCATAAAGGGGGGAACCTCTTAGTCTACTTCTCTTTGTCTCCCACATCTCAAGCTCCCCAGTTTTGTTTTGGTGGCCAATTTGGTTCATTACAACTTGTTTGATAGCACTTTGCTTCTCCTTTAGGGTGGCCTTTTGGGTGCATGGGACCATGCTTCTAGTGACTAGTTCATATTCCCTCCAAATCATTTTCACTCTCACACGCACATTAAGATGATGGTGATTAAGCCATGACTTGAACCTTCTTGATATATGGGGTAAGCCAATTGATCGGGACTTTGTGCCTGCTCTAGAGTCTAACTATTGTTGTTTTAGTGGCTTTAATTATTTGTTTTTGTCTATCTCTGACTCTATCTTCACTTCTAAGGTGTGATCTAGTTTCCACCCAATTTTAATAAATATTTAGATTATATTTTTAGTTATAAAACATTCAAATTAATATTCACAATTACACTAAATTTCAAATCAAAACCTTAAACATCTTAATCAAATTATTTAAGCTTTTGATAGTAGACATCATCAGAATATTACAATTGCTCAAAATACACGAGTAATCGGCAGGCTCACAGTAACTAAAAACGTGAAGTATGCTGTACTAGAAAAGATCTAGAAAACTCTTTATTAAGGAAGAAACATCACAGTACAGGTGTGTGTAAAGCTTAGGAAAAGTTTGATAGGACATGCAGTGCAAAGTCTGTCCAGGGATATAATTATTGCCGAGCTCATCTAAAGCTGTATGAAAGTGACATGCAATAACGTCTTTAATCAGAATGATCTATGAATCTTGTATGGTCCTTTTCCTCGCCAAGATCCTCACGTACAATTATTGTCATTATTTGTTTCATATACCTTTTCATTCAGACTCACCATCACAAAATAAAGACCTCTCATTTTGATTCTAGTGATGGTGGGCGTACTCTACACTGAATATCCAACCTGCATACTGCTACTTAACCTCTCCGTTATATGAGAGATTTTTAATTTGATTATATAATGCAGAAGTGAATCATATAATTAAGGAGTCAAGTGGGTACTAAGGATTTGAGTGAGAATGTTAAGTGAATTAGAGATGGTATGGCGAGAAATTTTATTATGTTTTTTTTGTTTTGATGGAAGATTTAAATGGTCTGTGTATTGAAGTTAATTTATTTGTTATTTATGTGTAGCAGGATGTCGGTCATAATGTTAAGTGAAGTAGAGATGGGTATGACAAAAACTTTATTATGTTTGTTATGATGGAAGAGTTAAATAGTCAGTATATTGAAGTTAATGTGTTTGTTATTTATTTGTAGCAGGATGTCAGCTAAAATGTTAAGTGAAATATATATGAAAATGATGAGAAACTTTATTATGTTATGATGGAAGAGTTAAATAGTCTGTATACTGAAGTTAATGTTTTATAATTTACATGTCAGAGAGTAGATCCCATGGTAAATAGCTAGCATATTAAATTCAAATTATGAAGTAGGGTTTGTATTTCGTAATTGATAAGAAACATTGTACAAAATTGTTATGATGGAGGAATTAAACAACTGTGTATTGAACTTAATATATATGAAATATTTACAAGAGATATACTACCATCAAATTCAAATAAATGGTTTGTATTTCGTAATTGATAGGAAACATTGTACAAATTGTTATGATGGAATAATTAAGCAGTTGTGTATTGAAGTTAATGTATACATAATACTTACAACAGATATACGACCATCCAATTCAAAATAATTGTTTGCATTTAATAGTTGATGGAAAACAGTGTATATATTTGTTTAGATGGAAGAGTTCAACATTTAGTACATATTGAAGTTAATGTATTTGTTGTTTATATGTGAGAGTGGATCCCATGGTAAATAACAGTACATTGACTCCAACATACAAAATATTTACAAGAGATATACCACAATTAAATTCAAAATAACAGTTTGTATTTTGTAATTGATCAAAAACATTGTATATAATTGTTATGATGGAAGAGTTAAACACTTAAGTGTATTGAAGTTAATGTATTTGTTGTTTATATGTGAGAACCAGTACATCGACTTTAAAATACAGAATATTTACAAGATATACCACAACTAAAGTCAAAATAACGGTTTGTATTTTTTGTAATTGATCAGGAACAGTGTATATATTTGTAACGATTGAAGAGTAAAAACAATCAGTGTATTGAAGTTGATATATTTGTTGTTAATACGGAATATTTACAGGATATACCACAACTAAAGTCAAAATAATGGTTTGTGTTTTTGTAATTGATGGGAAATAGTGTATGTATTTGTAATGATTAAAGAGTAAAAACAGTCTGTATTGAAGTTGATATATTTGTTATTAATAAGTAATAGGATGTCAGTAAAAATGTTAAAGTGAAGTAGAGATGAATATGACTAAATTTTTAGAGAAGAGTTGTAAAGATGGTTATGACGAAAATTTTATTATGTTTGTTATAATAGAAGGGTTTAAGCAATCAGTATATTAGAATTGAAACATTTATTTTTCGGCATGAGAATAAATTTCACAATAAATAATCAGTACACTGATTCTTAAGATGCCAACTATTTACAAAAGACATACCACAACTAAACTTAGAATAATTGAACTGTAAACAGTCTATATATATAATATTAATGTATAATATTGATGTATAAGTAAAAATTTGATTACAATTATTTCAACATTGTGCACTCTTTTAATATGAATAACATTCCCATCCATAAATCTTCGAGATATTAATAAATATATTAATCACAATGTACCCACTTTCACTCTTTATTAAACTATCAGAAACCTAAATGAGTCTTCTTTAAACTCTTACAAACATAAATGTGTCTGCAGTGATGAGTCATGCAAATGGAGCTGTTCACAGGTTAGAATCTAGTATCACACCACTGTAACAGAAGAGATGTGTCACGGACAGCTTACTTTCAACTACTCCGCTTTGTCTTCCTCTGTTGATACTTTACAAGCACCCTCCTATAAATCCCTCCACCTCCTCCTCATAATTCACAAACAAACTAAATTAATAACCAGTATTGAGAAGGTTCTGAGATATGGGTATTTTCTTGCAGCTTGGGTTTTTTGTATTCTCCTTGCTTATATTGCTCAAGGGAGCCACTAGTAGCTTGGACAAAGAATTCTATGTCTCCTGGTCTGCAGACCATGTTAAATTCTTCAATGGCGGGCATAAACTGCAACTCACCCTGGATCAAAATTCTGGTAAGAAATTACAAAATCAGGCTATTTATGTAAAAGAAAATTCAGTTATGCTAAGATTTGGTGTGCTTGTTTAACAGGGTCGGGCTTTGCTTCGAAGAATAAGTATCTATTTGGGAACATTAACATGCAAATCAAGTTGGTTCCTGGAGACTCGGCTGGCACTGTCACTGCTTATTATGTGGGTATTTGACATCATGGTCTTAATTTGATGATACAGACTGCTTTTTCCTGAAAACCAACTTTTTTTAATGAATTGTATTGCAGCTTTCTTCTGAAGGATCGAACCATGATGAACTGGACTTTGAGTTTCTGGGGAATAAATCAGGAGAGCCTTATGTTCTTCAGACAAATGTGTATGCAAGTGGGAAAGGTGACAGAGAGCAGAGGATTTACCTCTGGTTTGATCCCACGAAACACTTCCACTCTTATGGTGTAGTGTGGACTGCTCAGCACATCTTGTATGTTTCACTTTTTGATCATTGATGAAAGGAATTTATTAATCTTCATGTCCCAATTGCTTAAGTATATACCATGATCAAATCCAACCATTCATTTATGCTCTGCATTTTTCTCCAAGATCCTATTTTTAACCCTCATGACTGAATTTGAATAACATGAACTGCAGATTCATGGTGGACGATGTGCCAATCAGAGTTTTCAGGAACCACAAGGCAGCTGGGGTGGCATATCCAGATAAACAAGCCATGGGAGTATATTCAAGTTTATGGAATGGGGACAACTGGGCAACACAAGGGGGGCTTGTTAAGATAGACTGGTCACATGCTCCCTTTGTTGCAAGCTACCGCAATTTCAGTGTTCAGTCAATGGCAGAATCCATGGCAGAAGGTATGAATGGGGTGAGTTCAGCGCAGTGGAAGAAATTGCGGTGGGTGAAGAAAAATTTCATGATATACAACTATTGTAATGACAAACAGAGATATCCTCTTCCTCCACCAGAGTGTAGCATGGACATTTAAATGCACAATTTTGATAGGTTTATATGGAGTAGATTTTTTTTTGTAGTCCTGGCACTTTAGTTTAAGGAGATTTTTGTAGTCCTGGCATTATGTTCTATGGAATATATTTTTATATGTAGGGCAAAGAGGTCAGTAGTAAATTTGATAAGATTTTCAGTTTTTTAAAGAATGAGAAATGATTTTCTAATCTAAGATAGATTTAAAGTTTTGGAGACTGGCATTTATTATAAAAATTGTTATATTAATATTTTTAGAGGTGTGATTTTTTTTTTTTGATTGGTAAAAGGCTACAGTCAATAATTTATTAACCATACACAAATGATATAAGAAATAAAACCCCGTTTAGTGCATGCGCTGATAGGAAAGAGTGGGGTTGAGAAAACCTCCAGCCTCGCCTGGGACCGTAGTCTGGTTTTGCTACATAAGAAATTTAGGAGGGCATTCCCTCCATGACCAAATTCATAATATTATTACAAGCTTCGCCCGAGTTGTTTCATATCTAGTCTATTCTGCAATGTTTTTAAGTTCCCATTAATTTAGCGTACATAGTTTAGTACCTTTTCTTTCTAATTAAGTCAAACTTTGCGAGGTTATCTGTTGAGCATAAAGGATTGTTCCCTGATTATCCCGTCTGAACGGAGGCTCCTCAAAATGTCTCATGATTTTTAATACCTGAAATATTTGAGCTTTGGCTAAGATCCTTGTTAGTATAATAATAAAATTTTGTTAATCCGAAGTTTATAAATTATTGATAGGAGAGAATATGACAGGTGCATTCAAATGATAGAAATTTTTTCTTAAAAGAGGATAACTTTACTTGCCTGATTCTAAGTATGTTGTAATATTTGATGCCCATGTTCTCGGGCTAGATCAAAGGGACTACCACCATGCTTTTATGAGAGGTATACTTCTTTGTATATCTTGCTTAAAAGCATTGTTAATCCATAACCTATACTCAATAAGAATTAAGCTAATCCTTTTGATGCTAAAAGAAATATCCATTATTCTAAAAGACTTAAGCATTGAGTATAGCTGGAAGATACATAATGACTCTGAATAGTACTTATCATTCATTTTAATATTCATATCCTTTACAAACATGATTTAGTTATAAGAAACATCCAAAAACATAACTGTTGGTATTTTTAGACATTGGTTCACATGAACTATTTATTAATTCATAAACTTAAAGTAGAATCTACTGTAATGATCATGACAAAGAGTATGGAATTCAAAATAAGTAATTTAGTTAGATCCTTAACCTAAAGCTAATAGCTAGGAGGGAGAGCATGAGTAGGATAACTAGGCATTCAAATCTATAATTAAGATATATCAGATTACTATGGGAGAGCTATGAGCTAAAATAGATAACTAGATCTACACTTAGGTATAGAGACCAAAATCCAATCCACTTGCCATGAGGGAGCAATCTTGGAGATGCAATACCTTTGATTAACTTAACTTTTAACTCTATCTCATGTACTTGTGATTTATTATACAAATTGACATCTTAATATTTTTAATGGGAATTGTCTTTAAAATGAATCTTTACATATTTAATCAAAATTTAATAATAGAATAAATGGGAAGTGTCTTTAAAATGAATCTTTACATATTTAATCAAAATTTAATCATGGAATATCTAGTAGTTGAATAAAAGAATATTTTTAGTTTATTGAGCTTTGATTACAATTTTCCATTTCAGTTGTTCAATCATATCATTTTATTTTTCAAAAATTTTAAATGCAAATTTTTGACATATCTTGAGATATTGATTGCATATTGAATAGCTACAACGTTCTAGAACCATAGATTTAAACCTATATATTTTCTCTACTTGTCAAAAAATAAGTATCAAACAATTGAAACAAATACAATTGAATTCAGAAAAATGACATTTAATATTTGAATTAGACTTTTGATTTATAATTGTAATTGAAAAACTATTCAATTATACTAGCATTTTATTTATGGTAATCTCCACTCTCTTTTTTTATCTCCCTATTTTTTTTCAATAGTCATATTTGTAACAAATCAAGAGATTTATATACATTCATTTTATTTATTCGGTCTGAATGGTTATAGTGCAATTTTTTCTACTTCTAAGAAACATAATGATTCATATGGTTGTAATGTTATTTTAAACCAATGTGTATTCATATACCGATATCATAAGCAATGAAACCCACCCAAGATTTATGCTATTGTAATGCTCCCATGACTCTATGGCTATACAAACATGTTCTAAATTATTTACTTTCTCAAATAAATAAATTTATATTTATAAAATAATCTCTATATCTTTTCCTTAATTCTATAAACGAACTATTCCCATATACATATTTATAGGTTTTCTTTTAAAAGTTTGAACTCAAATACAAATTTACCCAATTTGTTTTCTAATTCCAATTTTGATTGATTCACAAGGATTTTTATCCAAAATTTAAATCAAACCCTAGTTGATTGGATTCTAAAGTTTTCTCAATTATTTCGGCGTTCAATTCTATTTCAAAGAGAGCGTAGAGTTTTCAACCAATTTTCAACAAAGTCATCAAATCTCTTACACATAAAACAACCACAATGATTTTCATTCAATTTTCGCAAACAAGGAAAGACATGCATTCTAATCAATCTGAACACAATAACAATCTGAAAGACACAAAGAGAACAATCTTTTCAAAGAGGAAAATTTGCAAAGGTTTTCAACCCCTACCTTAATCCCATAAGCTAAATCAGAAACACATGCAAAGAGCAAAACACAAATCTGAAAACTTCCAATATCTCAAGCTTTACAAAAATTCTTTGAATTCCAATCTAGAGCCTGTTGGCGTTTGAAAATGCTTATGCCAACTAGGGCTGCCAATATGCCTTGAGACTAGTATTAGGAATGGTTAGTTCCAAGTATGAGAGCTCTGCAAGACAACTGGACCAACTATAGGGATAAAAATACCCTCTTCTACTTTTGGCTCTGTAAAACCAAGGCGGGTGCACCTGATCCAATAGTATTAACTTTGACTGATAGTTCTAACTCTGCCCCTTATTTGAATATTAGATCTTTCAATAGATAACAGTGAGAAAGTACTAAGTAACAACCTATCACTCATTGAATCTCCATCACTGGGTAGGACAACTGATAAATGTAAATGAAAGTAAAAGATTGGTAATGATTAAATGATTTTTTTTAGGGATTACAAGATTCCAATCATTCCATACAAAGACAAGATAGGAAGATTAAAGCCAGTGCCTTATCCATTGGGCAATATATCAGAAAATAGAATGAATACAATAGTTTTTTTTTTGTGGGTCTTGAACATAATTATAAACTACTACAAATCTTTCCTACTTTCAGAAATCCTTGAATGGATTCAGTAAACATGCATCTAACTCAAAGCAATTTTAATCCAATCCTAGATCAGAACTCAAAGTTCAAACACATACATATAAACCTCAAAGAGACTTAAAAATTTACTGAACAAACTCACAAGAGAGACAAAGATCCAAGATTCATATTAAGTTCACCCTTTAAACGTTGCATAGATCAAATCCTGAACAAAGCTTGCAAAATAATAGCAGCAACTTGTACTTCTTCTTCTCTATTTCTTTGATAGAATGATACAAAATTTACAATCTCTGACTGAGTGTTAGGTTTTCAAAATTTCTATCTTTTTCTCCTAAGTTCTCAATACCTAGAATGATCATGAGAAATCCTTTATATATGAGGAAATGCAACAAGCCACCGATCATTTCTAGGGTTACATATTTTAATCTAGAAAAGCTTTACAACAACTTTTACATATTTACAATAAATACACTATCGAAGTAGATGAGATATTGCAGGAAGACCGCCCTATTTTATTGCTTCTTTTACTGTATCTGGTTGCCTTCATGAAATCTGTCCTATGCTCCCCGCTGTTCACCCGATAATAAATGTCTTCAAAATATCTCACCAACCATTGTTATCAAAAAATATCTATCTATGTCCACTCTAAGAAGCTGGTGGAATACTATCCTTTTGAACATGAGGAATATATTGATACCTCCACCTATCATACACCTCTTCACTCAGGAACTCAAAATTGGCAAATTCAGCCTTCTTCTTTGATAATTGTTCCCACTCATTTTCCATCTGATTGACCTTATACTGAAAATTATCAAACATTGACTTAGCATTAATCAACAACTTAATAACATTATTAAAAGAAACATTTCCACTTAAGACACCAGTCACTCTTTCTGATAAAAGCGCATCCATTTCTTCCCTCCATTGATGTGCCTCTTTGAATTTTCCTTTATCTGTGAAAATGGTGGGAATCAGTTCATAGTTTGAAAGCATCAGTTCAGCTTTCAACATGTTTGATCTTCTGATAAAACCATCCAAAATGATCCCAAAATGTACCATTTTCTTTATAACTTGGTGCACTGGCTTAATTAATGGATCAGGATCTTCCTGTCCCTTTGACAACATACGAAATAACTTTATATTGGGAGACCTTTCAATCCACTTCTTCAAAATTGGTGACAACTCTATCTTCTCCTTATTTAAAATTTCAAATAATGAATATAACTTACTAGCATGGCCATGATGAATGGAGGGCTTTAAATCAATACCAAACTGCATGATTGCATATGTTATCTTTTCTTCATATTTTTGGTTTGCTAAAGCTGTGGCCTTTATGTTCTCATCCTTTTCTTTCTCCAACTGTACCCTTATCTCCCTCAACCTATTTGTTTCTTCTGTCAATCTTTGCTTCTCCTAGGTGACCCTTGAGTCTAGGCTTGTATCTGGCAGTGGTGAAGGTGGAAATTCAACAATTGGACTTGAAGATGAAGCCACTACAGGTCTATCAGAAATCACCAATTGGGGAGACCTATGATCTAAGGGTCCTAAAAATTGTGCAATCAATTTGTCCTTCTAAATTAGCTCAACCTTGAGCTCATTGTAGGATTTGAGAACCATTTCTGTAAGGAAACTCAGGTGCGAAAATAGCTTCCTACGCTAATCTCTATAGGAGAGTATTGTGCAAATTCTTATAAATCCTTACAATTTTAGATTCGTTAACTACTTTAACAAAGATATTGCAACCACATACCATGCATACAGAAAAATAGAGAATGACAAAATGATATACCCTGGGGAAACCTTTCGGTAAAAAACCCCAGCACTCCAAAACCTGCACAATGTATTGATCAAAACTATTACAGCTTACAATACACTTGCAATGCAAGTTCTTTTAGAAGATTTAAAAAAACCCTTGAAGACAAATCACGGCAGCATAAAACATTCCAACAATACACTCGCATCACATCTCTTCGCAACCCTAAAAAATCTTATATCATGCGCTTCACTTTTTAGGGCTACTCCCAAAGATAACCGTACTAGGGTTTTACCATTCTCTGAGAAAATAGGAACCCCAAAATTTTTTTCGGGGTGATGCCCTAAACCCCATGATTGTGGAAGAGTGTACAGTACTCAAATTTATCAGTTGCCACATGTCTTCACCTGTCATTGAATCTTCCTGACATAGCTCTTACATGTCATAGGAATCCGTCATAACCGTTTTAGCCATGATCTCCTTACACACAATTCAAGATGCCGACACATCAACATTATTTGCAAGAAATACATTTTACAAAACAAATAATAAGAATAGAAATTATCCAAGGTTGAGACACCTTATTCCTAACATTCTCTCACTTGTTGAACACCTTGTAAGAGCAACAGGAACATAACAGGAACTAACCGCTATAGGCCAAAAGGCCCATAGACTCCGAACACTATCTGAACTTCTCAGTGCCCACTGGTTTCATTAATGCATCTGCAACATTCTTCACAGTATCTACCTTCTCCAAATTTACCTTTCCATCTTCCACCATATCTCTCACAAAGTGAAACTGCACATCAATGTGCTTCGTTCTGGCATGGAAAGTTGGATTCTTCGCAAGGCAAATAGCGCTCTGACTGTCACACCAAATAGTAATCTATTCTGCATCAACACCAACATCAGAACACAATCTTCTAAGCCAAATGGCTTCTTTAAAAGCATGAGTAGTAGCCATGTACTCAGCTTCTGTAGTGGACAAAGCAACCACAGGTTGTCGCTTACTCATCCAGCTAATGGAACCACCAAACATAGTGAACACATAAGCACTGGTGGATCTCCTGCTGTCAATATCACCTGCCCAATCTGAATCCACAAACCCACGAATACAAATTGAATGTGGAGATCCAGAAGAGTTACCATGATAACATATAGAGTAATTTGATGTACCCCTCAAATATCTGAATACTCGCTTAACTACATCCCAATGTACCTGTCCAAGATTAGCCATAAACTGACTCAGGACTCCCACTGCTTGGGCAATGTTTGGTCTAGTACAGACCATAGCATACATAAGACTACCAACTGCACTAGCATAAGGTACTCTACTCATGTCCTGCACCTCACTAGGAGATTTTGGACAATCATCTATAGATAACTTTGTTCCCATAGAAATAGGAACACATAGTGGTCTACAATCTGTCATGCTGAACCTATCCAACACAGACTTCACATACTTACTCTGACTCAACCAAAGTTTTCTGTTAGACCTGTCTCTACTGATTTCCATACCCAAGATGTACCTTGCTGCCCCAAGATCTTTCATCTCAAACTGTGCTGACAACTGAGATTTAAAATCAGAAATCATACCCTTACCCTTCCCAAATAGCAACATATCATCAACATATAATGCAACAATAAGAAGGTGATCATTTTCAACTTTGAAATAAACACAATGATCTAATTTTGATCTTACAAATCCAATTAACAACACAAAGGCATCAAACTTAAGGTACCACATCCTAGGAGATTGCTTCAAACCATATAGAGATTTCTTTAATCTGCAAACTAAGGATTCTTTACCTTTAACAATGTAGTGCTTAGGCTGTGACATATAAATCTCTTCCTCCAAATCACCATGAAGGAAAGCTATCTTCACATCCATCTGTTCTATCTCTAAATCATATGATGTAGCAAGAGATAATAGAAATCTAATGGATGTCAACTTTGGAACAGGAGAGAATATTTCACCATAATCTATTCCCTCTACCTGTGAATACCCCTTTGCAACCAATCTAGCTTTGTACCTTTCAACACTGCCATCTGCACATAATTTCTTCTTGAACACCCATTTACAGCCAATAGATTTTCTCCCTTTAGGACAAGGTACAAGGTCCCAAGTTTTGTTTTTCTCCAATGAAGCCATCTCATCATCCATAGCCTCAATCCAGGAACCTGCATCTTCCATGCCCAAAGCCTCTTTCATAGATCTAGGCTCATTAGTGTTAGTAATCAAAGCAAAGGCACAAATAGAATCTAACATAGAATAAACAAACCTTTCTGGTTGCTTTCTTTCTCTTGTGGATCTCCTCAAGGGCTGTGGTTGAGGTTGTTCTTCCTCTTCTTTTGAACTATCAGAGCTGCTAGAGCTCTCCTCATCATTAGGCCCAACATGGTCTCTCTGTTCAGTCTTCTCAGGGGTAGGAGGCAACTGAACAACATCTTTTTCCTTTTCTTTTTCATCTAGTTGTAGCACAATAGGAGAAGATGTTAGCTCTCTGAAAATAACATTTCTACTATACAACACCTTACTAGTCACAGGATCCCAAAGCTTGTATCCTTTCACACCAGCACTGTATTCGATGAAAATACATTTAACAGCTTTGTTTTCCAACTTAGATCTTTTCTCCTTTGGAACATGTGCATAAGCTTCACAACCAAAAACATGAAGATGTCTAATTGAAGGCTTCTTACCAGACCACACCTCCATGGGTGTCTTACCAACAAGGGTTGATGTAGGAGATCTGTTAACCAGATAGCAAGCAGTGGCCACAGCTTCAGCCCAAAACCTTTGTTCTAAACTAGCTCCACTAAGCATACTCCTAGCCTTCCCCATCAGTGTCCTATTCATTCTCTCTGCAAATCCATTTTTCTGTGGGGTATAAGGAGTTGTCTTATGCCTCTCGATACCTTGTTCTTTACAAAACTGTTCAAACTCTACTGAGAAAAACTCACCACCATTGTCAGTTCTCACACACTTAATCTTCTTACTAGTCTGATTCTCTACAAGAGCTTTACATTCCTTGAACTAACTAAAGACTTGTGTCTTACTTTTAAGGAAATAAATCCACATCCTTCTACTGTAATCATCTATGAAAGATACAAAAAATACAAACTTGGAGATTGAAGGAACTTTTACAGGACCAAATACATTAGAATGAATAAGATCCAAAACATCAAAAGATTTGTGAGAACTAGAGTAAAACTGAACATGATTTTGTTTACCATAGACACAGTGTTCATAGAAGTCAAACTCAAGATTGAAATCATTTAACCCCTCAATTAGATTTTTATTTTTCAGGGTTCTGAGACCCTTTTCACCAATAAGGCCAAATCTCATATGCCACAACATTGTCTTTTCTACAGGAAGCTTACCTTCCAAAGTGTTTGCACTGCCATCAAAACCAATAACCACATAATTCTTCACTGCTCGTTTAGATGTTGAGGATGAAGAACTATTACATAGAGGAATACATGCATCTAGCTGAAATAAGGTACCTCTCCTAGTACCCCTTGCAAGCACTATCGATCCTCTCATCATCTTGCATCCTTCTTTTGAAAAAACAACTTGCACACCTACATCATTCAGCATACTTACAGATAATAGCTTTTGTGCCAAACCTAGAATGTGCATAACTCCATTGATTCCCTTTACTCGTCCATTAGGAAATTTGATAGTGACCCTTCCGTGTCCAACTATCTTTAGGTGAGAATCATCACCCAAGTACACCTTTCCACCATCGAACTCTTCATATTTTGAGAACCAGTTTCGATGAGAGGTCATGTGAAAAGATGCACTCGAGTCAACCAACCACACATCATCAAATGCATGGGCTGCCAAAGCTGTGATGAATGCATCACCATCTTCTTGAGATCTTTCTGAAGCTGAATTTGAACCTTTCTTCTTCTTCTTCGACTCTTTGCAGTCTTTACGGAAGTGCCCAGATTTATCACAGTTCCACCATTTTGCCTTGGACTTATTGGAAGTCTTTGAATTCCCACGAGATTTGGATCTACCCTTATTGTCTGACTTATTATCATTTTTTTCTCTCTTTCAGTGGATCTCCCATGAACAGCAAGGGCTTCTTTTTCCAAAATGGAAGCATTTCTCCGCATCTCCTCTGATAGTAGTGAAGACACCACATCATCCATTTTGAAGGTGACTAACGTGATTCCGAGAGCCATCACAAGATGGTCCCATGAATTCGGTAAAGAACACAAAATTTTGTAGCAATGATCCTCCTCCTCTAACTTGACACCAGCTGATGTCAACTTTGCAGCCAACAGATTAAATGTATTTAAATGATCTGTTAAGGATCCACCTTCCTCCATTCACAGAGAGTACAACTTCTTCCCCAGGAACAACTTGTTCACCAAAGATTTGGCTTGATACATGGCCGCAAGTTTTTCCCACAAACTATTTGCGGTTTTCTCATCTAGAACATTCAGAAGAACTGCATCAATTAAACATAGTCTTATGAGACCCTTAGCTTTACGGTCTTTGATATCCCAATCTACTTGAGCTATAGTTGCTGGTCTTGTAGCACTTGAAGTCACTTCCCATAGGTCACGATCTTCCAACATGTCTTCCATCTTGAGTTTCCACAACTCAAAATTAGTGCTGTTAAATTTCTCCACCTCCATTCTTCCATATGATGAACTTGCCATCTCAATCTACAAATAAGATTCAGAATGCTTTGCAAAAAACTCCCACTCAAACTTGAGATCAGCTCAAAAAACCCTACCCAACAACTAGGATCAAAAGTTGATCAAGCTCTAATACCACTTGTAAGGAAACTCAGGTGCGGAAACAACTTCCTACGCTAATCTCTATAGGAGAGTATTGTGCAAATTCTTATAAATCCTTACAATTTCAGATTCGTTAACTACTTTAACAAAGATATTGCAACCACATACCATGCATACAAAAAAATAGAGAATGAAACAATGATATACCCTGGGGAAACCTTTCGGTAAAAAACCCCAGCACTCCAAAACTTGCACAATGTATTGATCAAAACTATTACAGCTTACAATACACTTGCAATGCAAGTTCTTTCAGAAGATTTCAAAAAACCCTTGAAGACAAATCACGACAGCATAAAACATTCCAACAATACACTCACATCACATCTCTTTGCAACCCTAAAAAAGCTTATATCATTCGCTTCACTTTTTAGGGCTACTCCCAAAGATAACCGTATTAGGGTTTTACCATTCTCTGAGAAAATAGGAACCCCAAATTTTTTTTTGGGGTGATGCCCCGAACCCCACGATTGGGGAAGAGTGTACAGTACTCAAATTTATCAGTTGCCACATGTCTTCACCTGTCATTGAATCTTCCTGACATAGCTCTTACGTGTCATAGGAATCCATCATAACCGTTTTAGCCATGATCTCCTTACACACAATTCAAGATGTCGACACATCAACATTATTTGCAAGAAATACATTTTACAAAACAAATAATAAGAATAGGAATTATCCAAGGTTGAGACACCTTATTCCTAACAATTTCAAATTTGAGCCTAAGCTCTTCCTTCTCTTTAGCATCTTTCTCTGCCACCTGAGCATTAAATTTGGCAGTTTCTAAAATCAAATTTGATGCTTCAACTCTAGATGTTTCCCCTACTCTCTGGACTAACAAACTGCCTATATACCCTTCAGAGAGATCCTTTCTTTTCCCTTTATTTTCATCTTTACTCAGAGACCACATCACAAGAGCAACATGATCCTCAGAGAAAGAAAATCCTCTTGCAGCTTGTTCTGCTATAGTAAGAGTCTTCACTTTGCTTTTTCTTACTTGGTCAAAGACAATTGCATCAACAATGTCCCATTCTAGCAGAATTAGTACCCCTGCTATGTGAACCATGGCCCTCCCTTCTTTTGGAGTAATTTTCTCAAATTTTTTGACCATTTCCACCTTGGTCTCATTTTCTATTTCTATGACATCCCTATCAGGGGACTCCTCTTTCTTCTTTTCACATATCTCCTTGAATTGATTTATTTTCATTCTCCAAAGAAATTGGGAGAATGCCCTGGTCTTAATAAACTTATCATCGACAAGGAAGGAATCCATGGCTTGTTTTAGAATAGGGTCCATCTATTTACCCTCAAACTCCTCTATTGAAAGATCCATGGCCACCTCCTTAGGTGCCTTAAGCATTCCTTCCTGCAAATCTTCACTAGAAACAAAATTTTTTTCTTCATTTCTTAGCTATACAAGTTGTTCTGCCACCCCATGCTCATCCAATTGAATAGGGGACTAAGAAGGTAAATAAGCCTCTTCTCTTGGTCTTACTTCTTCTTGTTTCTGCCTCTTTGGAGAGGGCTCCCGCACTGCTGGATCGTTAATAGGCCTTTTTCCTCTTGAAGTAGAAGGGATATCTTCACTTCTTTGCTGTGGTGGTAGGAGAACAGTGTAACCATTCCCTCTTTTCATTGTATAAATTCCTCTTGGGGTCAATTTCATATATTTAGGCTGACTCAAAATTTGCCTAGCCATCTCAGGGTTTGTCTTAGTCACTGCTGCTCTTTTTTCATTGACTGCATGCATGATGCCTTCAAAATGCTCCATAAGGGCATCCACTTTCCTTGTCCATGGTTGAAAACCCTTTAATGGGTCATAAAATCTGTCAAAATTCTGAATGAAATCTATAGTCTTTTTGTAAATGACCCATTTCTCTTTCTTGATCTCCTGCATTTGAAGATCAAACTCATTTCTGATTATATCCTCAGGAAAATTAAATTGATGCTCAATAAGAGCACACCTCACTTTATTTCTAAATACTCATGAGAGAAAACCTTCAGTATCAACACACCTCACCACTGCTTTAGACATTCTGTAGGGCTGTAAAACCTTATTCAAATGCACCCATCCTCCTTTTGTGATTACATATTGGTGTGCTATGGTTATGTCTGGGAAAAAGGTTCCCCTTCTTTTACCAGTGAGAACGGACTCTTGTAAGTCTCCAATTTGCCTTAGAATTTCCACATATCCCAACTTCAATGGGACTTGATAAGGTAAAATATAAGGTGCTAGCTTGCAACCATACACTCTGAAAATTGTGGAAACAGGATATAAGATAATATCCCCAAAATTGTGAACAATATTAATATCCTAGCAAAACTCCATTGGTCTAATTAGCCTCAGCAACTCTCTTGGAATCCTTGGATTGTCAAAATGTAAAAGAGCTCTAAGTCTAGAGGCAAAATCTCTATCAAAAATAATATAGCTAGCATCAATTCTATCCCATGATAGAGCTGTGGTCCACAACTACACTGGAAGAATCTCTCCATTCCTTTCCTTCACAATGTCTATTGTTGTACCAAAATATTCATCACCTTTGTATAGAAACATGTGCATGAGCATTGAGTACCATCCAAAAGGTCTAGACACCTTCATATTTTTGATTCCCATCAACCCTTCATGGATTATATCAGCTAAATGAGATGCAAAGTAAAAAATAAGGGCTAATTGGGGGTGCAGTGACTGTACCATCATGAACATGTAAGGTATTGGCATATGAGTTGCCTCATCATGTCCTAGAATCAAAGTCAAAGACTTATAAACTTCCTGTGCTCTCTTACTGAATAAGTCTAATCTAAATGGCTCTAGTGTGCTTGCACTGACAGCACACATTGATCCTATTTGATCAAAAAACTACCTCAAAGGCCCTGTCCTTAGATAATCCTTTTGTGCTTCATAGATTTTAGTAAACTCTGTGAAATCTATCTTCTCTAACCCCACAGATGGTTCATTCAATGAAAATACTTCCCTAATCTCATCCTCAGTGATGTTGATTAGGTCTCTACCATTTTTATCCTTAACACACTTCGTCACAGGATCATAGCACTTAGCTATCTGAATTAATAATTCAACATCCATAAAAACACTAGGAACAACTAACCTCCCAATATCAAACTGCCATATATTGCTCAAGGGGGCACAAGCATTCCTTTGTGAATAAGCTGACTTGAAAAGAATGAGACCGTTATGCTTGTCACCCACCTTGGTGTCTCTCATCCAATTTCCCCTGTCATGGAGACCGTTTGCAACTGAATCTCTAGGGTTTCTTGGAACTAGTTCTTTCAACCTAGCTGCCCCATTGTCTGAATGAGGAAGTAACTGCATTAAATCCTCAAAAATCCCTCTTTTAATATACTTTGTTTGACCAGACAAATTCCTCCTAGGTGACATCTTGAAACTAGGGCTCTTACAATAATATACGAGTACTCAAGAAAAAACCCTAGAAACTATCAACACAAAATCCTTCACAAACTTCAAGAAAATCCTTTAAATCAAGAAAGTAGACCTACCAGGCACTTGCAAATTCTTCACTTGAAATCACTCAGAAAGAAAACCAGTCACCAGAGAGCTTATTGAAATGGTAATGAGAAACAACGGTTGAATTGTGTTGTATATCATAGCCAACTACTTGCAATTTACCCGCACGTAGCACAATAAATCCACCATTACTGAAAGTTTGCAGCCTCTGCACTCACAGGACGTGAAAAATGTCACTAAGCAAAAAATTTGAATTTGGGCCGTTGATAAATCTCCACTTCAGCGCATTGGGTGATCGGCAAGTCGAACAGTAAAGCCTTGTTTACTTTTCCCTAAGTCAGTTCTCAACCAATGAGAACATTTCAAAACACTAGGTGGAAAGACTTTAACAATAATCTTTATTTTTCCCAGAGCAGACAGGTGTCATCATGTCACTAAAGCGCAACCCAAAACCTGTCAGAGATACCAGCCCTAGATATAACGACCACCGTAGATGCAGTCTGATTGGACGATCACCAAAACTTAACAAAACCTTGGCCCCACTGAACACCTTTAAAAAACCTTTGACGAATCAGGAGACGGCACCTTGGATAAGCCAGCAAGCCAAAATTTTTTGTGTCATCTATAGTATCAGAAACACCTGGCAATCAAAACTCGTCATTAGCACCACGGGCCAATAAAAAAGAAACACATCAATAAAAGCTCTGACAACTGAGGACTCGTTGAACACTTTTAATCCTTGGGCAAGATCAACGGTCATCGCTATACCGTGATGCATAAAGGATGTGCATCTTATCTTAATGGTATAATGATAGCCGTAAGATCTTGCCACACTTTAATCTTCATATTACTTAGGTCTCATGGTGACACATCATCCAACTGAACATCGAACCAAAAGACAACACGTTGTAGAAAAATGACAAGTGGAAGACCTGTCATGTTGAAAATCAATTCTGAAAGATTCTGACAACCGCCACCTCAATACTGCTGACAACTAATAAAAATATTACACAAAGATACAACCTTACAGTGTCAGGACCCACCAAGAACTTTACTCATCAAAAGGCAATCTGACGGTCATTGCTATACCACGATGCATAAAGGACATGCATCTTGGTCCAATGGTATAACGATAACCGTGGATTAGATTCTCTCGTTAAGGGCCAGTGCATTGTAAAATCAAATGGGCCCACAAAGACAGGTGGCACGTAGTCGCTATTTCGCATGTCAGGGAATTTGACAAGGAGCAGTCTTGCGGTGCAACGACAACCACACAATTTTAAAGGCTTTCTTTTAAGAAAAATTAATCTAAAACTTAGGCTCTGGCAGATTTATTTAAACCAAAGGGTTGATGGTTCGAAAGCCTAACCACCTCGACACATAAAACAATGAAAAAAGTGAGTCAAGGTATTAGCACATGTTTTATGAAAAGATTAGTGACTTAAAAAAGTAACGCAGAAACATAACATGACCTAGGATGAGTTAGGGCTTTGGAAAAATCTTAGGGTTTACACCTTGAAGAAAAATACCACTAGGTCAATATTCTTAGACTAGTCTGAAACATTATCACAGAGCTGAAATTTTTTATATGGTGATAACAAAGCCAAAACTGTAAAACCTCTTGAAAACCTGTGTGTCTAAAAATGACCCAAAAAGCCTCTGATATAGAAAACCCAACAACCAGGGTTGAAAAAATGCAACTCACAAGATCATGAATAAGAACTCAACTTGTTAAAAATAATAAAAATAGTTAACTCAATATCACAAAAATCAGAACTCAACTCTAACCTCGTTAATATCAATCCTTTATTTACAAGAATTATTTATTTAATTAATAATTCTAATTCATGCAAATCACTCAAATTTTAATCTTAAATTTATATTTCAATTTTATTTACCGAATGTGCAAATTAAATTGCATAATAATATTTAATTAATAACTAATATTTTTTTTAGCAAATTACTAATATGTAAATTAATAATTAAATATCAATTCATTAATTTATTAAAAGAGGATTATAACTAATCCTTCAGTTAAGTCTCTTGACTGGTGTGCATATAATCGCATGATTATATTTTAATTATAATTAATATATTTAGCACCACTTAATAAACAACTTGATAATTAATATCAATTTGTATTATTTGAACATTAACTTTAGATTTAGATTTTAATATTTAATTAAACCTTTATTTTCATAATTTAAACTTTTAATTTTAAGTCTTTTATATAATCAAAGATATTTAATTAATTTTCATTAATTAAATATCTATATATTTAATATTTTCATATTCATAAGATATAATTATTTTAATCTCATAATTAACCTTAATTAAATATTTAATGCATTAATAACATAAAATTCACGTCAAGACACCCAACAAACAAACATGAAGGAAAACACCAACCAAACCCATAAAGTAATAATCAAGCTCAAAGAAAGGCTTCACGAATGTCATCATCTTGATGAATTCAAAGGGTAGAAGATAAGATACTTGTCTACTATTTGAGGAAAATAAATGGCTTAGGTTGGGATTTAGACTTGGATGCTATCTCCCCTCTCTTACCATTGAGATAATGCAACAAGGCACACTCATCCTGACAATTTAGGGAAGTTGATGCTAAGTACTTGAAATCTTGCATAACATATGAGCATGTACATTCATGTATAAATATATAATAGACAATGGTGGAGATTGACTGATTGTGTGGATCTAGCAAACAAGTAATTATGACTCCGTTACTCAACCATATCAGGCACATCAAACAGAAACATGAAACATACATGCCAACCATACACATGCAAGTATGAGGTTAGTAAAAATCATAACATAAGTAACATCATCATATATAATTAATCATCATTATCTAACTAACATGGTATAAATTAAATGATTTAAAGTATCATAGTACTAAATTATTAAAGTAACCCAACATCTAATATTCATAAAAAGTGGTCTAAATGGGTTGGCATCATAAACGTAAATGGAAGTAAAAGAGTGCACATTACAACAAGTACATACTACTATGCCATAAAAGAGGAAATATACATAATTGATTTCCCGCAATTAGAACCTTAAAGGAAAGCAATTACAATTTATAGATCTAAGAAACTTCAGCAACATTATGACAAAGATTTAATATGTCAAAATAATGAAACTAGAAGAATGAGACAAAAGACAAAAACACATATATATGTGGGGAAAACACTTTAGGGTAAACATCCCACCCTCCAAAACATTGAACCAATGTATAATTTAGAAACAAGCTACAATATATTTTATAGGTTCTAAGCCTTTACATAGGGATTTACATCTTGTTCCATTGTGGAGAATATTCAACAACATAACTTGGTGAAATGAACTCCTCTCTTCTCCCTCTCTCCTATAAATAAGCTAAGGCACCAACATATATAGAGATCAACACAAGAGATAGGTGCCCATGGTTCCAAAGCCATCTTTAACACCTAAGAGGTAAGCTGTATCATAATGTAAAAAAGTTACTAATCCCATGACATGTTGCTCATAGAAACTTCTAAGGTAACAACACCTATCTCATCCATAATAGTCATCTTGCCAAATACAATGCAAGTACAACATATAAATTGTCATGACTAGTAATAGGCACCTTCCTTACCTCACATCACTTGTCAAAAGTGAACTCCATAATAAATGTCAATTGCTAAAATACAACTCCAATGCATAATAAAAATTGCAAACCAAGACTCTTTAGTCAACATAGAAAATTTCCAAATAAATTTCCACTCTGAATGGAAATATAAGACAATATCTTCCCAAAACTTAGCATCTTACAAGTGGGTTCCAAATTCCTATAAAATAAGAAAAATGCCTTTTCATCACCTGCCATATAGGATGCCACCTCACCAAGAGGTCCCACAAAGTGAATGACAAAGTTAGGAAGTAAATAACTTAGGATAAATTAATTAATTAAACAATTGAACATGTTAGGACCCTAAGGTTGATACACCTTAATCCCAACATTCTCCCACTTGTTGAATACTCAAGTCACGAGTCTACAACACCAACTTATATAAGGAGTCAAAATGATGAAACCACATCATCAAAACCATCCATGAAACTACATAAATATCAAACACACTTTTGTGCTCCCTCTAGACACCAGTCCAAACAACACAAGCATACGATCCCATTGATAACAAAGGATACACAATACTTCCATCACTCCATTGCACTCATGATCTATACATAATAATCAAATTTAATGTCCAACACAGCTATGAAGTAATCCTCTAGAAAACAAGATATAACATCAGACAAAACAACGACCAAACTAATTGCTCCAATCCAACTAATAAATCCATGATAGTGAAAATAGAATCCTCAAAAAAATCTAACCCATCCAATCACCTATACCTCATGTTGAACATGTCGAATAACTGAGAGGGGGGTGAATTAGTTATGCCCACACACTATAAAACTTTTACTTTGTCAGTAAACTTATTAACAACAACACTATCAATTTATGATCTATCGATTAATCACATCAAACATTCATAAAAGATGTAAATGTAAAAGTACAGAAACACCAACACAAAGAACACCAAGATTTACATGAAAACCCAATCTAGGAAAAACTATAGAGAAGATAATTCTTATGAAATGAAACACTAGTTAAGGTGAATTTTACAAAGGCTCACTATCGGTTGTGCTCACTATAGGTTGGCTCACTACTGGTTAGGCTAACTACCCTTAGAAATGAATATGGATAATTTCTAATACAATTAGGTTTACTACTAGAATATATGAAAAGAGATTGAATCCATCACTTAGATCACTGTCAACAAAACTCTACAATATAGAAAATGATATATCAGTCTTCTATCGATTGCATCCACACACATGATCATTGACACACATATCTCCTATAAACAGATTCAAAATCACTTCACATACACGAAACACATAAGCCTCACAAACAAATTAACTCATCACTCTTCTTATACTACTCTATGCCATCAACCATTTTGGCCAAAACAATTCGAAATAGGTCACACCAAAATATTCTTCCCATGGTAAGGAATAAAATGTGGACCACCTTGATCAATAGAACATGCTTCGAGTGTAGCAACATGCTACACCACCTCCAAATCTTTTGGTACCAATAGATAGGATGAACATGTTACATGGTAACTGCTAGGAATGAAACATAAATGAACACACTTCAAATAGGATTGGCCCAAAATAATTGATTCACCATATGTTGCACACAAAATAGGATCACCATTGAATTGGAAAATGACAAACTTCTAAAACACATCCTTTGGTGAACACCTTTACCAATATGCCAAGGATATCGAGGTACATATAAACCAATACAATTAAAACATGAAAATGCATAGGATATATTGACATCAATTACAACCATTAATGAAAACACCATGAATAGCATCAACTTCACATTCTAACACCTTAAAGGTATCCAACATCAACAAACTCATTCCATAAACAAAACCAACCCATAAATTGCAACCTGAAGCTCCATTTGCAAACTAGTCGATGAAGACCAAACACATACAAGAAGTCCACACTACTTGGGTAATGTCAAATCTAAAAGATCAAAGGGATATTAAGTCTACCAATCAAAATAGGTAGAAAGTGTAACCATGTAGTACCAAGGACCATCCACAAAGATATACAAATCCTATAATAAAACTATTGCAAGAAACAAATCTCTTGATCAGTCTCTACAACTCTCCAATGTTCTCCACATTCAACAAAGGCAAGAGATAAATGAGCCACCATGTCATCACCCCCAAAAAATAAAGTACAAGTTATAACACATGACCACAAAAGAGTGATCACCATAGCTCCACCTAAGATCTTAAAACATAATATTTTGTGAACCTAGATGTCCAAGAAGATCATTAAGACTAAAGAGAGAAAACACAAACCATAAACATGCAACACATACTTCTACAAACACCTCTAAATGCCAACTATGCCAAGTATGATCTCCTTCACAACCCCAAGAGAAAATCCACAACAAGATCCAAAATTTTTCAACCTCAAGAGATCAAACATAACACAATATCAAGAATATTTATAGATGTAAGCCTCTCAAAGAAGATCAAACTAATCCATTCTCATTTTAGAAAATCAACAAACTACCATCTCCTACTAACATTGTAATTGAAAATACAACTTGAAGAGATAACCACACTATCCATATCTCACAATGAATCCTTTATAACCATCTGGTTGTAGCTCACAATCCATAAATATGAAAGAGAAACATCAAGAACTTGAGAGTAATAATGGGAAACACCTCTGAAGTGATAAAATAATGAGTAGACCAAGAGTGGGGAATAATAATTCTCTTTCAAGATATGAAAGTCATCATGAATTATGTAAGATAAATCTCCTCATAGATCTTTATTAAACTCGCATCCAACTAAGGCATAGGATCCTTAGAATTTATAATTCAATCTCATCAAGAGAAACCATCTCAACAAAATGTCTCTCATTATCTTCAGTTCACCATGCATAGATTTTGGTTACCTCATGCTGTTAGGTTTGATTTGGCCTTTACTGCCCCAAAGTGAGGCTATTAAAATCATTTTCTTATGCCCAAACTTAGGATTTTAATGGAGACTAATCCACTGCTCTAAGTATTAGTTGAGTGTCAATCAGTTGCTAAAGTATCAGTCAATTACTAAGTTTATTGTTGTGTAAGCACAAATGGATTTTTTCTAAGATTTGTAATAATGGTAATTGATAATCAATTCCAGTAGTGAATAGAATAATGAATAGAAGTTTATTTTTGTAATGCTCTATTATTTTTAGTTTCTCTGTTATTTCTCTATATAATTTTCCCAGATTTATTTTCTTTTCCTTCTAGCTGATCTATGTAGTTATAACTACAAATCTCACATGGTATCAGAGCATAGGTGCTAGGAAGGAGAGTATTGTTTTTTTTGCAGGTACAAAACATCAGAGCCTAAAGAATGGAGTTTACAACCTCTGTTATTCTCACACCATAAAACTACTTTGATTGGAAGCCATATATTCTACTTAGCTCATAAGTAGAGGCCTCTATTGGATAGTTATGAATACAAAGGTTGAACCCAATTCAACAGTTGAAAAGTCTAAATACTTCAACTGCATGGATGAAGCCTTTGGTCTGCTATGCTTATCCACCTCTCATGAATTGATGTTTCAAGTTGAGGCATGCACAATTCCAAAGCAAGTTTGGGATGCATTGGAGACACTCTTTGGAAAGCAAGATGAGATGCAGGGTCATATCCTTGAAAATGAACTCAATTATTAGATCCAAGGAGATTTGATAATATTCAAGATTTCTTCACAAAATTCAAGTCCTTATTACTTTAGCTAAAAGGATGTGGTATTGACAAATCCCAGGAAGAAAGAAAATTAATCCTTTCTATTCTATCAAAATTGGGTCCAAAATATGGAGTATTTGTCTCTACTTTCCACATAGTTAGGCTTACAACAGGGGCAACTTGGAAGATGCCCACATTGGCTACATTCATCGAGTCTCTAATATATGAGCAAGATAAGCTTATAAAGATGGATACATTGAAGAATTCCCAACCTCATGTACTTGTTGTGCATGAAAGTGGGAAGTACAGTTCCAAATCCAACCAAAAATTCAAAGGCAAAGAGAAGAAGGATTCAGATCCAAGAAAGGAAGGCAACCTCAAACCTCCAGGTGGATCTACAGGCTCAAAAGAAAATGATAAAAAGGGAAAATCAAAGTGTACCTATTGCGACTATGGGTTCCATCCAGCAGCATTATGCATGAAGAAGACCATCGATATCATGGCTCAGACTCTTCAACAACATAATATTGGTAGCCTTATCCCAGAAAGTGCCAAGAAGCAACATGAAGAGAAAACACCAGAAAATACAAACTATGGTCATGCATTAATTGCTATTAATTCTTCTTCAGATGCATGGACCATAGACTCTAGAGCTTCACACCACATGGAAGCCACAAAATATGCTCTTTCTTCCTTGAAGCCATATTGTGGTCCTTCTATTCTCATGGGAGATGGCTCTCCTGTAGAGGCAATTGGAATAAGGACAGTAGAGCTTGAAACTGGAAGTTTTGAGAATGTCTTACATATTCTAAAAGTTTGTGTTAATCTCATTTATATGTATCAAATGACACATATTGGAACCGGTAGGAGAGTTGAATTCACACCAGATTTAATGAGCATCTATGACATGCAAGAAAACTCCAAAATTGCTATTGGTAAGGTGAATCATCAATCTCATTTGTACACTTTCTTTGACTTTGTTGCCAAATCAGATTCTACTTTACTACTAACACATATAAATGATGAAATTAGAATTTGGCATGAAAGATTTGGACATCTAAATTTTAGATACATGAAACAACTTAGCAAACAGGGGATGGTGCAAGGCTTTCCTACCAGAGAATTTTTTGATGGAGTTTGTGAAGGGTATGCTCTTGGAAAGCATCCGCAAGAAAAGTTTCCAAAAGGGATTGCATGGAGAGCCTCTTCTCATCTGGAGCTTTTTCATAGTGATCTAATGGGCCCATTTCCTGAACCTTCTATGAGCCAAGCTAGATATGTCCTAACATTCATTGATGATTACACAAGATACACATGGGTGTATTTTCTCAAATTCAAATCTAAAGTGTTTGAGAATCTTAAGATTTTCAAAGCTCATGCAAAGAAGCAATCTGAGAAAATGATCAAAATCCTCCGCATAGATAATGGGGGGGAGTATGTTAACAATGATGTCCAACATCTTTGTGATGAAGTAGGAATATAGTTGTAGAACATAGTTCCTTACACTCCACAACTAAATGGGGTAGCTGAGAGGAAGAACCAATCTTTGAAAGAGATGGCCAGTTTCATGTTGCATGATAGATCCCTTCCCTCTAAATTGTGAGCTGAAGCAATCAACTGTACTTCATACATACAAAATAGATCTCCTCATAAATTTGTTACAAGAAAAACTCCTTTTGAAGCATGGAGTGGCATACAACCAAAAATTACACATTTCCATATTTTTGGATTGTCTGCATGGGTTCACATTCCTACAGGAAAGAGGATATTAAATCTGGAGGAGAGTCTATTTTGATGAAAGTACCATGCATACATCTTCAGATGATACATGCAATCATTCTGATCTAATTCTATATTCCTCTAAATTAGAATTAGGTGAACACATGCATCCCTATGAAAATGCAGATCTAGAACCAATTTCAACATGGGCTTCTAGTGATGCTTCAGTATCTCTAGTGATAAATCAAAGAATAAGGAGGCTGGATGATATATATGCTGCCCCTCATGCATTTTCAGCTATTGATCCAATCAAGCCAATACATGCTTATGTGATTCAAGGATCTGGTCCTCAAACTTATGCATTAACCATAGGAAATCCTCATTGGGAAGTAGCTATGGGTGAGGAGTATGATTCTCTAATTGCAAATCAAACTTGGGACTTGGTTTCACTTCCATCTAATCACAAGCTTGTAAGGTGTAAGTGGCTCTACAAAACAAAGAGATCATCAGATGGTCAAGTGAGTAGATACAAAGCAAGGTTAGTAGCCAAAGGTTTTCAATAAGTTCATGGCATTGATTATGAAGAGACTTTTTCTCCTATGGCAATAATGGACTCCATTTGATTGGCTCTTTGCATTGCAACAATAAGAAAATGGGAGATTCATCACATGGATGTGAAGAATGAATTTCTTCATGGTGACCTTGAGGAGGAGATCTACATGGAGCAGCCACATGGGTATGTACATGATTCCTCATTGGTATGCAAGCTCAAGAAGTCACTTTATGGACTCAAGAAAGCACCTAGAGCTTGGTATGCTAAAATGGATTCTTATCTTTTGTCTCAAAATTTGATAAGATGCAAATATGATCCAAATGTTTATATGATGAGAACATATGACTCTTTGTTTCTCATAGTACTCTATGTAGATGATTTTCTAATAATAGGTGATTCAACCATAGCCATTGCTGCAACCAAAGCAAATTTTCATGATAGATTTTCTATGACAGACATGGGTGTCCTCAACTTTTTTCTTGGTCTTGAAATCAGCCAAAATGAATCATGTGTTCAAATTGCTCAATCCAAGTATGCAAGAGATCTTTTGGTTTGATTTCACATGAGTTATTGTAAGCCAACAACCACACCTTTCCTATTAGGATTCAAGCTTGAGGATGGAAAGGATACAACATTGGTTGATTGCACACTCTACCGTCAACTTGTCGGGAGTCTTCTCTATCTCACTCACTCTCGTCCAGATCTATCATATGCAGTGGATGTTATTTCTAGATACATGCAGGAGCCTCATGAGCTACATTGGAAAGCTGCCAAGTGTATACTTCGCTATTTTTAGGGAACCATTAACTATGGGATTCATTATTCAGCTGGATGTACATTGGATCTCATTGGCTATACCAATTCTGATTGGGCTGGTGATAGCATTGATTGCAAATCCACTTCAGGATATGTTCTTAGTTTGGGATCTGGTCCCATCTGTTGGTCAATTAAGAATAAATCTTCCATTGCTTTATCATCTACAGAGGCTGAATATAGAGGTGCAATCAATATTACCATTTAGGCTATTTGGTTGCAGAACTTCTTGACTAAGCTTGGTATCTATTTTCATCGTCCAACTCTCATTTGGTGTGACAATCAGAGTACACTGGCAGTTTGTAGAGATCCAATACAATGACAACAGACTAAACACATCGAGATAAATATGCACTACATTCAAGATTTGATTCATGATGGCATCATAGATTTGTAGTATTGTCCCATATCTCACCAGATTGGTGACATCTTCATGAAGACATTGACCGAAAAGAAGTTTCACTTTCTTCGAGATCTTCTTGGGGTGAAAGGAATTGTAACACATTACTTTTCTTAATTTGTTAGCATCTTTTTTGAGGGGTGGTTTTCTTCCCACTGGCTTTTCCCTCTTTCCTCTTTCTCTTCCTAGGCTTTCTTTTCTCTTCAGTTAGAATTAAGGGGAGGTGTTGTGATTAATTCCATCTTTAGTTCACCATGCGTAGATTTTGGTTACCTCTTGCTATTAGGTTTGATCTGGCCTTTACTACCCCAAACTAAGGCTATTAAAATCATTTTTCTATGCCCAAACTTAGGCTTTTAATGGAGACTGATCCACCACTCTAACTATTAGTTGACTTTCAATCAGTTGCTAAAGTATCAGTTAATTCCTATGTTTATTGCTTGTAAGCACAAATGGACTTTTTCTGAGATTTGTAATCATGGTAATTGATAATCAATTCCAGCAGTGAATAGCATAATGAATATAAGTTTATTTTTGTAATGCTCTATTATTTTTAGCTGCTCTATTATTTCTCTGTATAATCTTCCCAAATTTGTTTTCTTTTCCTTCTAGCTGATCTATGTAGTTATAACTACAAATCTCACAACCTCTCATAACTCTACATGTATCCATGAGTACAAGAAAAATGTCAATTCATGATAAAATCTAAATGCATATTTTCCCTCTCATGAAGCTTCTCACACATATGAGGAATGTACCCAATACAAAGAGAAATCACAAGATCACTATCAAAGCTTCAACTGTAGGAAACATGAACCCATCATGACTGTTGGCATTAAGGGATGGTAACTAGACCAGTAAGATTGTAATCGGTACATGACAAAAGAGGTATTATCATTGATTGGAAAAAGAGATGAACTATGGATACCAGTGTTCGATTTATATAGGAAGGACCTCCATAGATGAAAAAATTAAGCAGAGGAAAGAATGGTTTGGCAACCAGTAACACTATGCAAATAAGAAGAGACTATATCTATTTCATTAGAGCAACTAGTCATTAAGGAAGTATACAACCAGTAACAAGAATCAAGGAAAGGATGCAACCGGTATAGCTAGAGAAAGGGAAGGTGACAGGTCAAAGCTCTTACCTATTCACAACCTAAGGATCTTTACTGATCAACTGAAGACTTCATCATGATTGATGAACTAGGGAATATTATAGTCAACAATCATATATCTAACTCCTTAACCTGGATTTATTGGACAAAATTTGGGAGACTTTGAGTTATCAAGGTGATCAGTACAAGGCATGTTTGAAGGTTTTAATGCTAGAGTTTGTGGCATTAAATCATGGAGATATCTCTTGTGAAGGAAAGATTTTGACACACATTTGTCATTTTCTTTCATAAAGAAGATACAACATAACATGCATTGGATGTTTCCTCAGTGAACTAATACTCCACTAGGTGACAGATCTGATAGGTGATCTTTAAAGAGGTCATGCATGTAGAAAGAAAATAGGGCAAGAAGTCTATATATTCATCTGTCAGAAAAGAATATAGTTTTCCCTCATTCTACCAAAGAAAAAGAGTGAAATTGTACGCTGAGAAGAAGCTACATAGGTGAAGGAGAGAAGAAAAGGAGATTGTGAAAAGAAGCACAAATGTCTAAGAAAACATACCTACAGAGACCGGTGATGTTTCTTAGTTAAGTATAACATGGATCTTATCAGGCTTAGCAAAGCCATTATTAAAAGATTAAATCATCTATTATTCTCTAATAATTACAACAATAAAATCCTAGTATTTTGGGTGGACTTTAATAGGTCCCTTGTACTAAATCCCTTAATCGGGTGACATCTATTTAGGTGTTCTAAGTCCTCTAACTAGACAGGCTCTAACAAGCCTTATTGTATGGAATCCCTTAACCAGGTCGCATCTAATAGTGCATTTATAATATTTTAACAGAGAAGGCTCCTAACATGGCACACTTTAGAAGAGTGCAAAATTTGTGAGGTTTCCTCACACCGTGGATTTCTTCTGATTTGGGTTTCCACATAATAAATCTAGTGTTGCTTATTGTTGATTGCTTGATGCTATTTTTATGATAGAATCTATTTTGCTTATAGTTGTAGTATACTACGTCAGATTTATTTTAAATTTCTTATTGTTGCTGATTCACCCCTCCCCTCTCAGCACTGTTTGGGATTGTCAATGACATCATGATCTAAACATGCCCTTCTAAGAGATCACATGATCCAAGTGAACATACCATAGTCTAAAAAATAATGTATCATGCCAAAACTCTAATTAGTATCAAGATTACACCTTGACATAATACCAACATACTCTAAACCAACATTACTTGTCAAACACTATAGAAAACTCAACCAAATAATCAAGAATCTTCCATGTCTTTAAGATGTTACACATCCTCAAATAGTATACATGCAAAGGTAAAGGAACCCTTTTGTAGGAATAGGATCTAAGAATCCCTCCAAACATCTACATCACTAAAGAAGATAATCCATCAATATGTGATGAATACATAGTCACTACTAAATCTCCCAAAAAATTGTGCTCCTGAAATATTTAAGAACATGACACACAATCTCCTAAATTGGAAAATAATCTAGGTCCACACACATACAAGTGAATTTCTAATCACACCAAGTGAAACCAAGATCTCCAAACCAAGGAAATAAACCATGCCATAAGATCCCATAATCAAATATCCAAGTACTCACTCATGACCCATCATATCATCCCATAGATAACATGCCAATGCACAGGTGACCACAGACAAGGCTAACTAACAAGTCTTCTCCAACATTGAATCAATTTTGGTGGATATAGATAGTCCACATTTGAGTTATCCCATTGCAACTAAATAGGTGATCAAACCACACAAATTCATAATTCATAGATCTAATCATTGTAACATGCAAAACCATTATCACATAAATGACATGAAAATATAAGATCTAAAAGAGAAAAATCATGTAGACAACATGACTCAAGCACTAGATCAAGCATACATCCAATTTTCCAATCAATTCCACCTCGAGCACCATAGTAGAAGAATCCATCAAGAATCACCATAGAAAATGCTCAGTGACTAATCATGTACCAACATTATCATGTAGAGAAATAACCACACCTCTCACCAAGCACAAAGCATATTGCATGCATAACTACAATTATCTCATCCAGTAACACCCCAAAAGTACTAGGGTATAGAAAATAGCTCTTTAGTAGATCCACAAAACCTCAAGTTTTTTCTTGATCGTGCAAAACTTGCAAAACCAATGTGTTCAAGAAAACCCATGCACATCCATACCCACTTCTCATCTGGAAGAATAAAAAGTCTAAAAAAGTATCAAAATGCTTAACCTAAAACAATGTATTGTCATAGCTAAGCATTAGCATAGCTTTTTAAGAAAAATCTATAAACCCCTTAGATCCAAGGAACATGAACCCAAGCCATGCAAGTGCAATCATCCATAAGGAAAAAATAGTACAAGAACTCCAAGCCCACTTGCAGACCAACTCCACAACCACCACTAGTACATACATCTAAGAGATTTAGGTGGTTATAGGATCTTCCAAATCATCCAATGATAATTTCCATAGCTCCATGAATTCAAGGTAATAAAATCAACACCTTTCAATACCCACACAACAAGAATTATTCCATTGAAAACTAGGAGCTCTAGATCAATGTCATTTCAACTTGACCAACTACATTATCTTTGTCTTCACCATTATTAAAAAAAATCTTGATGTATCCTAAAAAAAACTAAATCAATTGCAAGAATTCCAGTCATCAAAGGATTAGTCATCACTAAATTCCTTCAAAACAAACTTCTTCAAGCCTTCCAAGCTAAGAAATCTTAATAGAAGAAATACCAAAAACTAGAAACATCGTGAATCCACACATGCAAGAAACATGCAAATCATTGAGCTTAGCTCTGATACCAATTGAAGGGAAATACATGCATCTTAGAAAGCCATATGAGATTAGTATGCACATTGAGTATATACTGATTTCTTTTATATCTTGTAAAAAACTAATACAAGCACACATTACTATGCCATAAAAGAAAAAACATACATAGTTGGTTACCCACAATCAAAACCTTAAGGGAAAGTGATTGTAATTTACAAATCTAAGAAATTTCAGCAGCATTAAAAAATAAAGTCTTAATACTTCAAAAACATGAAATTAGAAGAATGAAATAGAAGAGAAAAACAAAAATATACATGGTGAAAATCCTTTTGGGTAAAAAACCCCACACTCCAAAACATCAAGCAATGTATAATTTAGCAACAAGCTACAATGCATTTTTAGGCTCTAAGCCTTTACATGGGGATTTACATCTTGTTCCATTGTGGATAATATTCAATAACATATCCCTATGAAATGAACTCCTCTCTTCTCCCTCACATCTATAAATTTGCTAAGGCACAAACATATGTAGAGATCAAAACAAGAGGTAGGTGCCCATGGTTCTAAAACCATCTTCAACACCTAAGAAGTAAGTTGTGTCATAATGTAAATAACTTTCTAATTCCATGACATGTTGCTCATAGAAAATTCCAAGGCGACAACACCTAGCTCATCCATAACAGTCATCTTGTGAAATACATTGCAAGTACAACATAGAAATTATCATGACTAGGAATAGGAAACTTCGTTATCCCACACTACTTGTCAAAAGTGAACTACACAATAAATGGCAATTACTAAAATACATCTCTAATGTACAATAGAAATTGCGAATTAAAACTCCTTAGTCAACATAGAAATTTTCAAATCAATTTCCATTCCAAATGGAAATATAAGACAATATCTTCCCAAAACTCAACATCTTCCAAGTGGGTTCCAACTTCCTAGAAAATACAAAATATGCCATCTCATGACCTGCCATATAGGATGTCACTTGACCAAGAGGCCCCCACAAAGTGAATGACAACTTAGGAAGTTAATAACTTAGGATAAATCAATTAATTAAAGAATTGAACTTGTTAGGACCCTAAGGTTGAGACACCTTAATCCCTATCTCTCTTGTTTGTTAAAGATATTAAATTTCTAGAGTCCATATTTTTGAATTTGTTATTTTTTAGTTTAAGTGGGTAAACATTTTTCCATCAATGTTTCAAACCATATGCTTTGATTTATATTCAGAATTCATTCTCTTCTCTAGACCACTTTATCTTGATGATGTAGCATATAGTATAATTGCAAATGTTTTAATTTTTTTTTGAAGTCATCCAAAAGCTTATAGATTCAACATCATTGTTAATTTTATAGATTTCCACAATCCATTAGTTTATCAAGTAATTGCTTTGAATTTGATTTTGTCTCTCTCTTTTTTGCATTAATATTTTGGATCACGCTTTGTGATACATCTCTTGAATCTCTTACATCCTGATGATGGATCATAGAGTGTGATCCAAAATATTAGTGCCAAAAAGAGATACACAACCAAACCTAGAAATAATTTATTTGATAAATATTATTTGTTGTTAGAACACTCTAAATTTCTTATTTACTAGGTAACTTACATGCAACCTAAATGACCCCAATATCTTTTAGTAAACATAAATCTTGTTATCTCTAATTTTCATATCCAACATAAATGACCCAATAGTTGACTTTTTTTTATTGTTAAACAAAAAAATAAATTATTATTTAAAATACAACTTATATTCAACTTCAAATATTCACAAATCTTTTTGGCAACCTTTAATATAAATATATGATACAATACATTTATTTTGCTGACATTTTATATTTCTAAAGGACAAACATGTAATATTAAATACTCCAATGCATATACATTGCCACCCCAATAATTGTACTTGTAGAAAACTATTTATCCTCTATTTTATCATTGATACACTTATATTTGATAGTTATGATATTGTATATGAAGCAAGAAAATATTTATTTTACTTGTGTAATGACATGAACATGTTATTGTTAACACAAAATCTTACATTAAATTTGATAATTATTTACATGCCAAAATAGTAATATTTACTAGCTTATACATATTTTATATATGAGAGATATCCTTCTCAAGTCACCTATTACATGTTATACTAAATATGGTTAAAAATAAGTGCCTCAAGAAGGATATCTCTTGATGTATTATATATATATTATAAAATATATAAGCTAGTAGAAATCACTGTGATTGCTACTAAGATTAAATGGTTAGGGTTAGGGTTAGGGTTAGGGTTAGGATTAGGATTATAATTAGTGTTAAAATTATGGTTGGATTTAGGGTTTACATAATGGTTAGTATTATGGTTAGGATTTAATATTATGGATTTCATTAGGGTTAGGGTATGATTTTACATCATGGTTAGCATTATGGTTAGGGTTAGAGTTTTTATTAGTGTTAGATTTTTGATTAATGCTTAGGATTTAGGATTAAAATTATTATCAATATTAGGGTTTACATCATGGTTAGTATCATGACTAGAGCTAGGGTTTTTAATAGGGTTAGGATTAGGATTATGTTTTATGGTTAATGATAAGGATTATAGTTAGGATTATGGTTAGGGTTAGGGTTTACATCATGGTTAATGTTATCATTAGGGTTAGGGTTTAAAGTTATGATTAGGGCTTAGAATTATAATTATGGTTAGGTTTAGTATTTGTATCATGGTTGTAATTATGGTTATTGTTAGGGTTTGATTAGGGTTAGGATAAGAGCTTAGGTTAATGTCATGGTTAGGGTTAGATTAAGGGTTTGGATTATGGTCTTGTTTAGGATTAGGGCCTAATGTTTGGGTTAGTGCTAGGGTTTAGGTTAGGATTAAAATTAGGGTTTATAGTTTAAGGTTATGATTATGGGTAGGGTAAGTGTTTACATTATGGTTAGTAATATGGTTAGGGTTAGGATTTTGATTAGGGTTACAACTTAGAATCAGTGTTACAATTATGGTAGTTTAAGACTTTACATCATGATTAATATTATGGTTAGGGTTAGGATTTTGATAAAGATCAGGATTTAGGGTTCCAATTAGAATCAATGTTTAATATTTAGGATTAGTAGTATCATTAGGGTAAGGGTTTATTATTTGGGTTATGGTCTTATTTAGGATTAGGATTATTGTTAGGGTTAGAGTTTAGTGTTGGGATTAGGGTTTAGGGTTAGGGTTATGGTTTAGCTTTAGGATTAGGGTTAGGTTTTAGATCATGATTAGTATTATGGATAGGGTCAACATTATGATTAGGGTTAGGCTTTAGAACTAGGGTTAGGACTAGGGCCAGGATAAGGATTATAGTTATAGTAAGGGTTTATGCCATTTTAGTAATTATTGTTAGGGTTAAAGTTTTGATTAGGGTTAGGATTTAGAGTTAGGGTTAAGATTAGGGTTAAGGGTCTAGTATTAGGAATGTAGTTAGGGACAAGAATTAAATCATGATTAATATTATGGCTAGGATAAGGGTTTAAATTTATGCCATGCTTAGGACAGGGTTGTGTTTAGGGTTTGGGTTATGATATTATTTCAGATTAGGATTGTGATTAGGGTTAGGATTTAATGTTTGGATTATGATTTATCAACAGGATTGGGATTAGGGTTTAGTGTTAGTATTATGGCTAGGATTAGGGTTTACATCAAGGTTAGTATTATAGTTATGGTCAGCATTAGTTTTAGAGTTAGGATTACAATTATAGTTAAGATAATATTGTACATTATGATTAGTATTATGGTTAGGGTTAGGATTTAGGGTTAAATTTAGGATTTGGGTTTAGGGTTTAGGACTAGTATTATCATTAGGGTTAGGGTTTAATATTTAGGTTATGGTCTTGTTCAGGGTTGAGATTTATTTTTTGGGTTAAGGTTTATGGTTGGACATTTGGATTATGGTTAGAATGATGGTTAGGATTAGGTTTTAAATCATGGTTAGTATTATGGTTAGGGCTAGTATTTTTATTATGGTGATTGTTAGGATTGGGGTCAAGGTTAGGATTATTGTTAAGGCAATGGTTTACGTTATGTTAATATTATGGTTAGGGTTTTGATTAGAGTTAGGATTTAGGATTAGGGTTATATTTTAGGGTTTAGTATTAGGAGTATCATTAGGGTTGGGTTTACAACATGATTAGTATTATAGTTAGGATTAGGGTTTTTATTATTATTAGGGTTTAGGTTTAGGGTTAGGATTATCTTTAGGATAAGGGTTTACATCATAATTAGTATTAGGGTTTAGGTTTAGGGTAAGGATTATGTTTAGGATAAGGGTTTACATCATGGTTAGGGTTATGATTAGGGCTAGCCTTTAAAATTGGTATAAAGAATAGGGTTTAGGATTAGGATTATCTTTAGGGTTAGGGTTTATATCATGATTAGTATTATAGTTAGAATTTTAAGGTTAGGTTTAAGTGTTATAGTTAGGATTAGGGTTCAAGATTTTGGACTAGGGTTAGGGTTTGTAAATTAAGGTCAACATTTAGAATTAATTGTAGGATTAGGGTTTAGGTTTAGGATTATCATTATAGGTACTTTTAGTGATGAAGGGTACTCCCCTTATTAATACAAACACACACAACATAATTGAGAATAAAAATGAATTATAAGGACAAGAAATGGACTTTCTATTATCTCTAATGAAATGGAATTACAATGTCCATAAATATAACATACACAACCATATGGGCATTTTTATTACAAAATTATGCAAGCTAGAGCCACTAGACGTATCTTCCAAAAATTGCTCTAGATAACCCTACAAGCCTTCATTATAAAGGTATTTTAAACCACCCAAGAAGGTTCTAGAAATTTTAGCCCTAAAGTTTGAGGCTAACCATCCCTAAAATATTATTATTTATTTTTATTACATTATAATAGGCCCAAAGAACTTTTAGAACTCAAAAATAAATTTTGAAGGAATTTCATTTTCTTCTATTTTAGGTAGCAACTTTCAGAGACCATAACTCATTGCTCATTAACCCGATTCACTATTATAACCCAAATGGCATGAAGTTATCAATGGTGCCTTACTAGCACTCCAAGTAGCCAAGGTTTCAACCTCCTTCGAAGCCTCTAAAGCCTTCAAAACTGAGTTCAAAGTTTCTATACCCTACTGCCAATACCAAATTTTTTCAATATCTTCAAAACTAGACTTGATCTTGCAATGAAACTTTACTGGCATGCTGATATAACCAAAGTGAATCTCTTGAGAGGAAAATAGAACATTCTAAGATCAAATGAAAAACTTACTAAAAATACTAAATTTCCAAAAATAGCATCTCTGCACAATATAGCCCTTATTGAAAAGAAACTAGAAAAATATTTTTGGGTGATGCAAGATTTCCCTTATAGCCAAGATGCTTCTGCATTAGACACTTGGGGTAATTTGATAAGTGACCTTGTCACATCTCAGGTGTTCAAAGGAAAAACAAGATGGTTAACCTCCTCCCTTGATAGCCATGATGAATCTTCCACATGTCATCCTTTCCATTTGACCACATATTCTTCATATGTCATGTTCCTTCTACTTCTGCCAACATGACTATCCAAGATGTCTTCAATATTCTTTGTAGCTAAATTAGTTACTGGAATATTCTACTGTACTTCTATGACCTGATCCTCAACACCTCCTTCATGATATTATGTCAGATCTAAAATCTTAAATGCTAGTGAAATATTGAGTTCACTAGGAAACTCTACTTCATCAGAATTTTATGAGTCATGCATCTTCAATATTTTTCATGCTCCAAACTTCTTCATCTTCAAGTTATTGTATTTTCCTATTAGGAATCTCTCCTTTCTCAAATGAACCATGACTTCATCCCCCACCTAAATTTCCTTATGCCTCCTTTTCTTATCTACCTTACCCTTGTACTATGTATTCATTTTATTAATATGCTTCCTTACCTCCTCATGCAAATTCTTCAATTGTTCTGTAAAGTCTTTAGTGTTAGCACTACTTGTCTGTCCTCTATCCAACTTTCTTAATTATAATGCATTTTTGAGATTAATTCCATATACTCTCTAGAATGGTGACTTACCAGTGCTCCTATTCACAAAATTATTATATGAAAATTCTATTTGTGATAAAATCAAACCCTATCCATTTGGTTTATCTCTAACCAAGCACCTCAATAGATTCTCCAAACTCCTATTCACCACTTCCATTTTTCCATTAGTTTGTGGATGATGTGTTGAGCTAAACTTCAAAGGTGTCTTCAACTTTTTCCACAAGGTTCTCCAAAAGTACCTAGCAAACTTGGTGTCCTGATCTAAAGCTACGCTCTTTGGTAAACCATGTAGTCTCACCACCTCCTTGAAAAACAATTTTGCTACATGAACATCACCATTAGTCTTCTTGCAATGAATGAAATGTGCCATCTTTGAAAATCTATCTACCACTACAAAAATGGAATCATGCCCTCTCTAAGTTCTTGGTAAGACAAGAACAAAGTCTATACTAATATCGCCCCATGACTTCCATGGTACATGTAATGGTTGATATAGCCCTGCATTTTTCTTAGCTCCCTTTTCCATTTGACATACCCTAAAACCTTGTACATATTTCTTAACATATTTCTGCAACTATGGCCAATAATAATTTTCACTAATGAGAGCAATAGTTTTATCTTAACCAAAATGTCTAGCCAGTCCTCCACTATTCTTTTCTTTGATTAGATTATCCCTAATGGAACTCCTTGGAATACATAAATGGCTACCTCTAAATAACATACCATCTTAGATTATGAATTCCAACCATTTGGTTCTATTTAGAGTAACAGGTTTTGTACTAGCTTTCCAAGCTTTGCCAAAATCAAGATCCTTGAGGTATAAACGCTTGAGCTCCTTGAACCCAAAAACCTCAATCTACATCTTTGTTAGAAAAATCTATCTCTTGCTAAGGGCATCTACAACCCTATTAGACTTCGTGCTCTTGTGTTTCAAAACAAAAGTGTAACTCTAAAAAAACTCAACCCATTTCAAATGCCTCTTATTTAAATTTTCTTGACTGTTCAAATATTTCAAAGCTTGATGATCAATAAATAAAACAAACTCTTTTGGAAAAACATAATGTCTCCACTTCCTTAATGCATGAACTATAGTATCAAACTCTTGATCATAAACACAATATTTTCTCTTGGCATCATTCAACTTCTCATTGAAATATGCAATGGGTTTACCATCCTGACTCAAAACAACTCCAATAGCATTAACACTAGCATCACAGTCTACATGAAACAACCTCTTAAAATATGGAAGAACTAAAACACATTGTTCTATAGCTTTTATTTTCAATAATTCAAAACTCTTGTTTTCTCCTGCTGTCCACTTAAACTCTTTCCTATCCCCTCTCATTGTTTCAGTCAAGGGTCTGTTAGCACTTAAACTTTTAGATGATTAAAAGGATTCAGAAAAATCCTAAAATCAAAACTCATGTATTCCCAATAGATGCATCTAGCACAATTAAAATTCTAAGGTATTAAGGTTTAAAACCTTCTCCACTTTGAGTATGAAACTCAAGTGGGTTTACCTTTCTCAAATAGCTTCTAAAAAGCATTACAATAGAGATCTACATGCTTTGACATAGATGATACAATTCAAAAATATATAGTAAATGTAAATTGAACAAATTATTTGATTTTTTGATGGTGAATACATGCAAATCAAGGACTAACCAGTGCCTTATTCATAGGGCATTAGAGTCAAACCCTACATCAACAGAATCCTATCAAAATAGAAACACTAAAACTTAAATGAAATACCTGACACTCCATTCTCCCAATTGTTAAACCCGCTATCAAATTCATACATGAATAGTCAATTCCCAGAGACCTCCCTTAAGATTTACTTCTTTCCTTGAAAAACACTTAAGTTTAACCCCTATATCTACCTTGCAAACAATGCATTAAAAAGCCTTACAGTTTAATGCATAAGAGAACTCAAATATCCATAAATGAAGACAACCATAATTAACAAAGAAGTTCCAGTATTTTTGTATTAATATATAACTACATTAGTACATTTTGATAGAGACTTGCAAGAAATAAGGTCCTATATTGAGAAATTTCTTTAGAAAGTATGATCAACCACCCTTTCAAAAAAAGAAAAAACTGCTATTTATATCACTAGCCATCTTGGAATCCTCAAACAAAGGATGCAACAAGCTTCAGATGGCTAGGAAATTGACTTGCACTATAGACAAAAGTACAAAAATGATGATAAAGAGATTGGAGAAATAGAAAACAACTTCCAAACAAATGGAATCTTCATAGCTGGCACCTTTGTTTGAGGATATTTCAAAGTAGTTTCATAAGTTTTTTGCATGAATTATGACCACCAATCTAGGCTAAATTACATCATTATGTGTTTGATACATGCTCTCCCTAAAATTATGGATCAAGTGCCAGGTGTACTTTACTCTTCAACTTCTGCCTCTAGCTCTAGGAGAGCTGGCTTCTTCTTCTTCTACTTTGTGCTCTTGTCCCATACTGCCTCATCATCATCTTTAGGCCAAATGTACCCCTCCAAATCCTGCAATGACTTCATTTGCAAATCCCACCTAGAATAAGTTATACCTTTAATATCTGCAACAAAATTTGTGCAATCATTTTCAACTTTAATCAAGTTGTCTATTATGTTGTTACTTCCATCCAAGTACAAAGAACCATCACCATTGAGGAAGGCCTCTTTCTTAATCATTTCTTGGCTCATGGATGTCTTCCACTTATCTAAACTTATTACACTTCCATCATCATTGTAGATAGAGGACATATACTTGCTATACTCTTTATCAAACATGGTCATCTTGGCCCTCACCTGATTTGATTTACCTTTGAAAAAATTAGAAATGACACTGACCAACCCTATCTTTTCAAACACCTCTGTGACTATCTCAGGGAGATCAGGCCTATATAGCTATAGGGCATCAAGCTTCTCAAATAATACACTTCTTCCCGACCAAGTACTGTAAAGTGGCTCCAAAGTAGCCAATGATTCATTTACCTTTTCATTTATCTTGTGCAACATGACAACAGACTGGTGGAATGAGTCCATTTTTTCATTTATTTTGTCAAACCTATGTTGCACAACATCTAACATGGTCTTTAAAGCTTCATCTAGCTTTACCTTTTCTATATCTTCAGATGGCTTGTCAGGAATTTTTGCAATGGGTTGGGAGGGGGGTTCAATTTTCAAAGGTGGAAGAGGCACTACCTTTGAATCTTCCTCAAGCTTAAATTTTAGATCTTCCAATTCATCCTCCATTTTCTTTATTTGCATTAGCTTCAAATCCCTGTCCTTGGAAACCATCATCAAATTATCAAACAATTTAGTATACCTGTCTAAAAATTGAGTTGTCTTTGCTTCATTGAGGTGGTCAAAGTGTGTCACTACCTTGGACACCTCAAGATCAGTTGTATTTTGAATAGTCCAAACAATTTTATCTCCCTCCATCTTATCTTCAATACTTAATAGAGATGGCTTTTGGGTTCTAGGAGCAAGAGACCATAATGCAACAACCTAAGACTTAGGGTCATAGCCACTTCCTCTTATCATATCTCCTATATGCACCTCATAGGACATGCTACCCTCTAGCTATTTTATTATTTGATCAATTATGAAAGAAAAGGTCAGGTCCCATCCAGGAGTTAGTAGCATTCTACTTGATTTTACCATTTCCCTAGCCTCCTCTACAGTAATCTGCTCAAGGCTTGGGTCATAAGATGTGAGAGCTCTCATAGTCTCCTCACTTAGTTCCATTCCCTTAGGAAGAGCCTTTGCAACCTCCTATGATTTCTTCTAGATGAGAAAGCTCCAGAATTCTTCACTTTTGATGAACTATTCATCACTAAGGAACTTTTCTTGATACAACTCTCTCTCATCTTTTCCTAATAATAGAGAAAGTTCATCTTCCTTCTTGGACACAATTTTCTTTCCCTCTTTGATGGCTTTCTTGAATTGATGGTTATAAGCTCTATCACCAGGTACCAGAATAGAAGGTCTGTCAATTATTTTCTTTGGTTTCTTCTCCTTATAAGGTTTACCTACCTCAAGCCTCTATTTCTTCAATGGTGGCTCTAAGGTATCCCTTGCATTTGGTGGTTCTTGAGTCAAATCAATAATTGGTGAGTCCCTATTTTAAGGTGGACTATCACCCTCTTATGATTCATCAGTATACTCCTCTGGTTTAGAATTGGAGTAATCCCTATTCACATCTAATTTTTCCTCAAGCAACCCTTCCATTTGACTAGATAGGGTGCCATGCATCTCTATCATTCTTTCCATTCTCATCAAATAAGGGAGCTTAGGGAAAAACCCTCCAAATTTAATCTTGGCCTCTTTGAGCTAGGCCTCCAACCCTAGAAAATCAAAATAATTAGTCCATCTTCTTTGAGATTCATCTTGATCTAAGATGTTCCTTATCACATCTTCCTCAACCAAGCCCTCATGTTTTCTAATTGTTCCAATGTTGGGAATTAAGGTCATTTGGGCAGTCTTGATAAAATCTTCAGGATCTACATACCTACAAGTATAAGAAATGATCTTGAAATGATTGAGCCAACCATTAACTTGGTCCAATGCTCTCTTCCCAATCAGGAATCTGCCAATTCTAAACTACCTTGGTGTGAAGGTCCCCTTCCTATGAGGTGCTAGGTTCTCTCTATCAGTCCATATTAGTTGCCAGATGAATTGTAACATAGCAAGACTTGGAGGTACATATCTTGGAAGGAGATGTGGGGGTGTGGGCAACCATAAACCCTAATCAGAGTAAAATTTTCCCCAAGGTAGAAATCACCCCAATTGTTGTTTCTCGACCACTTATCTTCAAACTGCATTGGCCTTAAAAGCCTCAAGACCTTAGTTGACAATCTCACCACATTTATCCCCAACAACTGTAGAATGGGAAATACAAAGAAATTCTAAAAAATGCAGAAGTCACACTCATTGGAAGTATAATTCCACACCCTCATCCAATATTTTACTCAATTAGGATGGCCCTCAAATGTAAGTCTAAGCTTTAACATCCTTGCAAGCAAACTATCAACATGGAAAAATAAAATTAAGTGCATCAGGAGGGAGTAGTGCATAAACCTTATAGGTGTCTTACTATCTTTGAAAACCACCAAACCCTCATGCATTCTATCAATTAAATACTAGATGTAATCATAGTTAGTGTTGGCATGAGAATTCTGAATGTCTAGAATTATCATCAATAGTTCAACAGGCAATTTCTCTTCATCTCCATCTATCCCTAGGACTCTACACAATCCATGACACAAAAACTTCATTTAGAAGTTGAGGGATTTGAATTCATATGGGGAAATCATTCTTGCAGGGAGAGGAGCTATGTATTTACCTTGCTTAGGCATGTGCTTAACTATTTGACTTTTCACTGACCCAATATGAGTCACATACTTTTGTTTTTCCTTCTTCAAATCAATGCCAGTAGAGGAGGAGGAAAATAAATTAAAATCCTTGATAAACAACCCCCTATCCAAGGTGACTAAGATAGATTGGTCTTCACACCTGATGGTTTTTGAGATAGGGTCATACAATCTAGCAAGTTCGATGATAAGGTCAACATCAAGAAAGACATTAGGTACTATTAACTTAGCCATTCCTAAGGCCCAAGCATTACAAATTAGTATAGCCTTATGCCTATTGTTATAAAATTAGGTGAAGATTATGTAACTTGAACCAGATAGAGTGATAGGGTCTCTACAATTCTCCATTAGATCAATGAAAGCCATGTTAATAGCTTTCCTTTTTTGGTTTGAGTCAGGAAGCAACTTGAGGAACTCATCTGAATAATTTAGCTTCCCTTTCTCTTAGCCACCCTGCTCCTTAGCCTCCCCATTGAAAGATGTAATGCTCAGCTCTGGTTGACTCATTGTGGAAGTATGAAAATTTCACAGCTTTGCAAATTCAACTTACTTCACACTCTCTGCCTTTGCTCAAGAAAACACAATTCTCATTAGAAAACTTCATCCACAAAAAGCAAGCGAGTCCTATCTATTTATCATTGAGAATTGAATGTGTTTAGTTGCAAAAATCATTACAAATCAAGCCTTGATCTCCTCTGCATTAAATTCCACACATTGCCAACTTCAAATCAAGGGTAGCCATGGCATATATTTTGACAGGTTGATTTAAAAAACTAAAAAATAAAGCACAAAAGAAATGATCACTATTTAGCTTTAAAAACCCTCATTTACTAATAAAAACCCTTGGTAATCTCTAATTGGATGACCTTTTACCTTTTTCCAACTTGGCAGAGTACTTTTCCATGTAACAATGACCATAATCACTTTTCATTAATGAACTCTTAACCCAACTTGACCCAGAGATCTAGAAAACAAAGGTTCTCATGATCTTTGAAAGAAACATTAACCTCAGGTCAAGCTTAGAGAATGAACGACAAAACCATTTGCGTGATCTCAAAAACATCTACTAAATCATGGTACCATTTAGAGATTGAGTGACTACTATTGATCCCAAAGATGATCAACTATCCTAAGATTAAACCATGAAACACATAATAAATCTATCGCTATTCAGAGAACAAGTGACCGAAAGAATCCTCCAGTTCTCAAAATTTTAAAATCAAACATGGTTTAATTTGGAGAATGGGTGACCAAAGACTTCACTCATCTTCGCAATCCTTTACTTAACCCAACAACCACTCAGAGATCCAGCGAACAAAGCCCCCCCTTTTTTTTAAACCCATACACTTGAAACCTTTACCTCAGTCAAATTCAGAGATTCAGTGATCAATGCATTCTCTTAATCTCCAAACGTATTGCTTAACCCATGACCCATTCCATGATCCAGAAAACACAGGCATCTCATATTATCTAAAAGAAATTCTTAACCATGGTTACATTTGGAGATTGAGCGACTGACCTTAATCTCCCATTCGCTGAATACTTTTCGTAACTTGGGTTACTTTCTGAGATTAAGCATTGATCACTGATCTTGAGAAGAATCAGTGGCTATCACTGAATCACCCAACCTTTTATACTTTTGTCATTTAATCATGAGATTCAAAAAACATGATATTCATTGAATCTCCCAAAGTTTGAAACATTAATCATACCATTCCAAGATTTGGGGACTGAAGGAAACATACCTCTATCTCTACTTTGTTCATTGAATCATTGAATGACTAAGGGATTTACTAACTGATCATGAGATTGTGTGAACATTTAATTTTCTAAATTTCCAGATGATTTGGAACTTCACCATGTTTTGCTAAGATCCAACAATTGAACACAATGCCAAAACAATTTGTCAGAACTGCCAAACTTAGTGAACATGAGGTTACATGCCAATCGCTGAGTTGCTGAATCATTTGCTATAGGGCCCATTCATTCTGAGATTAAGACACCATCATTGATCTTAGAGATAATCAATGGTCCTCACTGAGTCACCAGAGAACTTAGAGAATGACCACTGAATTTATAGAATAAGAGAAAATTGCCACACCCATTCATTGAATGTCAAGAGAAAACTGCCAGGGATTAAGAGATTAGGAGACCACATAGTTGGAAAATTGCTAAAAGAAATAATTACAATGGGTTAGACTGGAAGATTCAATGACTAAGGAAAAACTTAACAAGGGCTAACAAAGAGTCGCTAGTTTGCTGAAAGACTTAATGACATGAAAAGATTATTGCATGATTCAACAAACACTAAGGAAAAGAAAGACCATGTGCATAAAGGCAAATCTTAAGTGATAAAAAAAGTAACGCAGAAACATAAGAACTAGGGCACACTTAGGATTTTTGAAGGATAAAACCCTACCAAGGGAAAAAAATACCTAGGGCAAGGATTAACTAGAAAAACATGATTGATTTTGAAGAATTTGAACCCTAGTCCAAAGAAAAACAACCTATAGAGACAAAGAACAAGGACCTGAAGCTAAAACCTCCAAAAAGCTAAAATATACCCAACAGTGGCTCTATTTGAGGATGCTTGAATGCAAGTCATAGCAAGAAACCATGAATCTCTAGGTGGCAGACCACAAAACCCTAACCTAAAGTAGGAAGCAAACACACAACATAAGAAAACACACCTGTACATATATACAAAGCTACCGTGCATGGAAAAAATGAGAAATTAATTGAAGAAGTATTTCAGGAATTGTCCATGCACTGGCAATTCCTATTCCTCACCAATCAGATTTCTTAAAAAATATGAATCCTTGCCATGAATCTGATGAATAATGAAAGGTCCTAGCCACAGGGATTCAAATTTTTTATTTTTTTCTTTGTCTTCAGCCTTGGTATTCCATTGAAGACCATATCACCAGGCTTGAATTTTCTAATTGTAGCTCTTTTGTCAAAAAGATAATTCATTTTCTGTTGCAACTTTACATTTTCTTTTTGACCTTCCCTTCTGAGTTCATCCAACTCAACTAACTGAATCATCTTGTCCTACAACAGATCACTAATTTCCATATCTTCTTCTTGTATGAAATGGTAAATAGGTAACAAATTATTTACAATAAGTTTGGACTTTATTCCATAAACCATCTCAAAAGGGGATTTTCCTATTGCCTTCTTTTCAACAATTCTATCTGCCCACAATGCCAATTTTAGTTTTGCATGCCAACTTCTTTTGTTCTTTTCCAATTTCTTCTTTAAAATCTGCAGAATACTTTTGTTACTAGATTCTTCCTACCCATTAGCCTATGGATAGTATGGGGATGTATATGAAGGAATTATTCCCATCTCAGAACAAAAGTCAATGAATTCCTATGACCTAAAGCTCATGACATTATCCATTACCAATTTCATGGGTACACCAAACCTAGTAATTATGTTGTCCATCATAAATTCAATTACTACTACACTAGTTTCCTTCTTGGTTGGAATGACTTCAATCCATTTAGTAAAATAGTTAGTGGCCACCAAAATGTAAATATGCCCTCCACTAGACTTTTTAGAAAACTCTCCAATAAAATCCATGCCCCACATCGCAAAAGGAGCTTCTACAACCACATGGTTCAATAACAGGGCACCTAAGAACTTTAACTTTGAAAATATTTGACATGGCTCACATTTCTTGACAAATTAATGAGTGTATTTAAACAAAACAAGTCAATAGTATCCAGTCCTCAAAATCTTATGAGTTGTAGACCGAGCTGAATGATGCCTTCCATATAATCCAGAGTGCATTTCTTTCAAAATCTTTTTAGATTGGTATTTGCCTAAACAAAAAAGCAATATTCCATCATTGTCCTTCCAAAAAAAATCACCTTGTATCAACACATACCTTTGAGCCTACAACCTCAAGCTCCTTCTTTGATTATCATTCAACTCTTGTGGGCAACTAGCATTTTTGAGAAGATAAACAATGTTTGTGTACCATGGCTGCATTTCAATACTAGTTACATCTCCTCCACTAATGGCCACATTGTTTATTTGTACAAGATCCATATTCTCATTTGTCATAAGATTTTCAAGTCCCAATACTCTTACAAGCTTGGTAATGTGGAGTTCTATATCAAATTCTTGGATCCTATTGATCCACTCACACCTTTTTCTAGTGACCTCACTTTGAACTAGAATGTCCTTTACTGCTGCATGGGGTACATATGCATTTAATTTAGCACAAACAAGGTAAGGTCTAAAGGCTTTGAATGCCTTGACTAGTGCATATGCCTATTTTTCCATTAGTTCATAATTCAATTCAGTTGTCTGTAATGATTTACTAAAGAAGGCAATGGGATGTTCACATCCTTCTTCATCTTTTTTTAATAGAATAACAATAATTGTGTGAAAAGATGCAAAGGAAAATAAAGAGAAAGGCTTGGAATAATCAAGAGATATCAAGACAGGAGCTTCTTGGATTGCTTATTTGATTTTCTCAAAAGCTTGATGAGGTTCGTAGTTCCAATCAAACTTTACATCTTTCTGTAGCAGCTTGACTATGGGTTTGGCTAATTCTGCAAAATTAGCAATAAAACTCCCAAAAAAATTAATCTATCCTAAAAAAGGATTGCACTCTTTTGATATTCTTTGGGGGAGGGACCTTTTTGATTCCTTCTACTCTCTAGGATCAATTCTAACCCCTTCTTTTGACACTATATGACCAAGCAATTTTCCCTCAGTCAAAGCAAATTGACATTTCTTGGGATTCAGTAAGATACCAAACTCCAAAGCCTTGACCATGACCTTCTCCAAATGGTTACAGTGATCCTCAGCCTTCTTAGAGTATGCAGTTAAATCATCTTGATATACAACCATAAGGACATTAATCAAATCTTTGAAAGCAACATCCATTTCCCTTTGAAAGGTTGCCCCAACATTTTTCAAACCAAATGGCATGCAGACATACACATAGGTTCCCCATGGGGTGGTGAATGCTGTCTTAAACTACTTAGATTATTTGACCAAAACCTGATTATACCCTGAAAAACCATCTATCATAGACAACAATTCACAACCAGTTACCCTATGCAACATACCTTCCATGTTTGGCAACCCATAATCATCTTTTAGTGAGGCAACATTCAAATTTCTAAAGTCTACACAAAGTTTGATATCACCATTCTTTTTCCTAATAGGCACAATATTAGAAATCTAGGAAGAATGCCTAATAGGCTCAATAATACCAGCATCTCTTAATTTTGTCAATCCAACTTGCATTTTTATGGCTAGTCAGGGATTGATGGGCCTCTATTTCTATCTAAATGGTTTGGTGTCCTCCTTTAGGGGAATTTCATGTTGGAAAAAATCTGCTCTATAAGCTTTAAGGTCATCATAAGACCAAACAAACACATGCTTGTACCCAACAACCTTATCAAATTTCCTCTAATCTCTCTACTCATCTTTTTTCCAATATATACCATTTGAGGAGATGTCTCTGAACCTAAGTTTATCTCTTGTAGGTCCTCCATTTTGGTATTAGACTTCTGAGACATATACCCATCATTTATCTTAAATATTCCTTCCAATTTCACTAATCCCTTAGGTATGTGATTTGAGGGTAACTGTACTATCTCATTTCCCATAATACATTCCTTTCCATCAACAATCTACTCTGAAGCACTAAAATCTATTTTCTACCCATCATATTGATCTAAACTTGGAGAAACCTAAGGATATCAAAGTCATCTTCAAAGACTTGCCAATTATACACATTGTCAGGAACTGTAGGCCTACTTTTGATTTCTAACATAGATACACCAGTCAGAGTAATGTCATTGTTTTTCAGGGCAACATTGGCAAGGAATTCAGCCATAATATTATTTGACCTCTCTACCCAAAGGATATTGAAAGCTTCAAAGAATTCTAATATATCCCAGACAACATGCTTATACAATTTTAGTCTATCATCTTTAGCAGCATATTTAGATCTGACTAGGGCCATAATCAATTGGGAATCACCATGGAATTTTAAGAATTTAATACCATGTTTTATAGCAACAACTAAACCTAATATTAAAGCCTCATACTCAGCAGTGTTATTAGTACATTCAAAGGTTAATAGAAATGAGTACTTGAATGTAATACTTGATGGGGAAATAAACACAACATCAGCTCCTGATCCTTCCTTGGAGAATCCACCATCAAAATACATTTTCCAGAGTCCACCTTGCTGCAGTATCAATTCATCCACTATTGGATCAATGTTCTTCATTTGGGGTACTATCTCTTCAACCATGAAGTTGTCCATGTCAATATCTACACAATAGTTCAAATCTTTTGGTGTAACCTTTTCAACCATCACCGAGGAACGGGGTTCCCTATACAACTTCACTTCTATTACATTGATTGGAATAGTGGCATATGATAAATCCAATTGCAACTTTCCTCCTACTGTTGCAACCCACTGTCTTGATAGAAACATTCTATAATGGGTTTTAGTATCAACACAAACCACATCCATCTTGTATGTGGCCTCTGGGAATGAAAAAATATTCATTTCTATCCCTACTAGAGTTCCCACAATAGGTACTACCCTATTATCCATGGAATAACATCTACCATTGGATGTGTCAACTTTCAATCCTAGCTCTTTCATTACATGATATGGCATTATAGTGGCAGCAACACCAAAATCAATCATACAATTCTTGAGCAAAAAGTTGTTCACAATCAATGTAACATAGAAGGGCTCAATAGAAGAAGGTTCTTGTGTCACAATGTTTCCAAAACACACATTAGAAATATCTTTAGTTGTTTCTAGCCTATCTAATGCATTTTTGTTTCTTGACACAACATGGTTTATTCCTTGTTCACTTATAAGAGCTAGAGCTGTTATCTTATGCTCTTTGATTTTTAACATCTCTAATAAAGGAATAGAAACCTTCATTTGAGACAAGGCATGTCTCATGTCAAAAGTAGGGGGATAAGTAGGAAGATCTAAAGAATCCTTTGTTCTACCAACCCTCCTCTTAGCCTTGTTAGTAACAACTTCTTCATTCTTTTTTCTTTTAGTAATAGGTCCTTCTCTCCTATTATCCTCACCTTTACTCTTGGTAACATTTTGTGAAGAAGGAACCCTATTCTGAAGATCATCCTTAAAAAATACTAATCTCGATACCCCTTATTAGCATCCACTCTTCTATTCCTCAGATTATATGAGGACCTAGCTTGTGTTATAGCAACCACAGTTAAAGTTTTGATTTCTTCTTCACTGGGTTTTCTCCACTAAGTCCCATCCACTTTTGACTTGATCATATTAGTTTTACACATATCAAAATCAGAATCATCATTATCATATTGGGTAAATATCTATTGCTCATAGTCAGGGAGAATCCTCCTTTTGTGGTCAACATCAACACAAATCTCTTCATCATGTGAAGATAAGAGATCTTCCACCTTTTTAGTGGTAAACATGTTAACAACCTACTTTTCAGATTCTTCATAATCTCCTACATGTTGATTATTAACTTCCACCTCTAAAGATTGAGCCACGACACACTGGAAAGGTGAATGGGGCATATTACAAGCCACACACCAAGGAATGCTTTCCACATTATGTGTTGTATTCTTCTTCAAAGGGTCCGGTGTATCTCTTCCCTTTTGAGGCTCATTTTTATCAAAGATTGGTTTCCCATCCTTCTAGTTTATCTTATAAGGCATATCTTGTAACCTTGGGAACCTATCTTTTCTTTGATAAGGGGGTCTATTGTCCTAAAAGTTTCTCCCACCCTTTTTCATTTTAGTTGAGAGATCCTTGACCACACCGGCTAGTTTATCAACTTTATCTTTATCCTTAGTTGGCCTTGCAGGTTGTGGCTTAGTTTCCTTCCATAACCTACCCTCATCTCTTTTGTACATCTGACTAGATGCCTTCCTATTGTTTTCAATATTTATAGACAATTTAAAGGCATCCCTCAGAGTATGAGGACTCTTATCTCTCAAAAGATATGACATCTTGCTATCCAAAGCATTGAAATATGTGGTCAGGCAGACTGCATCATCTAACCTTAGAACTTGGAACAACTTATTCATGGCCTTTTGGAACCTACCATTGAACTCTAACATGCTCTCATTATGATGCTTTTTGATATTATTAAACTCATTGAGCATGTAGCTTGAATTAACATGTTCCGCATATTGTTCCTTAAAACTTCTAACAAACTCATACCATGATGCAATGCTATTTTTTGGTAAACCTCTCTACCAATCCCTGGCATCTTCAATTAATGACTGAACAAATAGCTTGATTACAAAATCCTCATGCTCAATCTCATAGTCATTAATCTTATCTGTAAAAAACTTCAGGTGCTCTTCACATGTAACCACATTGTTTCTAGTGAACGTAGGGATCTTTTCTCTAATTTCATTTGGGATAACATTAGGTTTGTAATACCCCAAAATTGGCACCTAATAAATCCAATCAATTTTGGTGCATTATCTTCAATTTTACATCTCCAAAGTCCTAGTTCCCTAGGCAAATTTTCTCTCTCCTACCTGACTTAATTTGACTTGATGTCAATTGCAAAGACCATAAATTGCATTAATTAAATATCAAAATTAATTCCTAAAGTCCTTGACTTTAATTAGCTAAATTACCCCTATGATAATTTAATTTAGTTCTAAAGTCCTAAGCACTTTGAATTAAATTAAAATCCACCCCTTTGGCTAATTACCCATAAAAAGGAATTAATAAATATTTAGTTAATTGAATGGACACCTCTTTATTTGAATTTAATAATTTGAATTACTTGAAAGGTCACCTCCCACATGTGGCAAATTCCATTCTTTTAATTAAATAAATCATGCCTTTTTGTCTCAATTGGGAATGAAGAGTCAGGAGTTTCAAATCAAGAAACTCTTCATTCCTCTTCTGGCTTCTCTATTTAATGGACCTCTTTTTCTCATTTGAAAGAGGGAAATTTTTGAGAGCATCTACACTATAGGTGATTTTAGTCTCATTTAATTCAAGCTTTTTCATTGCATATTTAATCTCATATCTCATTTAGTATAATTTCATTTCATATTAGATTAATTTTCTTATTTGTTCTTAGAATAACATCATCTTTATTTCAAGTTCTTAAAAACAAATAAAAATCTACATTTCATATCTCTTTCAAAGCATTTCTAGATTAATTGCACTCATCTTAGTTTAATTTCAGTTTTGCATATCATTATAGCTTTGAAAATCCTCCATTGTGGGATTGGTCTATGGTTGTTGGCTCTCATTCTGAGAGTAATTATACACCCCATCCACATAGGAGGCAACAGGTCGATTCAATCGATGTTGTGAGATGGACAATTCATGTTCATACTTGCCATCTCATGATTGAGCAATGACTATGTTGCGTTTGTGCCTGATTTAGAGGTCCACATTCAGACACACACATTTTGGCGCCCACCGTGGGGTAGAAAATCTGATTTCTGGCCTCATTTTCATCTTTTTCTGATAAAATTTCATTCTTTTGTGTGTGTTCGTACTACCTGTGTACGAATCTTCGCGTGAGCATCTAGAGTGTCCCATGCGAGATTTTGCTCCTTGTAGTACTTCCTCACCCGAGATTGTGCTACCTCACGCGATAGCCGGTGTTTCCTCACACAAATCCTATATTTCCTCATGCGCATCTTGTGTTTCCTCACGCGCCATGGGGTACTTCCTCATGTGAGATTCTCAAACAGTGGCCTAAATTTTCCTGCTTTCTATGTTTCTTTTTTGAATTTCTAACAATTTTCTGCTTGCTATTGTTTAGTATTTTCTATCATTTTCATAGCATAATAGTTTTCTACAGGATGTTTAATCAAGAACTAAAACATGCTAATAGTTTGATTGTAGGCTGATAGTCGAAGATTGCTAAAACATTGTGTTTGTTTCCTATTTTTATCCACAAAGTCTAAATAGGGCTCCGTTAAAATTTCTTGAGGATTTTGATAGTGAGTAGGGACTTTGGCTCTTCATTACAAGGAGGTGATGACCATGAATGAACCCAAAATCCTAATGATCTTACTAATATGACAAATTCTTGGGGAAGCGGAGAAAGGTAGTGAATCTTTATGCTTCTATTAGCCAGGGGATTATGCTCTTCTCTCTTTGCGAGAAATGTAAACCCCAAAGCTTGTAGTTGTGGTGGAGTGAAACTAACTCGGTGATGAAATTTCTTGATGTGTTTGGGTGAGGAAATGGGATAGAGAAGTATGCTCTTCTCCCTTTGGGAGAACCAGAAAATCTGACCCCCGAATCTAAACCAAGTCCAGTGTCACCTTTAGAGGGCCTGTCGGTATTGAACCTCCAGGAACAACCCAAGTGAGTACGCACCTATCACCGGTGATTACACCTCACTATAATAAAGAATGCTTTGTTGAGTCTAAAGACTCCAAAGCCATGGTAACTTCTTATTCAAGACTTTGATTATCATCTTGAGTAAGCCTTGTTTATTGTACTGAGTGGCGCCACTCCCAGCCCTGCTTGTGGGGGTGTACGATTCTCAAGTGTTGGTGTGGCTGTGAGGCCTCAACCCTATATCGAGGGCACCAAAGGTTAACATGAATGAAAGCCTATTAAAAAATTTCCTTAGCTAGTGGCCTACCTGGTTCACCTCCAAAAGGAGTCATAATCTTTGCGCAGGGAGGGGGAAGAATCTCTCCTATAGATTCCCATGATAGGCATACACCTAGACATTTGGAGGTGGTTGTGACACTGGCCCCTGCTACAAGGGTAAACTTTGAACGTACATTGATGAGTCCTTGGAAACACCAAAAACATCGGCGCCCTCTAGGGGGTGACATGGTTGTGTGAGGTGCACGTATGCATTCAAGCAATGGGGCAAAGGTTTTGTCTTCTCACCATTTTTTTTGTAGGACTAGGCTACGTGTCTGTTATTGAGTCTTAAACATTGTCTAATCACTATCAAACAAAGACTCCCCCGATGCTATCAAGTTGCTTTGTCCTTGATAGGTCTATTAACAACTACTTCATGTTTCACAACTGCTTGATTTGAACCTTTGTGTCTTTAAACAAATGCTTGCAATCCTAAAATGAGCTTGTTGATTAAACTATTCTTCAAACTTGTCAGCAAACTAGATTTTTTGTTAGACACCAGTTCAGACTGTACTTCAAAATTCAACTTTTATCTTGCAAACTATGTCCGATTATCAAATTTTGTACCTTTCTCATATGAGGTTTCACACTTCAGAGCACTTGTGCGAGACCTTGTTTTATCATGCGAAGACTAGTGTTCTCTCGTGTGGCTTGGTACTTTCTTGCATGGCCTGGTACTTTATCGCGCAAGACTGTAGCATAGTTTTCAAAAATAGAGACCTATTTTCTATTGACTGTTTGACTTTTTATTTGACTTGCTTTTTGTCTGAGGTCTATTTTTCTACTTTCCTATTGTTCACTGTTACAAAACAAATTGTTTTGAGTTAGGAATCGATTGATCTTCACTTTGACTCATGTCGTCTTTCATTGGTTTAACTTATCTCTTCATGCTTTTTGTATCTTGTGTTGCGATAGTCTATCTCAGCTATTCTAGCCCCCTCTTTTGATGATTCATACCAGATTCATCTCACATCTTGGCTATCCTTTATCTCTTTTGTGTTGTTCTTAGAGACTGAGTCTAGCTTTGTCCTGAATCATCTCTCATTTTAGCTTCGTCTATGACTATCACAAATAGAAGTGGCAAGACTTATCCCATTCAAAATTCTGATCAAGGTAGAAGTGAACCTCCTAATCAAGAGTTAGATCCTCCTGAATCTATTGTGAAATCTAAACTTTTTGAGACATTCTCATTTTCCTCATTGAGTACTTTGAAGAATAATCCATCTCAATCATCATCTCTGGTGTTTCAATAGTGCTTCAACCCATTGTTTGAAGCTCAACCTAGTTTTTCATTTCAAGACCAAGATAACTCATACTTCCAAGACCAATCATTGTTCCACAACTTTGGAAAATCTCTTAAACAGACTAGTCCTATTATTGTGCCAATTAATCCTACTGAGAATAGTCCTATCATTGAACCTATTTGTACTATTGAAGATATTTTTCCACCAAAATTTGTTAAATCCTTTGATCTTAATCATTCACTAAAGGTTACTATTGCTACACCTTTTCAAAATCATTCACATCACTTTGTTAAGTCTCCAGATATTGAGCAAGTCCATGACACAATGGCAGATTCATTTGACTTCCAACTGAGAAAGTATTGTCAAAACACTGATCTATCTCAAAATAATCAATATCATGGTCAATCTTCTAATGAACCATGTCATGGTCCACCTCAGAATGAGCAACCTCATAGTCAATCTCGACATGACCAAAATCCATTCTACAATGATGATCAATCTCAAAACAAACCTCAAGGTGGGTAGCAACCCACCTATTTTTATCATCCTCCTCCATTCGATCAAAATCAAGATGATCAACAACAAGATCAAGGTCTAAGTATTTATGAGATCCTTGGGACTGAACCTGAAGTGATAACTCAACAAGATATAGATGCTGCCAAAGCTAACAAAGGTCTCATTAGGATGATGGAGATCCTTCTTTTAGAGGAGAAAGAAAAGTATTTCCTTGAGCTAGCTAAACAAGGGGCCAAGTTACCCTGAGACTATCATGTTGAAACACTTATAGCTAAGGAAGAAGAAATTGAGACTGCAAAGTTGTAGAAAATGGTCCAGGAAATGCAAGATTAGATTAGTCAACTTGTGAGGAATAGAGGTCAACCCCCTCAATAATTTACAATGGAAAGTATTTGTCCTTTTCCTTTTGATAGAAGCATTCATATGCCACCTTTTCCTAGAGGTGTATAACTCCCCAAATATGAAAAATACTTGGGTACAACTGATCCCCAAGATCACTTAAGGGAGTTTGGTGCATTGTCTATGGAATTCATGCATGATCATACATATCTTATGCATTTGTTTCCTTGAAGTTTGGGTGGACCTGCTATGGAATGGTTCTCTAGATTGCTTATTGGTATTAAAACTTTTGATAAAATGGAAAATCTTTTTCTCCAACACTACTTGCATAAAATTCAACATTCGGTCAACATCTGGGATCTTTGCAACTTAAAACAGTGACAAGGAGAACCTTCCTAACCTTTCTCCAAAGGTGGAGATAGTTATGCACGAAGTGTCCTCATAAATTACTAGAGTCTGAGAGACTTGACATTTTCTTGGACAATCTTGTCCCCAATTTTGGATACCAAGTGCAGTTGCAAGGTCCTCTTACTTTTGATAGCATGATCAAACAAGCAGTGTGAAAAGAGGCCTTTATGATCAAGAAGGGAGAGCTAATTTTGAATAAGGACAATAAACAAGGATTCTCCACAAACAAGGATAAAGGAAAGACTATCAATAAGAACTGAGATGTGGTAAATGATGGACTGGTGGATAATGTTACTACAAAGCCTTCAAAGCTTGTTTTTAATCTTACTTCCAATATACAAGTAGCTAAGGCTGCCGAAAAGACCACAACTCATAATCAACAACCTTTGAAGTTTTCAAAGAACAAAACTTGGTCCAAATGACCCAAGCATTATTTCACTCCTTTGGGAGAACCTCGTGATGTGGTATACAAGACTCTTATACAAAATTAGGTTCTTACTCCTTTGGAAAAGCATACTTATCACCCACAACCACGACCAAACTGGTGGAATGATAATGATTATTGTGACTATCATCAAAATATTGGTCATAAAACTTCTACTTGTCTCCAATTGAGACATAAAGTGCAAGATCTCATTGATAATGGTGACATCATTGTGGAGAATAATAATAAGAATTTGGATCACCAAGCTTTCAAGGATCCCTTTCCTCCTCATGAGAAGGGAGAATCTTTAAACACTAAAAATACCAATGCTAAAATCAATTACACGTACACTAATAATGATAATGTCATTGGTATGATTGAACCTATCAAGATGGAGTATTGTGATATGATCACTTCTAAGGGGAGTGATGACACTCCAAGATCTAAGACACCTTTTGTGTTGTGTAGTTCTACATCTCATTCATCCGAATCTGAACAATCCCAAGGTTGTGCTAATGTTGTCACTTGATCGTGAGGAAGAGTTGTGTTGAAAGGTCCTGATGCTTCTACATCCGCTCCTAAGAAAAAAGTGGATAAGAGACTTGATATTCCTACATCCACTTCGAAGCAAAGCACAGATAAAACTATTGTTGGTCCTACCAACAAGAATACAAAAACTGTTCCTACAGCTGGCTCGGCTAGTTATAGTATTTTAGACCAACTTTAGTGAACTAATGTTCAGATTACCATTTTTGAGTTACTGAAGATCTCGCCTACTCATAGGTAGATTTTGGATAAGGCTCTTGTTGAAGCTAATGTTCCCAAGGATCTTGATCTCGATCAGTTCCAATCTATGGTCATTTGACTTCACCTCATTACCTATCTTTTTCTGAAGAAGATGACCATTCTTTGAGTCACCTACATAATGCTCCCTTGCATATAGAGGTCATGATAGGTCCTAAGTATATCCACCGTGTGCTCATAGATAATAGTACTGGCCTTAATATCTATTCTACTAAACTACTCACTCAACTAGGATATGATGAGAACTGCATAGATCCTTGCAAAAAGATTACCATAAAAGCTTATGATGAGGAAGAATGCAAGTCCTAGGGCTTAGTCATTCTACCTATCCATGTAGGTCCTATTGAGAGAGATGTTACTTTCCAATTGCTCGATATTCCTCTCACCTACAATATCTTGTTGGGTAGGCCTTGGATTCATGAGATGCAAGCTGTTCCATCCACATACTATCAATGCATCAAGTTCCCATTTCATGGAGCAGAAGTCACTATACCTGCAAAAACCAACTTCTCTTACAATACTCTTACACAAACTATAGATAGTTTTGTTCCAGAAAATAGGGAATCCACTAAGTTCTATGAGGCTAAGCTAAAAGAGATGGAACAAACTTTGAGACTTGTGGATACAAGCATGAGAGAATACCGAATGGAACTTGTGCTATCTCTTGCTACTTTACCTTTGTCTCCACATTCTTATGGGAGACCTTCTAAAGACAACAAAGTCCCTAATTCTCTTCCTCAAATAGTTTATGATGGAACCTTTGTGAGGGCCTCTATACCTTTAGAAGATGAGGATGAAGAAAGAGCTATCAGAGCTTGGATCTACAAAGAAAAAGAGACAGCTGAAACAACCACTCCAGATTTAGAGCAAGTGCCATACAGTGAAGCTTTCAAGATCATGAAGCACTTCAGTTATAAGGGGAGTGGTCCCATAGGAAAAAATGATAATGGCTTGCTAAAACCTATTGAAGCTATAGGCCACCACACAAAAGATACTAGTGGCTTAGGCTTTAAGAAGACTCCCTTTCATTTGGGGACCAAGAAATTTATTTCAGCCCCTGTGCTTGATCCTAAGCCTGAACCTGAACATGAACAAGAAATTGAAGATACCACTCCAAAAGTGAATCTAGAGAACAACTCTGATGAGGATACATTTCCATTTCCTATCTCTCTAGATATTGCGGCACTCCTTGCCGAACCTGATGAGCCTATCATACCTATTCATATGGTAGAGTCTGCTATTGATACTTGTTCTGAAGCTGATTCTGATAAAACCTCTTTAGTGCATCAAGTTACATATGAGGAATGGAAAGAAGCACTAAATGATGATCCCAATTTTATAGGTGAACGATATAGGCCACCATATTTTCAAAAGTTCTATGAACAAGAACAACTTTAGCAAGCTATCAATGCCACAAGGGATAATAATGAGACTAATGATGTTGCTAATGAAATTCCTACATCAAGTATGAACTCACATGAATATGAGTTTGAATCTTTGTCTGATGCCACTTATGATGTAGACATATATACTATTCATGTATATGAAAGACTCCTCAAAGTAGGTAAAGGGTCTAGCGCTAGGCCGCATGAATTAGATGCCACTAATGTTAACAAGTCCTCTACCTCTAACATAAGGTCTTATAGGGATTCAAATGTTCCTTTGGATGAGATCACTATAGGCCTTGACTTGCTTGTTAGCACTTTTGAGGGTTATACCATGAATGCAGTTGAACCAGTCACTACTCCCCTTTCACTTCGCCGTCCCGATCTAATAAAATGGAACCCCCCTTTTGAATCCAATGAAGTCCTAACATTCCAGATTGATTATGATCTAGCCTATTACCTCCACAAAATTGAGCCTATGATGTCCTCTACTAGTGAGAGCAGTGTTAGCATGACAAAGGTAGATATCAAGAATCTCAGTCAAAAAATTAAAAGAAGAAAAAATAGATGCTCTGATGGTGAAAACCACTTTGTGGCAGTATCAGAGCCAAAAATAGTAAAAATAAAAGATGCATCTATGGGTGAAAACCTCTCTGAGGTGCCCAAGGATGAGATAATTGATTATCTTCTAAGCCACTTCCAAGAGAGGTCATCAGTATTGATTGAGCTGACACAGCCGGTCAATTTGGGTATAGAAACTACTCCACAGATCATTCACTGAGCACAATCATTGTCCGCTGAGGAAAAAGAAGAGTTCACAAGATTCTTTTAGAACAAGAAAATAAACTTTGCATGGACCTATTCTGACAAGCCTGGATTAGATCCCAATCTAATCATCCATCATTTGTCCATTGCACTAGGTATCAAACTTGTTAAATAGAAGCTGTGAAAAATGCATCCTCATGTAGCACTCTTGGTCAAAGTAGAACTTGAAAAACTTCTTAAGGCTAGCTTCATAAGAACTATTGATTATGCAGAATGGATTTTAAACATTGTTCCAGTCACTAAACATGACAAATCCATTCGGGTGTGTATATATTATAGAGATCTCAATAAGGCATGTCCAAAAGATGACTTCCCACTGCCTAATATTGATATGATAGTTGGCATGACAACAGGATATGAGATGTATTCATTAATGGATGGCTTTTCTGGCTATAATCAAATCAAAATTGCACTAGAGGATCAAGAAAAGACCTCTTTTACATGTGCTTGGGGCACCTTTTTCTGGAATGTCATGCCTTTTGGGCTTAAAAATGCTAGAGCAACATACCAGAGAGCTGTCACTACTATCTTCCATGATATGATGCATAAAATGATGGAGGATTATGTGGATGATACTTTAGCCAAAAGTATGTAGAGAAAAACTCACCTCATAGACTTGGGTCCCATTCTTGACCATATGGAACAATTCAGTCTTAGGCTTAATCCAAAGAAATGTGCTTTTGGTGTTACTTCTGGAAAACTCTCGGGCTATATTATTTCAGCTAAAGGCATAGAAGTAGATCCTAATAAGGTACAAGCTATTATGGACATGCCTCCACCCAAGAATATCAGTCAAATGAGAGGATTACAAGGAAGGCTGCAATCTATCCGGTGCTTTATCTCACAATTGGCCGACAAGTCACAACCTTTTACTAAAACTTTGCATAAAAATGTGACTTATGGATGGAATGAGGAGTGTGACAAAATCCTTGCTCAAATAAAATAGTATCTTGCTAACCCCCCAATTTTGATGCCTCCTATTCATGGGAAGCCACTTATACTATACATATCAGCAACAAATACATCTTTGGGCACTCTCCTAGCTCAAGAAGATTAGAACAACAAAGAGAGAGCTATATACTATATCAGCAAAACATTGGTTGCCTATGAAATGAACTACTCCGTCATTGAGAAGGCTTGTTTGGTAGTGGTATTTGCTTCTTAGAAATTGTGGCATTATATGCTAGCTCATACCACCAGGCTTATTGCAAAAATTGATCCATTAAAGTACTTGTTGAGCAAGGCTGCCCTCATGAGTAGATTAGCAAAATGGGTAATGATCCTTAGTGAATTTGACATTGAATATGTGGAAAGAAAAGCTATTAAGGGATAGATGATTGCTGATCAATTGGCAGAGGCTCCTTTGAAAGATCACCAACCTTTGAGTATTGAGTTTCTAGATGAATCCATCATGCTTCTCACACATCAATCTTGGAGAATGTTCTTTGATGGATCTTTCACTCAACAAGGGTCCGGTGTGGGCATTCTATTTGTTACACCTCAAAGATACTCATTGCCAAAGGCATATAAAATGTTGTTTCCTTTCACGAACAACATAGCTGAATATGAAGCTCTTATTAATGGAATGAAGATAGCCCTTGAATGGTGTGTTGATGAGCTCAATGTCTTTGGGGATTCTCAGTTAATTATCAATCAAGTCAATGATGTCTACCAAACAAAAGATGACAAGATAATACCTTACAAAAAGATGGTAGATGATCTCAAGCAATACTTTGCACATATTTCTTTCTAGTAGGTTCCAAGGACAGACAATAAAGTAGTTGATGCTATGGCCACTCTAGCCTCAATGTTACAAATGCCAGAAAATGATTTTAGACACGAGTTCCTGGTGGAGACATTACACTACCTTGCTTATGATAATCCTAAATCTAGGATGATCTATTCAGTCATTAGACATGATTCATCCCACTACCACCATATCTTTTCCTATCTTCATGACCAAATCATTCTTGATACCTATACCCAGAATGAGAAACGTCATCTCATTCATACTGCTTCACGGTATGTTCTCAGAGAAAATGACTTGTATAGATGAGGTTTAGACGGTACTCTTCTTAGGTGCTTAGAACCCGATGAGTCCAAACGTGCATTGGCTAAGGTACATGAAGGTATTTGTGGGTCTCATTGTAGTGGTCTAATGTTAGCTTGAAAACTTATTAGAGCTAGATATTACTAGTCGGATATGGAAAAAGAAGTTGTTCAATATGCCAAAACTTGCAAGCAATGCCAATTTCATGGAAACTTGATTCATGCTCCCACTCATGAACTTAGTCCTCTCATTAGTTTCTGGCCATTTCAGCAATGGGCCTTCGACTTAGTTGGTCAGATACATCCTTCATCTTCCAAGGGGCATAATTTTATTATTATAGCTACTGATTACTTTACCAAGTGGGTGGAGGCAGTACCTCTAGCTGTGGTTGACGAAAAGACCATTGCTATGTTCATACTAAATTACATCATTTGCAGATATGGCATACCCTCATCTATCATCACTGACAATGGGGGACAATTCAAAAATAAGGACCTGATAGACTTGTGTACTAAATTTAGAATTATTTAGCATTGGTCATCTATCTATTATCCTTAGGGTAATGGACAAGCAGAGGCTTCTAATAAGATAATTTTGAAAATCTTGCACCGAACAGTTCATAAATCTGGTAGAGATTGGCATCTCCAGATTAATCCGACATTGTGGGCTGACAGAACTAGCATCAAAACACCAACAGGGGCTATGCCCTTCGCCTTGGTTTATAGGGTAGAAGTAGTATTACCTATTGAGGTCAAGATTTTGACATTGCGAATCTCTTTGAGGGGCCTCATCATTGATGAAGCTAACAAAATATCCTGGCTTCAAGAGCTTGAGTTACTTGATGAACGTTGAAAGGTGGCATTCGATCATCTCCGAGAATATCAAAAGAGAATGTCAAAAACTTATAATAAGAAAGCTAGACAAAGAGAATTGCAAGTGGGTGATCTTGTCTTGAGAGAGAACCCCAAAAATCAGCAGCAATAGGCCCAGAAAGGGAAATTTGAACCAAACTAGCTTGGTCTGTATGTCATTTCTGCAACATTTGGGTCTAGCGCTTATCAACTCTCCACGACTGAAGGAGAGCAGCTCAAAGAGCTTATCAATGCTCTTCATCTGAAGAAGTTCTACAGTTGGGACATTCTTGGCATACTCATGTACATATTTATTGGTCCTAAAAAAAAAATCCAAAAAATGATATATTGGAAAAATCCTACAAATTGCAAAATGTCCTAAAAAATGATCATCTTAGTGAAAACCTGGTAAACAGGTGCTTTGATGTATCTATTATCTTGGTGAAAACCTGGTAAACAGGCACCTTGATAATAATAAAAAAAATAGAAAATTGAAAAAATACAAAAAAAAGTGAAAAGATCAAAAACACAAAAAAAATGAAATATTCAAAAATACAAAAATAATAAAAAAAAGAGAAAAGTACAAAAAAATTGAAAAGAAGAAAATGTGCCATTGATGAAAACCTGGTAAACAGGCGTCATGGTAGCAAAAATAGAATCTCTGCCAAGATGGTGAAAACCTAGTAAACGGGTGCCTCTTGTTCCTAAAGTTACATCTCATCTAAGCATTGCTTAGCTTTTAGTTTCCTGCTTTAGTTTGCTTTCCCGCTTTCCCGCTTTAGTTTGTTTCCTGCTTTTAGCTAGTTTCCTACTTTAGTTTGCTAGCTCATGCTCTTGGCTTCAATTGTCTTCGATATTTTTCTTGACTCTTCATGGATTGGAACTGGTTCATACTTGGGGGCATTTTCCTGGTCTAGGGGGCATTGTCCTATCACTTTCAGAAGTTTTGTTTGAGCATCAGTCACCAGTGGTTCTCACTGTGTCTACCTACTGATGCCTAGCTGTTTGTGAGATTTCTCTTCTTGAGGATCTCTCATGTATCAATCGCCAGTGGTCTTTCACTGTGCCTGCCTACTGATACCTAGCTTTCATTCAACCTCTCTTTTGGGATCCCTTCTTTACATCAGTCACTAGTGGTTCTCACTGTGTCTGCCTACTGATGTTTCGCTAGTATCTTTTGAGATTTCTCACCTTGAGAATCTCTCATGTATCAGTCACCAGCATTTCTTGCTACGTTTGCTTGCTAATACTTCATGCTCTGATATCTTCTTGAGACTTCATCTCTCATGACGGTCACCACTGGTTCTCAAATGGTGTTTACTTCCACTTTGACTTCAATCTGCTTGAACACAAACTAAAACTAAAACTGAAAACTAATTTTGTGTTCCTTTGAAGCGTGCTGAGCTTTGTTTTCTTTGAGTGCTTGTTTGCTTGCTTTGTTCTTTTTTTTGCTTTCTGTTTGCTAGTTTAGTTCCAATGATCCAAGGAATCTATCTAAGAGGGGTGTCCATCTATAAGAGCCTTCATCTCATATTGAATGGCCATGCATACCTTGACTCCTTTTATATGGATGCTTTTGGTGAGGTTGGTGCTTCTCCTTGTCTATTTTGAGTGACTTCTTTCTGCTACAAGTAAAATTGCTAATGCTCATCCTATTAAGTGAACATAAGGGTCACTGTGAGCACTCTTTGGCAAAAGAAGGAACTCTTGTGTGTTTGGTGTTTCTGTTCGCAAGCAACATTTAGGTCATTCTAGCAATTATGCTTTGATGCTTATGTTAACTTGCTAAATCAAAAGGAATAAGTGTTTAGGTCATTCTGGCTTCTTGTGCCTTAATGCTTACACCTCATTCTGACAAATTTAAGACTTATGTCATATTTATATTCTCATAATTGAAATGTTAGTGAGAATTGTATGGCATCTTGCAATCATCCTATGCTTAAATGAACTTGATGATGATAAATATGGTGAGTCCAAAAACCAAGTCCTAGGGCTTGCATTTTCATCCTAGGCTTGCATTTAGCTTAGTCTTGCATCTTCATTATAGGCTTGCATTGTGATTTTGTTTTGGTGCTCTCTCGGTTGCTTTCTCTTCATCAAAGGTCCTCATCTTTTGTTCAGGGTTCTTCTTGGCTACGCAAGTGTCTGGTCCTCGCTCTCGATCTTCGAACACATACATCTTTTGATTAGTACCTGTCATATATTGCTACAATCCTGCATGAGATGATTCATACCATATTCATTGCATTTTCATTTCATTTTTCATCCATAAATTCATTTGCATATACATGTGCATTCACTATAAGCATAACTCAAAATCATACATTTCACATATGCATGCATTCTATTCATCTACGATTGCATTTCACATTGCATCATATAGATAAAACCATGTGCATACTCATATTCATAAAGGAAACATGTGCACTTCATACATTTCATCCATACATCTAAGCATATAAAAAACATCTCATAAAAAATCAATAATCAAAACAATGTATAACAAGTATGATGATGTCAAAACTCGATCTCGTATATATATATATATATCAATGTCATGTACAAAAAAATAGGTGCTACTCAAGCACAGTATCAAAAATGGGTTACAATAATGCTATATATTAAGATCCACTCCCACTAGGAGGAGGTGGAGGTGGCAAAGCCTGTACTAGTCCCTACGGTGGAGGCATAGGTCTCTAGGGAGGTGCCTACTATGGTGGTGCTTGTGGTGGTGCCTGCTGCTGTGGTGCCTACTGTGGAGGAGCCTACAGAGGTTCTAATGGTAGTGCTTGTGGAGCTCCTGCGAACTCAGTGAATGGTGGCACCTGCTCTGATAAATTTGGTACAACCCCGCAGTAAGCTAAATAATAATAGGCTACCTGGGCAGCCTCATATCTTGTCTCCAGCCTCACATGTGCCAAATCAGCCCATAACTGTCTAATCTTAGCATCCCTCTTTGCCACCCTTGTCTCCTCCCTAATAACCCGCGTTTGATAATCATCACACTTTCACTGCACCTACCTAGCTCTCTCTCAGCTCTTCCTGAGAGCCTCCTATAACTATGGAGTACTCGCCCTAGCTAGAATATCTAGCATATCTATATCATCACTCAGTGGTGCCTGCTGTGATGTATCATTTGTGCGCTATCTCGTGGACCTCTGCTGGGTCCCACTGCTCCTAGCTCCTGCATCTGATCCCATGGCCCTCGCTAGGATGCTAATATGTCCTATCCTAGGCCTCAGTGCTCTCTATCCTACTCTCTACTGCTATGGTGGGGCCTATGGTGGTGCCTGTGGTGGCACCTATGGTGGTGCCTGCTATGGTGCCTATTGGTCCTGTACCTGCTACTACTGGCTGGCTGCTGCTGGGCTCTCACACCAGTTGGATTTGTGAATCTAGGATGTGGGCATATAGTCAATTGATCTTTGTATGAAGGTGTCACCCTTGCATTCAGAAATATATAGTAAATGTAAACTGAATAGATTTTTTGATTTTTTGATGGTGAATACATGCAAATCAAGCACTAACCAGTGCCTTATTCATAGGGCATCAGAGTCAAACCCTACATCAACAAAATCATATCAAAATAGAAACACTAAAACTTAAATGAAATGACTGACACTCCATTCTCCCAATTGTTAACCCTACTATCAAATTCATATATAAATAGTCAATTCCCAGAGACCTCGCTTAAGATTTACTTCTTCCCTTGAAAAACACTTAAGTTTAACCCCTATATCTACCTTGCAAACAATGCATTAAAAATCCTTACAGTTTAATGCATAAGAGAACTTAAATATCCATAAATGAAGACAACTAGAATTAACAAAGAAGTTCCAATATTTTTGTATTAATATAAAATTGCATCAGTACATTTCAACAGAGACTTGCAAGAAATAAGGTCCTATATTGAGAACTTTCTTTACAAAGTATGATCAACCACACTTTCAAAAGAAGCAAAAATGCTATTTATATCACTAGCCATCTTGGAATCCTCAAAGAAAGGATGCAACAAGCTTTAGATGTCCAAGAAAGTGACTTGTACTATAGACAAAAGTACAAAAATGATGATAAAGAGACTGGAGAAACATAAAACAACTTCCAAACAAATGGAATCTTCACAGTTGACACCTTTGTTTGAGGATATTTTAGAGCAGTTGCTTAAGTTTTTTGCATGAATGATGACCGCCAATACAGGATAACTTACATCATTCTATGTTTGATACATGCTCTCCCTAAATTTTTTGATCAGGTGCCAGGTGTACTTTACTCTTCAACTTCTATCTCTAGCTCCAGGACAGCTGGCTTCTTCTTCTTCTTCTTCTACTTTGTGCTCTTGTCCCATACTGCCACATCATCATATGTAGGCCAAATGTACCCCTACAAGTCTTGCAATGACTTGATCTATAAATCCCACCTGGAGGTAGTTATACCTTTAATATCTACAATAAACTTTGTGCAATCATTTTCAACTTTAATGAAGTTGTCTATTATGTTGTTGCTTCCATCCAAGTCCAAAGAACCATCACCATTGAGGAAGGCCTCTTGCTTAATAATTGCTTGGCCCATGGATGTCTTCCACTCGTATACACTTATTACACTTCCATCATCATTGTAAATAGAGGGTAGATACTTGCTATACTCTTTATCAAACATGGTTATCTTGGCCCTCACTTGATTTGATTTACCTTTGAAAAACTTAGAAATGGCATTGACCAACCCTATCTTTTCAAACACCTCTATGACTATCTCAAGGAAATTAGGCCTATGTGGCTGTAGGGCATCAAGCTTCTCAAATAATCCACTTCTTCCTGACCAAGTACTGTAAAGTGGCTCCAAAGTAGCTAGTGATTCATTTACCTTTTCATTTATCTTGTACAACATGACAACAAACTGGTGGACTAAGTCCATTTTCTCCTTTATTTTGTCAAACCTATGTTGCACAACATTTGACATGGTCTTTAAAGCTGCATCTAGCTTTACCTTTGCTAGATCTTCTAATGGCTTGTTAGGAATTTTTGCAATGGGTTGGGAGGGGGGCTCAATTTGTGAAGGTGGAAGAGGCACTGCCTTTGAATCTTCCTCAAGCTTAACTTTTAGATCTTCTAATTCATCCTCCATTTTCTTGATTTGCATCAGCTTCAAATCCTTGTCCTTGGCAACCCTCATTGAATTCTCAAACAATTTAGTATACCCATCTAACAACTGAGCTTTCTTTGCTTCATTGAGGTGGGAAAAGTGTGTCACTACCTTGGACACATCAAGATCAGTTGTATTTTGAACAGTCCGAACAATTTTATCTCCCTCCATCTTATCTTCAATACTTAACAAAGATGGCTTTTGAGTTCTAGGAGCAAGAGACCATAATGCAATAGGCTAAGACTTAGGGTCATAGCCACTTCCTCTTATCATATCTCCTATATGCACCTTGTAGGATAGGCTACCCTCTGGCTATTTTCTTATTTGATCAATTATGAAAGTAGAGGTCAGGTCCCATCTAGGAGTCAGTATCATTCCACTTGATTTTACCATTTCCCTAGCCTCCTCTATAGTAATCTTCTCAAGGCTTGGGTCATAAGATGTGAGAGCCCTCATAGTCTCCTCACTTGGTTCCATTCCCTCAGGAAGAGCCTTTGCAACCTCCTGTGATTTCATCTAGATGAGAAACCTCTGGAATTCTTCACTTTTGATGAACTGGTCATCACTAAGGAACTCTTCTTGATACAACTCTCTCTCATATTTTCCTAATAATAGATGCAGTTCCTCTTTCTTCTTGGACATAATTTTCTTGCGCTCTTTGATGGCTTTCCTCACTTGATGGTGATAAGCTCTATCACTGGGTACCAAAATAGAAGCTCTTTCAGTTATTTTCTTTGGTTTCTTCTCCTTAGAAGGTTCACCTACCTCAAGCCTCTATTTCTTCAATGGTGGCATTGAGGTATCCACTTCCTCTGGTGGATCTTGAGTCAAATCAATAATTGGTGAGTCCCTATTTTGAGGTGGACTATCACCCTTTTGTGATTCATCAGTATACTCCTTTGGTTCAAAAGTGGAGTAATCCATCTTCACATCTAATTTTTCCTCAAGCAACCCTTCTATTTGACTAGACAAGGTGCCATGCATCTCTATAATTCTTTCCATTCTCATCAAATAAGGGAGCTCAGGGAAAAACCATCCAAAATCAATCTTGGCCTCTTTGAGTTGGGCCTCCAGTCCTAGAAAATCAAAATACTTAGTCCATCTTCTTTGAGCTTCATCTTGGTCTACGATGTTCCTAATCACATCTTCCTCATCCAAGCCCTCATGTTTTCTAATTGTTCCAATGTTGGGAATTAAGGTCAGCCGAGCAGTCTTGATAAAATCTTTAGGATCTATATACCTACAAGTACCAAAAATCATCTTGAAATGAATGAGCCAACCACTAACTTGGTCCAATGCCCTATTCCCATTAAGGAAACTACTAATTTTGAACTACCTTGGTGTGCAAGTCCCCTTCTTGTGAGGTGCTAGGTGCTCTTTATAAGTCCATATTAGTTACCAAATGAATTGTAACATAGCAACCCTTGGAGGTACATATCTTGGAAGGAGATCTGGGGGCTGTGGGCAACCATAAACCATGATGAAAGTAAAATTTTCCCCAAGGTAGAAATCACCCCAATTTTGGTTTCCTGGCCACTTATCTTCAAACTACATTGGCCTTAAAAGCCTCAAGAACTTAGTTGACAATCTCACCATGTTTTTCCCCAACAACTGTAGAATGGGAAATACAAAGAAATTCTAAAAAATGCAGAAGTCACACTCATTGGAAGTATAATTCTACACCCTCATCCAATACTGTACTATATTAGGATGGCCCTCAAATGTAAGTCTAACCTTTAACATCCTTGCATCCAAACTATCAACATGGAAAAATAAAATCAAGTGCATCAGGAGGGAGTAGTGCATAAACCTAATAGATCTCTTATTCTATTTGATAGCCACCAAAAACTCATGCATTCTATCCATTACATACTAGATGTAATCATAGTCAGTGTTGGCACGTGAATTCTAAATGTCTAGAATTATCATCAATAGTTCAATAGACAATTTCTCTTCATCTCCATCTATCCCTAGGACTCTACACAATGCATGACACAAAAAATTCATATAGAAGTTGAGGGAGTTGAATTCATATGGGGCATTTATGGTTGCAAGGAAAGGAGCTATGTATTTACCTTTCTTAGGCATTTGCTTAACTATTTGACTTTTCATTGACCCAATATGAGTTGCATACTTTTGTTTTTCCTTCTTCAAATTAATGTCAATAGAGGAGAAGGAAAAGAAATTAAAAGCCTTCATAAATGACCCCCTATCCAAGGTGACTAAGGCAGACTGGTCTTCACACCTGATGATTTTTGAGAGATAGGGTCATACAATCTAGCAAGTTTGATGATAAGGTCAACATCAAGAAAGACATCATGTACTATTAACTTAGCCATTCCTAAGGCCCAAGCATTACAAATTGGTATAGCCTTATGCCTATTGTTATAAAAGTATGTGAAGATTGTGTAACCTGAACCTGATAGAGTGATAGGGTCTCTAAAATTCTCCATTAGATCAGTGAAAGCCATGTCAATAGCTTTCTTGTTCTAGTATGACCTAGGAAGCAACTTGAGGGACTCATCTAAATAATTTGGCTTCCCTTTCTCCTCACCACCCTGCTCCTTAGCCTCCCCATTGGAAGATGCAATGCTTGACTTTGGTTGACTCATTGTAGAAGTATGAAAATCTCATAGCTCTGCAACTCAACTTACTTCATACTCTCCACCTTTGCTCAAGAAAACATAATTGTCATCAGAAAACTTCATGCACAAAAAGAAAGGGAGTCCTATCTATTTATCAATGAGAATTGAATGTGTGTAGTTGCCAAAATCATTAGAAATCAAGCCTCGATCTCCTCTACATTCAATTCTACACATTTCCAACTTCAAATGAAGGCTAGACATGGCGTGGATGTTGACAGGTTGATTTAAAAAAGTAAAAAATAAAGCGCAAAAGAAATAATCATTGTTTAGCTTTAAAAACCCTCATTTACTAATAAAAACCCTTGGTAATCTCTGATTGGATGACCTTTTACCTTTTTTCAACTCGGCAGAGTACTTTTCCACGTAATAATGACCAAAATCACTTTTCATTGGTGAAATCTTAACCCGACTTGACCTAGAGATCTAGCGAACAAAGGTTCTCATGATCTTTGAAAGAAACATTAATCTTGGGTCAAGCTTAGAGAATCAGTGACAAAACCATTCGCGTGATCTCAAAAAAATTTGCTAATTGATGGTACCATTCAGAGATTGAGTGACTACCATGGATCCCAAAGATGATCAACGGTCCTAAGATTAAACCATGAAACACATAATAACTCTATCGCTATTCAGAGAATAAGCGACGAAAAGCATTCTCCAATTCTCATAATTTAAAAATCAACCATGGTTTAATTCAAAGAATGGACGACCAAAGACTTCACTCACTCTTGTAATCCTTTACTTAACCCAACAACCACTTGGAGATCTAGCGAACAAAGCCCCCCCTTTTTTTAAACCTGTACACTTGAAACCTTTACCTTAGTTAAATCTGGAGATTCAGCAATCAACACATTCTCTTAATCTCCAAATATATTGCTTAACCCATGACCCGTTTTGTGATCCAATGAACATAGGCATCTCATATTCTCTAAAAGAAATTCTTAACCATGGTCACATTTGGAGATTGAGTGACTGACCTTAATATCCCATTCACTGAATACTTTTCATAACTTGGGTTACTTTCTGAGATTAAGTGCTGATCATTGATCTTGAGAACAATTAGCGGCTATCACTGAATTGCCCAACCTTTTAAACTTTTCTTAGTTAATCATGAGATTCAATGAACACTATATTTGTTGAATCTCCCAAAGTTTGAAACATTAATCATACCATTTTGAGATTTGGTGACTAAATGAAACATACCTCTATCTTTGCTTTGTTCACTGAATCACTGAATGACTAAGGGCTTTACTAATTGATCATGAGATTGCACGAACATTTAATTTTCTAAATCGCCAGATGATTTGGAACTTTTCCATCTTTTCTTGAGATCCAACGACTGAAGACAATGCCAAAATAATTTGTCAGAATCGCCAAAATTAGTGAACATGAGGTTACTGTTGGCATTAAGTAGAATTGCCACTAGTGACAACACTTATTTGCATTCTGGGTGCAAACCGAGCAGACAGTGCAAACCGAATAGACAGTGCAAACTGAGCAGACAGTGCAAACCGAGCAGATAGTACAAACTAAGCAGACAGTGCAAATCGAGCAGACAGTGCAAACCGAGCAGACAGTGCAAACCGAGCAGACAGTGCAAACCGAGCAGACAGTACAAACCGAGCAGACAGTGCAAACTGAGCAAGTTAGTACAAACCGAACAGGACAGTGTAAACTGAGTAACATCATGTCTACCGAGTCACCAGTATTTACCGAGTTCAAAACCTACCGAGTGCATGATGATGCCGAGTAATGCAGTGGACGCCGAGTATCAGAAAGTCACCGAGTTAGTTTGAAGGAACAGTGTAACCATACTTGGGCCGACTTAGTAGCACTTATGTTTATTTGTCAAGCCGACTTTGTAATTGTAATTGTAATTAATTGTTTAAGACTTGTATATAAACAATGTTGTAAAAATGTCAAGAAAAATGTAAGAAGCATATATGTGAAAAAGAAAGAAAGGTAGAGATAAGCGAATTACAAAGGGCTTCAGCAGTATAAGGAACAACAAAGACAAATTCATCACAGAAGGTGATCAGTACATCAGTGAATCTCAATCAGCAATCCAGTTGCAAAGCAAGAGATCTACTGTTTCATCCTAACAGGTGAATCAGTACTAAATCCTTTAACCGGGTAGACTTAACAGTCTTTTGTAAAATCTCTTTACCGAGTGCATACTTCATTGTATGTTTGTAAATCCTTTAACAAGGTGGATTTAGCAATCCTTATTGCTCCTAACAGGGCAGATCATCAGAAGTGATCAAATTGTAAGCCTTAACCGGCCAACTTTATTCTGCAGTATTAAAGCTTTGTGGGTTTCATCCCCACCCCAGTTTTACTTTCTTTTTGGAAGGTTTTTGGGTAACCAAATCTATGTGTCATTATTGTGAATGCTTTTAAGTTTCATGCTTTCTGTATGCAAAGGTTAAAGTAAATTACATGTTAATACATCTGTAATTGGAAGAAAATTTGGAGTTACTGATTCACCCCTCCCCTCTCAGTAACTCAGTTAATTCCTGAATATTTCCAACAATTGGTATTAGAGCAGCATTGGTTCTCAAGACAAAGCTTAACTAGCTTGAGCAAAGATCCAGGACAATGGAGGTATTCAAACTGAACAAGGTAATTGAAAATGAAAAGCTAGATCTGGAAATGGCCATAGCTAAACTCAAAGAAGCAAAAGAACATCTTTCCCAATCCCTAAGAAGAAGGAAGGAACTTGCAAATCAGATGAATGATCAGAATTACATTGAAGAAAAGATTGAAGATCTTTTTCCCTCAAATAACTCAGATGAAGCAAACAATGCTGTCAAAGAACTCCTAGAAAAGAATGGGTCTCTGCAGGAAGAAGTGAGAAAATTAAAAAGAGAACAAGAGCTACACTCTACAAGATTCTGTGAGATCTTGGAACAAAGAAACAAGTTGAAAGATGAATTAGATGGAAGGAACATTGAAGTCCAAAATAAAACCCTTCAGCTAGAAAACCTAATTGATCAGATCTCTCATACAAATGAGGAAATTCTGAATCTAAGATCAGAAATAGAAAGCACAAGAGAAGAACTAAGATCTGAAAAGAAAATCAATCTAAGATTGGTGGATGACCTAAACGCTGAAAAACAAATCAATGAAGGAATGCTGAAAAGTCAAGAAGACTTGAATCAGCTGTATGAGCGAAATCTTCATAGGCAAAAAGGAAAAGTAGGACTTGGATACAAAGGAGAAGGTGAATCCTCTAAGCAAGGTACTCAAAGAAATCAAAAACCTACTTGTAATCATTGTGGTAAAATAGGACATACTTCAAATAAATGTTGGAACAATGAAAAAGTAGAATTCAATGGAAAATGTTACAGCTGCAATCAACCTGGTCACAAAGCAAATGAATGCAAGGAAAAACCAAGATTCAGAGGTAATTGTCACAAGTGCAACAAACAAGGTCACAAGGCATCCGAGTGCAGATCCAAAACATTTAATCCAGCAGAACAAATTATGAAAGCAATGTTTGGATGGGACTATAACACCTGGTGTAGATGTCATTACTGTGGAGAATATGGACACATTGGCATGAATTGCATAAAACATCATCTAAGGAAAAGAGATACTACCGTAAGATGCTTCAAATGCACTAAACTCGGTCACATAGCCAGAAACTGCATGAATGCTAGTGAAGTTGAAGATGGAAAGAAGAATGAAGCAACTAAGGTCAGGAAACAGGTAAGACAAAAATGGATTCCTAAATCTACCGAGCAATCCAGTCCAAGTAATGGAATGGATGGCTCTACCGACTCAAACTAAATTTCCAAGAAAGCACTGGAACTGTATTCTCATAGACCAATCTCAAGCAGTTCCAGAACCAAATTAAAAGAAAGATCTAAATCAGCATACAAGATGCAGTAAGATCACAGGGAGGTCGGTATCAGTCTTCACCGAGCAAGGTCGGTACCCGTCTTTACCGAGCGAGGTCGGAGCAATATGAATTCTTGAGTTCACCGAGTTGCGAAGTCTTTACCAAGCAATTAATTCTTAGTGGGTGATAGTCTATGAGAATTCATACCCTAATTTGTACTGAGCATTAATGACAGAGTTGTAAACAAAAAGCAAGTAATCGAACTCATTCTTCACCGCGAACCTTTAGCACTTTGAGAGCTGAAAATTTTAAGAGCAACCCAGCGATTCAATACTTTTGCGAAAGAAATTTTCTGTGAGCTACCATGGCATCATCCAGCACCTCAGCGAAGAAAGGATCTGATATGTTAGTCCAAGGGGAATGGAAAGCACCAGATTTCAAGATCGTGCCCACAATTGCAGCAGCCCTAGATCCGAATGGAGCTCAATCTCAGATTCCTCCTAAGGTACTACTTATTAATGATATCCGCAATCATTTCAACTGTTCAATTCATGAAATGGGGAACCTAGAATTAGATATTGTGCGTGAAGAACTGTGTGTGGATGGTATTCTGAAACCCGAGCACAAACATCTGGAAGATAAAGGTTTAGTTCACATTGCACATCTACCTCAAAACTTTTGAGATAAATGGGTTAGATACATTCTCAGCCGTGTACATGATGGCAAGATTTGGCTTGAGCAACCCATAGAGATCACAAAGAAGATGATTCATCAAATCACCGGTCTTCCCATGTTGAACAAAGCAAAAACTACCAAAACCCTAGGTCGGACGGAACTAGAGAAGAAAACCCTAGCCGAGTGGGACGGTAGAGGCATGAAAGTTAGCAGCATTACCGATGCTGAACTGAAGTTTGGTACACACATTATTGCCCATAAGATTTACAGTTCTAGTCGACAGAATAGTGTCTCCTGTGAAGCTATCGACCTAGCATACAAAGTGGTCAAGAATAACTTAACATTTGACCTAGCAGACTTATTGTTAAAGCAGTTTAACAAAAACATGGAAAGCATTCAAACTTCCAAAAACAATCCATGTAAATTTGGATCCTTATTGGTCTGTTTATTCTTCTATGTTCAGAAATTCTTCCCTTCTAAAGGAAAAGTTGTATGGAGAAAAGATGTGCCAGCACTTTATGAAATAAATGAATACATCTCAGAAATGGGTGAAAATTTTGAAAGCATCATGGATAATTATTTTGAGTCTTTCAAAGAGAAAATGAATGACAAATTCTGGATTCCACAGAAGTTGGTGGAAGATTACAAAGATGACATTTGTTTTATGGTGGATTGTGATAATGTATATATTCAAGCAGCTAAACCGAGGACTGTATATGTAAAACCTCTTCCTTATGAGGTAAATATTGATGAAACCAAGAATATCATTGAAGCTCTTCTTAATCAGCCTGTCAATCCCAAAGCCCCATATTTTGGAACATATGATGAAGCTAAGGTGAGAATTGAACTAAGCATAAAGCTTCCACAGGCGGTAAACAAAGGAAAGAAGAGGATAGCCAAAATGCAAATGATAACTGAGGACAAAGAAGAAAAAGATGAAGAAGAAGAGGAAAAGGATGAGAAAACAGAGGAACCAGAACCTGCAAAGAAGAAAGGAAAGGTATTCATCACTAAGGCACCTAAGCCTCCTACTGCTGTATTTACAAGGAGAAATGCAAGAGGCAAGGCAGACAAGGCAGACAAGGCAGATAAAGACATAGTATTCAAAAGGCCTCTAAACTTTCAAGAAAAGATCAAACTCTTTAGAGACGGATCAGGATCTGGAGTAAGTAACATAAAATCTTTTAAATATGAAACCAGATTGGAAACAGAATAGAAGGAAATAGAAGATGCTGTTATTGAAAAGATGGGACAGTGGAAATACTCTCCTGAAGAAATAGCCCCACAGGTTCCAGCTGTCTTATTAAATCCAATAAAAATGAGATGGAGCAATGCAAAGCAAACTGTGATAGACATATTTGATCAAACCCTGAGACAGTTAATGCCGAGCTTGAAAAATGATGAAGTAAAGAAGGCATTAAAAGAAAATGAAAGTAAGATGACATTAAAGTTCAATACTTGTTTGATTTTGATCAACAATATTGAATCGGTTGTGAAGGCTGCAAATGCCACATGGAAGAACATATACCACCTTCACCAACCGAGTATTGAAACAGTCATAATAAAAGATATTGAAGATGATAGTGATGAACAAGAAGAAGACACTGAGGTAGATGATACTGTGAGGATAGCAGCAAAAGTCATTGCATCCCTTCCTACCTCTCCAGTAAAAGTTTCTAAGTCCAGCCCGGAGACACCTTCAAGCATGGTTGTGACAACTTCAACTCTTGTCCAATCATCTATAGCAACAACAGAAGCAACTACCATTTCTTCTACCGAGTTGCAGTCTCCCGCATCATCAAGTTTTCCAGCAGTAAGTTTTCCAGTTTTTGAATCTTCAAGTGTAAATATTTTAAGTTCTCTAGTAGAAAGTATACCAGTCTCTATAGCCAGTCCTACTATATCTACTGTCACTACTACCAAGGCATTAAGTACAGATAAGCCTAAGGCTCTACCGAGTATAAAATTTTTGGGTAAAAATGTAGTAGAGGATATAGACCTAGATGAAGAGATAGAGATTCCTACATTAGATTTTGCAAATCTATCAGCGGACCAAATGCAAAATATAGGTGAGATCCTCCAAAGGAAAGCAAAACAAAAGAAGCTTAAAGAGGAGAGAGACAAGGAATATCAAATCATCAAGGATGCTAAGGACATTTTGTCTGATGCATTAGGTATTAAAGTAGACTCCTCCCAACATGTTTTGCTACAATTAGCAGAAGCAGTTAATAAATACAATGAGGATTTATCTGGGATAGAAAAGTTAGTTGAAAGAGCCGAGAAGAGATTCAACAATAAAGTGCTTGAGCACATTGCTCAGCACATAGCTATTAACCAAGTAGAATTGTCTTCAGTTTTGTCAAACATTGAATCTATCTATTCGAATGCTACCTCTCTTTTGGCTAGATTGTGCAATATTGCCGAGTTCACAAAGGATGTTAAGGATAAAATGAACAAAATGGATGAGGATATGAAGATTAGCATACAGAAGCTGCAACTTGAACCAAGTTCAAGCTCTGCTCATCACATGAAAATCTCACACCTATCAAACATGCAGTCTGATCTACTGAAAGAAGACACAAGGATCTGGTCCACACTGCTAGACATCCAACACATGATCCTTCCCATCATGAATACAATGTATAAGCACATTGAACATTCCAAAACATTGATTCATGACAATCAGTTCTCTATAGCAGATCACATGATTGAACTCTCTGCAGAAGTCCAAATTGCAATCCAAACATGTAAGATTCTGCAAGAAAGTTGGGACAGAACCCTGGCACTAATAATGAAGGTACATTCTGATTTTCTATCAAATTTTGGATTCTCTCTGTAAATAACTTGTATATACACCTTTGGAATTATCGTCAAAAAGGGGGAGATATGTATAGAAGAAGATTTGTATAGAAACAGTTAGCACATTGAAAGGGGGAGACAATGTATAAAGCTCTATAACAAAGACAAATTTTGAAAAATCAAAATAAAACTCAGCATGATTCATGTATATAAGTTTTCGCCAATAAGTGTTTTTGTCACTAATGCCAAAGGGGGAGATTGTTGGCATTAAGCAGAATTGCCACTAGTGACAACACTTATTTGCATTCTGGGTGCAAACCGAGCAGACAGTGCAAACCGAATAGACAGTGCAAACTGAGCAGATAGTGCAAACCGAGCAGACAGTACAAACCGAGCAGACAGTGCAAACCGAGCAGACAGTGCAAACCGAGCAGACAGTGCAAACCGAGTAGACAGTACAAACCGAGCAGACAGTGCAAACCGAGCAAGTTAGTACAAACCGAACAGGACAGTGTAAACCGAGTAACATCATGTCTACCGAGTCACCAGTATTTATCGAGTTCAAAACCTATCGAGTGATCAGTATGAACCGTGCCTTCACTTCTACCGAGTGCATGACGATGCCAAGTAATGCAGTGGACGCCGAGTATCAGAAAGTCACCGAGTTAGTTTGAAGGAACCGTGTAACCATACTTGGGCTGACTTAGTAGCACTTATGTTTATTTTTCAAGCCGACTTTGTAATTGTAATTGTAATTAATTGTTTAAGACTTGTATATAAACAATGTTGTAAAAATGTCAAGAAAAATGTAAGAAGCATATATGTGAAAAAGAAAGAAAGGCAGAGATAAGCGAATTACAAAGGGCTTCAGCAGTATAAGGAACAACAAAGACAAATTCATCATAGAAGGTGATCAGTACATCAGCGAATCTCAATCAGCAATCCAGTTGCAAAGCAAGAGATCTACTGTTTCATCCTAACAGGTGAATCAGTACTAAATCCTTTAACCGGGTAGACTTAACAGTCTTTTGTAAAATCTCTTTACCAAGTGCATACTTCATTGTATGTTTGTAAATCCTTTAACAGGGTGGATTTAGCAATCCTTATTGCTCCTAATAGGGTTAGATCATCAGAAGTGATCAAATTGTAAGCCTTAACCGGCCAACTTTATTCTGCAGTATTAAAGCTTTGTGGGTTTCATCCCCACCCTAGTTTTACTTTCTTTTTGGAAGGTTTTTGGGTAACCAAATCTATGTGTCATTATTGTGAATGCTTTTAAGTTTCATGCTTTCTGTATGCAAAGGTTAAAGTAAATTACATGTTAATACATCTGTAATTGGAAGAAAATTTGGAGTTACTGATTCACCCCTCCCCTCTCAGTAACTCGGTTAATTCCTGAATATTTCCAACAGTTACATGCCAACTGCTGAATCATTTTCTATAGGGCCCATTCATTATGAGATTAAGACACCATCATTGATCTTAGAGATAATCAATGATCCTCACTAAGTGCTAGAGAACTTAGAGCATGACCATCAAATTCAGAGAATAAGAGAAAACTGCCACACCCATTTGCTGAATTTCAAGAGAAAACCACCAGGGATTAAGAGATTAGGAGACCACATAGTCACCAAATCGCTGAAAGAAATAATAACCACAGCTTAGACTGGGAGATTCAATGACTAAGGAAAAACTTAACAAGGGCTAACAAAGAGTCACCAGTTCACTGAAAGACTTAATGACATGAAAATATTATTGTGTGATTCAGTGAACACTATGGAAAAGAAAGAACATGTGCATAAAGGAAAATCTTAAGTAACCAAAAAAGTAATGCAAAAACATAAGAACCAGGGCACACTTAGGATTTTTGAAGGATAAAACCCTATTGAGGGAAAAAAAGACCGAGGGCAAGGATTAACTAGCAAAACATGATTGATTTTGAAGATTTTGAGCCCTAGTTCAGACAAAAATAACCCGCACTAGAGACAAAGAACAAGGACTTGAAGCAAAAACCTCATAAAACCTAAAATATACCCAATAGGGTCCATAGATAAGTTACTGAAATTTTGAATAATTTTTTTGTAAAAGCTAGCCAAACCATGAAAAGATCTTACCTTAGGAGAACTCCTTAGAGTAGGCCATTCAAGGATAGCCTTCACCTTCTCTGGGTCCATTTTTAAACCTTCTATCGAAACTACAAATCCCAAATACACTAACTCCACAAAAGTGCACTTCTTCAGATTAATCAATAACTTCTCTTCCCTTAACCTCTCAAATACCCTATGAACATGCATTGCATGTTCTTCTAATATCTTACTAAAGATCAAAATCATCCAAATAAACAATGAAAAACTTACCCAAAAATTCTTTTAGTGCTTTGTTCATGAGCCGCATGAATGTGCTCGGTGCATTGGTTAGCCCAAAAGGCAAGACTAACCACTCATACAAGCCCTCCTTTATCTTGAAGTTTGTCCTCCATTCATCTCCCTCTCTAATCCTGATTTGTTAGATAACTAAGAGGGGGGGTGAATCTGTTAATTCTAGTTATCCTATAGTCCCAAATTCCCAGATGTATATATTGAAACTTTTTTCAAATAAATAATCAACTTGGTAAGCTAGCAATAACAATCTTTCTATTCATTTAACAAATAACAGTAAATTCAATACTGTGATTACTGATTAACCCAAAATATAAAATGTGTAAAGTAAAACAATAATCCAATCACATCAAGAAACACATAATACAAGGATTTTAACGTGGAAACCCTGCTAAGGGAAAAACCACCTAGGACCGGTAACCCAAAATATTTCACTCTTCTGAAGTGAGCTCGGTTATGAGCCAACCCTATTAAAGGTTATAATGCACACTATAAGGTGTGACCTAGTTAGAGGATTTATCACTAACAGTTAACTCTTGACCAATATTCACTAATGGGTCAAAAAGAAAACCTTCAACATTCATGGAATGTCATATTGAAATACAAATAAGACTGTTAAGTCCAGTCGGTTAAGAGATTTAGTTGTAACAATGGTTAAACTAATACAGTAGTGATTTGATTCAAACACAACTAATAATTGCAGATTTTTAGATCTATGCTAAGCTCAAAATATCTCCTCTGATCAATAATCAATTCAATCCTTCATATCCTTCAATATATTCAGCTCGGTCAATAATACTCTAACGTTCGGTTATGCTTGTAGTTTTGCTTGGTTCTATCTGTAACCAATTTGATTAGTGGTGCATGAAAAATTTCCTGCCACGCGATTTTTACTACAAATTCAATAAGCTCCAAACTCAATAATAAATCTCATGTCTCTTTAAATAGATGTCATAAACCATTTTCTTCTCATCCATTAGATTTTGCCTCTTGATCTCCATCATTCATTTTTCTACTTCAAACTTCCTCGGAAGATGTATCAATCACACATTTCATCCTTCTCCATTCGATCAATCTTGAATT